>JAIGNY010002171.1:3330000-3557500 GCA_020152595.1 Chiridota heheva
CTGCCCACTACGCATGCATATTAGTGAAAGTCAACGTTTTTTCATCATGAACATGTACACACCAGCTAACAATATAATTATACCAAAATATGAAACAAAACAGACATGCGGTTGTTAAATTATGAACATTTCCAGATTTTTACATTATGCCTTACTTACTCATTAATAGTGCTGTTATGACATGTCGACTATGTTTTCCAACAACATGAAATATGCCTCTCACGACATATTGCGATACCAAAAACTAATACTCAACTAAGAAATTTTCCAGCAACTTTACTTTGTACTTTACAATTCTAACGTTACGGTATTAAATCCAAAAGTCAAATTTAGGCCATTAAAAACATGCAAAAATATCGTAAAACATAAAAAAAAACTAATTAAACATTGTGCTTCGTCACCCCACACTATGCACGCCCCAATGTAAGTTGGCAAAAAGAACAAAAAATTGGCCCAGAATATGCCTCTCACTTTGATGATTCATGGTCACGTTGGCTGAATAAACAAACACGTGTGTTATGCATGATGAAAATGATAGTCACGCGATCATGCATGTCGTCTGCTAGATTTGCAAATCAGTTTTTCTTGTGTTCATCATAAAAGAAGTCACGCTAGTGTCCAGGTGTCTTGAGTCAGTTTCTTGAAAAGTATCGCGATATACATGTACGGATACGATATTTTTCTCCACGATAATCGATACGTAATAAAGCCATGTCGTGACAGCACTACTCATTAATATGCATGACATCACCACCAAAATCAATAGGGCACATCTACAGATTATGGGCTATCTGTGTACTAAATGTGTCATTAATCTAGTTTACCATTCTTTAGATACTGTGTTTACAAGCTCTTTTCAGCAAAATCATATTAAGCCACTATGCATATTAATGATATTTGACGTTTTTATACCATGAGCATGTGGACACTACCTAACAACATTATTACACTAAATATGAAACAAAACAGACAAATGGTTATTGAAATATGAATATTTCAAGATTTGTACATTTAGTCCTGCTCACTCATTAATATGCATGACATCTACACCAAAAACAATAGAGCGTATTTATGGACCATGGGCTACCTGTGTACCACATATGATATGAATCCACTTAACCATTCTTGAGATGTCATATGATTACAAGCTTGGCACCACACACACACACATACATACACCCTCACACACACACATACATACACCCACACACACACATATGCCTTTATGACCGTATCGGAACCATAAACTGTAGATTTTCATGCTCTTCAATCCTGCGAAACTTCACCAAATTTCTGGCCCAAAACCTCTAACTGGATACATTGCAAAAATGGGCGACACAAGTTAACAGAATTGTCCCATTTTATAAACTCAACGACAAAGTTGTGTTGAGCTAAAAAATCAATTAATTAAATTCCAGACACTTTAGATTTAGAACAAGCTTTAGAGCCCCCCAGTTCTGCCACCACTGTTGAGTAGACACTACAATTTCACACATACTATTTCTACTTGTATTACAAGTATCAAACTATGTTTTCGCTTACAAAAACAGTGTGACAAAGGTTATTTCTAATTTTTGGAGATGTCTCTACTTTTCTTACAATACAGCACTGTATACAGAAACATGATATTTTCCTTTGATAAACATCACAATTGAAAGGTCCTGTATGAGGTGAATAATATACCTCAAGAATAATTTGGTATCAATATGATGGAATAATCATTATTACATATGACAAAATTCAATTTCATTCACACGTCATGTTCATGTGGCTACTCAGTTATGTGCAGTATAATATGACACTTTACAGTACTTCTAACTGAACAGCAGTGCACAATTTCAATAATAAAAAAATAAAAATAATATAACAAAAAAACTGTACACAAGCACTGTATAATGAAGACATTTATACTGTACATGACATGTATACAGTATATAGCAAATAACCTTCATCCCCTAAATCTGTTATCATAAAACTGTACTGTAGGTTGTCAAGTTTTGCATACATTTTTGGACGTGTAAAGCAGCAAGGCAGACAGCTGGTTTCTTCCGGCTATCTGCTCACCCAATTAAATTTACTCCCACAAATAGACTATCCACAGATTATAAATAGGAAAAATGCAATTAGCACTGCCAATGCATATCTGCGAAGGTGTTAGGTATTGCTATGTATCTATAGTCAAATGTGCAATATTTTGGGGTCATACTGAAAAAGATATCACAATATAAACAATCCAATTTCACCATGTAGGTTCCTTTAATGAATAGCTACAAATTAGGGGATGTTATTGGTGATATCTCACCATTTCAATATACATTGACTCTACAAATTTCTTTGGATTCAGGCCTTATCATAGCTCAGCTGACTTACTAACCATCCTCTCTCAGAAATGGGCCAATGCTCTGAACAAGGCCATGAAGTGCGACTAATTGCTCTAGACATCAAAAGGCGCGTTCCACAAGGTATGGCACAACATGCTCAAAGATATTTCTGGCAAGTTGCTGACCTGGATTGGGAATTACCTTTTAATCTGTTCTGTACACTGTCTTTTGAGTGATTCAGAGCATGGAGGTAACACTTTAAAGTGGCACCTCCATGTTCAGAGGTACATATTCCAGGTAACTCAGTTTTCAGGCAAGATAGATTAGATACTCTTAATGGTAGAAGAGGTGGCATTTTTTCAATCTGTCTAAAGTGTCTCTAAAAACTTGAATATTTTGTAAGGAAATTCTAACCTTACATAAGGATTTCTAAAGAAACTTTAACTTTTTCTGAGGAATTCACAAAAAATTAACATTTCTAAGGAAATCTCAGGAAAAACTGTGGACAGCAGGACGGACAAAATCGCAATTACATAGGTTCGCATAATGCTTTGCATGCTCATTAAAAATAGAAAAGCAATTTCCACAATATTTCTTTTTGCTCAATTCCCAAAAATTATAGCATATGCATGTACAGTAAACTAAATTGTAATTACAACATTAATTTTGTACATACTGTATCATACAGCATGTGATGAGAAGGCCTATTTTTACAATTTCTATTGATCGTTTTTCCTTCCTTTTTTTCTTCTTAATTTTACAAAATGCTTTTGGTTTGGGTTACTTTTGAGTACAACACAAGGATCCTTTCATCTTGATAACAAAGGAAAGGCTTTAGGGTTATTTGCTGCTTGAAATGTCAAATGGTTGCTAAACCTCATCCATATCAGTTACATGCTTTCCAGCTTAATATTTACTGAAGATTTGGCGGAAAACTATGAACATGTTGTCACTCGAGTGCAAGCTTGCAATCAGCTTGTTTGCTTGTTTGTTTGTTTGTTTGATGAGGGCTTAATGGCACTACGACAATAAGGGTCAAATTGTGCCAGAGAAGTTAGATCATTCTTGAGGTAGGAAGGAAAGAAAACAGGGGAAGATTGAGAGAAATACAAGAACTAAAAGTTGGAAAGCTGGGATCGAGAGAGGAGGTGCAAGGGTGAAAAAACAAGTAGAGAGTGAAGGGGGGTGGGAGAGGACTAAATTTGGTTGTAGAGGGAAGCATGATGAAGGAAGGAGATTATTTTATCCGGAGGTTTTTTTGGAAGAACTCGGCAATTGAATTGTGGGGAGCGGGGAAGGTTGTACAGGGGGCAAGCAAGGAGAATGTGATGGACTGTGCGGGTGTAATGGCAATTGTTGCAGAGGGGTTCGGGGGCAATAAGGAGGTGTGAGTGAGTGAGGTGGGTGTGCCCTATTTAAGAAAGGGTAATATGAACGTTGTCGACACCACGAGAGAGGTTGTGGATGGTGGGTTTGAACGGAATGGTGGGGTGGATGACGTGCAGTTTGTTATCAATTTGGAAGTCCCATGAGGTTTGCCAGCAGTCATGAAGAAGCGAAGCGATAAGCGGTTTGATGTTAGAAAGGGTTTTGGGAAATGGGGTAGGAGGGGAGGTTGAGGAAAAGCTTAGAGGCTGCATCAGCCCTGTCATTGCCAGGGATGCCAACATGGCTGGGTATCCTGAAGAAAAGAATTATTTTCCTGCAGAGGGTGGGCGAAAGGAGTTTCTGGAGGAGGAGTGGGATGTGGAGTTATCCCATTTAAGATTGAGTGAAGAAGTAAGGACAGCCTTTGAGTCAGAGAAGATGGCAAAGTGGCTGAGCGGAGAGTACTCAATAAAGTTAAGGGCGAGGAGGATGGCCTTTCCCTCGGCTGAAAAGATGAAAGAGTAGTCCGGACACCTGCTACTGAGGGTGATGTCTTGGATGATGGCAGCAGCAACTGTCTTTTGGCTTCCTTGAAGCCGTCAGTATAGATAGAGGTGTAGTTTAAGAGTTGGTCTTTTATTTGCTTGTGGAGATAGATGAAGAGGTTAGTGTGATTTTGGGATTTGAATGGAGAAGCCCAAGTGGATAGAAAAGAGGGGGTGGCCCAGGGAGGAAAAGTGGGCCAGGAGAAGGTGCCAAGAGTGGCAGGGTTGATGCCAAGATGGAGGTCTGATTTGATGCGTAAGCTAAAGGGAGGGGATAGGGTTTTAGTCCTATCACGTAGAGTTGAGGCTGAGGAGGGTGACAAGAGAAAGCTTGGGGTACCTACATGAGGTGGTAAACAGGGTTCAGAGAGCCAGAGTTTGGAGGTGTTTTGGGAATGAGGACGTTGATAAGGATGTTCTAGTTTGAAACATCGAGGAGATGGGGGAGAGAGGCTAGGGTTTCAAAAGGGGTCACAGCCTTAGCATTGGGAAATGGGGGGTTTGTTGGTAATTTCAACCATAGAGATGAAGGCTGGTGAGGTTTGAGGAGGTGAGGGAGCCTGTGGCAGGGTGAAGGTAGGTACCTAGTGTTGACAAAGCCGAAGAGTGTTTTTGCTTCATTTTGGATGGTGTTGATGTGATTGAGGATGTTAAGGCTGGTTGGCTGAATGTTTAGAGTTGGGGGAGGGGGGAATAGATATTGCAAAGAGTGAAGGTTTTGTGGAGGGAGATAGACATACAGATGGCCTGAAGGTCGGTGTTCACATGAAGATGGCTGTGTGGGATATCGTGTCTAACGAGAAGGGAGACTTGATGTTCATGATAGCAAGTGAAGTTGTTGAGGGAATAATGGTCAGTGGTTTTCAAGGTTTCTGGTAGGCAGAAGATGACCAGGTTGAAGGTGGTGGCCAGTAGGTCAATTTCTTCAGAATTGGCCTTAAGACTCCTGATGTTCCATTGTATGTTCGTTAATAGAACAATCCATGTTCTCTTTAGTGTCATATGTGTGGGTTTCGATGGTGGGCTGTTTGTTGATTGATTGTTTGTTGGTTTAATGTTGCCAGGTTGGCTTAAGTTTGATGTTTGATGGCATTAGAGGTGTTGAGGTAGGGAGGGAACGGCGGGAGTCTTAAAGGAGGAAGGAAGGTTGGGAAAGAAGTAGTGGTGGTGGAGGTGGTTTGGGTACTAGGTGTGGTTGGGTTGTTGGCAATGGTGATGGGCTTGGGACTGGGTAAGAAGAGCCAGGTGAGATCGGTTTGGGTATGTGAGTCAGTTTTAGTTGTGTTGGGAGGGGGCGGTATTGGTGTTGAGGAGCCTGAAGATTTTTAGAAAGAGAAAACCATGTGATGTTGAAATTAAGGGTTTCTAGTTTGGTTATTTGCTTTTCCTGAAGCCAGATGGTCTTTTGAAGAGGATTGTTGGCTGAGTGAGAATGTTGCAGAGTGGGGTGCTGGTGCATTTCTGTTTCAGGTTGATGATGTGTTGCTTCTAGGAGAGCTTCTTATGACAACGGAGGGGGTTAGGAATATAAGGGGTAACTGGGATTCTCAGGTAGCCAGCAGTGATGTGGGAGGGGAGAGTTGGTGTGGAAAAAGTCAGAAAGATGGTATTAATAGGTGTTTTGGCACCGTCTCTCTTGAGGACGAGACGACAAGCTTCAGTAACGTGTTGATTGGCAAGTTCCTCTACAAAGTCTTCATCAGTCAGGTAGGCAAGGTCTCTTGTTCTGACCACACCATTGCTGGAGTTTAGGGAAATGGTGGGGGGTGACTGTAACATCAATACCAGTATTGGCTAGAGTTTTGGTGGTGAGGAGGGTGGTGGCTTGAGTGTCCCTCGTGCAGTGCACCAGGAGATAGCCGGATCTGAGGGTAGAGACCTTTGGGAGGGTACCTACAAGGCCTTAAAGCGCCTTGTGTATGAGAAAAGGAGAAACTCTTTTAAAACTTTCTGGTTTATTGGTGGCCTGTATTATTATAATTTTGGGGACTGGGGCTGAAAAATGGTCAATGGAGGTAGCAGGTGGGTCACGGGGAGGGGAGGGAAGGAATGGTCAAGGCAGAAGCGCTTCATCATGACGGAAAAAAAAAACCAAGGGCTGAGAGACCCGAGGTAACTAGGAACAAAAATCACGGAACTACTATAGGAGAACCGCTGTACAGGTAACGATAAGGCGCGAGTCTGGTCACAACGGGAAGAAGCAATCTCCTGAAAGCAGATAACCATTCACAGAGAGGAGTCCCGGAAAATGAAGATACAAAACAACATTTAGGTGGTAAAGTGCAGGGTAAAGTGAATCGGAATGAAAAGTTGGAGAGAATAGACTAGAAGTCATGTTGCTCTCAACACGTTGCTGATGCAATCAGATCCACTGCAGGCAATCAGATGTACAAATTTGTTATCATGAGAATGCTCACAGGTTCTGATCAGTCACTTTATCTTGATCCAACTTAAGGGTAGGATCGGGAACCAGAGCAAGCAATCAGATCCACTGAGGAAAATCTTTAAAAAAACGAGTCTTGAACACAGATCAGTGACTCGTGATCAAATTACTTATACAATATCCTGTTAGGGATCTGCAAAATGTTAATACTGGCTTTTCAATGTTTTTGGTGATCATGTCCAGGGATCAGATCGCCTGCAGTGGGTCTGATCTCAAGTGAGGACACATGAGAATGGTTTTTTTTTTTAACTTTATCAAGCAAGGTCATTGTCCGAAGATTCATGATCTGGAGATACTGTAAGTGAGAATACGACCTATAGCGCTATGAAAGATGAACATTTAAAGATGGACAATGAAAGATTAACAATGAAAAATGAACAATGAAAGATGAACAATGAAAGATGAACAATAGAAGATCTAATACTAAGGTTTCTTTGGCTAAGTGCACTTTGGTATTTCATTAAACAATAGCTGTTTGGTTTAATGATTGATCAGTTGAAGAGCAACATTTGTTTTAAATTAAAGGATTTGTTCAGGGGTCAAGCAAGTTTATCTTATATGAAGGAGAACTTTAAAAGAAACAAAATAGTAAAAAAAGCATTCAAAATCTTATTTCATTAAGGAGATGTCTAAGTTTCAAGTTTAATATTATTTGTGAAAAATGACTGAGCTCAAGACTAGTTGTGATGTCATAGCCTCAAATTCCTCAGTCTTTTATGTATTCTATCATATTTTGTCCTGCAGTTTTGTGGCTTAAAACCATGGGATATGTTAAAAAGTAATAAAATGAATCTGAAAAGGTATTTATGATATACCACATGAAGAAAGTTTGAGGAAAAATAATTTAAATAGTGAAAAAATTAAATAAACTTTCTTTCAAATACATTAGCAATTGTTAGGAATCTGAGGATAAAGATGCCATCTTTCCATTGTAAACTCACTACACCAGTCATTTCTACACAGATAAAACAGAGCTTTAAACTTAAATATCTCCTTAACGGAATAAGATTTTTGAATGCTTTCTTCACCATGCATGTTTCTGCTGAATATAAGATACACTTGATTGACCCCTAAACTAATCCTTTAATGAAAACCTATAAAGTATTTTAGTACATGATGAAAAGAAGGCAGGAATATTGGATGAAGGAGGGATAGTGGATGAAGGCAGGAATATTGGATAAAGGTGGGAATATTGGAGATTGGGAAAACAGGACTCAAAAGAAAGTGATCATTCAAAGGGTGAAATAAGGGGTGATTTGAGGTCAGGGTAATCCTTTGAACACTTAAAGGGAAGCGACAATACCCAGAGCATCAATAAGAATAACTATGCCAGGCCCCTAGCTTGATTTAAAAAGGGGCAGGGTGCTAGACTTGTTGAGGGGCACATTAATGCTTGTAAAGCGATGCGTCTTTTCAGTATGGAGTCCAGGGGTCCCCTAAAGGCTCAAGCCCCTGGTGAAGAAGTTCTAGGATTTAAGCTATAATCATACCTCATAATAAAACTATTCTGATTAATAAGGACCAGTCATTAGCCAAACAGGACAATTGCTTACTATGCTATCAATCTGTGTTCAATATCCATGTAAGGTATTTCATTTATGAAATTGATTAAGATTATCAAGTTGAAAAAAAAAAGGTAAATCTATAATATGAAAAATTAAAATATTTTTTTTGGCCCCCTTTTTCTGAGGGGCAGCACCACGGAGGGACAGGGCGGGCCGCCCCTGTGAAACAGCAATGCTAGGGGTCTGTTGTGCAAATTTAGGAATATATGAATGAAACAAGACTAAAATCAATAACAGCCAGAATATGACATCACAACTTATCTTCATCTAGATGAACTCCTCATTTTCAACTCACTTTATGGATCTAAACAGACAACTAAGTGATGTACCACACACAGTTGATGTTACATTGTACTTTGAGTCTTTTATGTTGTGCAATGCAAGTTGGATATGCTTGCACAAAAATGTGCTACTACTGTATGAATATTATAAAAAAATATAATCATTATCATTACTAACTAAGTTCATGATATTTTGCAACCTTTTATACAGTACAGCCTTTATTCAATAACTGCCAATCCTGAGAAGAAAAAAAGAAGCATTTTTCAAACATCTTTAGTAATTTCTAAGAAAGGACTGCTCAAACAACACCAAGCTGGTCATGAGCAAAAGCTTGCAATTGTAACCTACTGTAGCCATACAAATTCATTGGTTTATGGACAAGGTCCATATGCTTGCGGAAGAATAACCAAGCCTTTCTAAGCAGGTACCAGCTATTCACCAATTCAAAAGAGCACATCTGATATATGTTTACATAATCCCAAGTCCATTGCACATTAGATAAAATTTTACTGTTGAAGTAAAGAAAAAATTGACACTCACCAAGCAATCTGGGAAGAATGACTTCATATTGAATTGGTGACTTGACAGAGGGCTTCAAATGAAGTCTTACTTGGTAAAATCTGTAAGAAAGTCAGAATCAAAAAAATATTATCAAGCAACTATCAGATTATAGTAGAGAGAAAATAGCTCACAACATTTGTCAAAATGTTTTTATGTATGCCAATACATACCACTGAACACTTTTAAGTATTCAGGGAATACTTTAAATTCTTTAGCTACTGTACGAAAAGATTACTGTATACCATTAAAATCTTACCAAATTTCAACATTGAATACACCCTTATTCAAGCTACATGTGTACTGGCCAATCAAGTTATCCTTTTTAGATCATGCATAAGTAAAAATAGAGTATGTTTTTTGTCATGTACCTGTCCATTGATGCATGGCTTGTTCTAACATAAAAGAGCTCTAATCAACATACAACTGTACTCATTAAGATATACATCTTGGCTTTAATAATTCAAGTTTTTTTAATTTATAATTCTTTGATTTGCAGTAACATTCTTTGTGTATACAGTATCTTGTAATTAATAGGCACAGTTCAAGCAAAAACAACAATGAAATGTAATAAGAAGATAATAATGCCTTCGAGGAGCTCCCACACTAACTAACTGTAGCTGTATTATTGTTATGATATCACCAACTTGCTACACTGTCTATATACATTTTTGCTTCTAGCTTACAGTAGTTGAAAATCCTTGGAAACTCTGCAAACCTGGCTAGGGCAAAATTTACATTCTCAACAGTTTCATAACAATTCAGGAAGTCTGATGAAAATAATTCTCCAATCTACCCACAAAATTGAAAGCCTCTTAATTGACCAAATACATGCTCTTAAGGCTTCTTCCAAACTTTAGCACAAACCATGTAGACTTTACAAACACCAGAGCAACTACCCAATGTAGCTGTGTTTATAGAAAGATCTGCAAGGTTCTCCAACCCTAGAAGCTACTTTTAAATGGTTAGGTACAAACATTATTCTTGAGTAACCCAGTAAAATCAATAAATTCATATGGCATATGTTCACTTGCCAATGAAGTGGAATGATACACTCACTATGTAACAACAGAGCAAATTACTGGTTCATCAGTGCATTCAACCTTCCAACATACACTCGTCTCATAGTTAACATGAGAATTGGCAAATATCTGTTTGATAAGACTAACTGCCTAAATCTAAAATAATGCCATTTAAAAAAATATTTCAAATAACATAGAAATATGATATAGCAGTAAAATATACAGCCAATATTTTATTAATTTGAATGAGATACTGCATTACTTTAAAGTTGAATATATTTTAAAATGATTCTTTAAAGTTTGATACTTCCTTGCTTCGTGTGTACATTGTTTTGTTTATTGAGGCTTAACGACACTGCCACAGTCAGTCGAATGTGCAAGTGGGTAATATAAAATAAAGCTGCTAGCCTCGTCTACCTACTGTGGTGTAGCGGTTATCACACCTGTCTACAGACCACGAGGCCCTGGGTTCAAGCCTGGGTTGGGTAGACATGCCAGTGCACCACAACTAGGTTATTAAAGGCCGTGGACATTGACTTGGTTGTCGATGTTATGTCTTTCCGTACGTCGTACCCGTGTTCTCGTCCGGGTCGTATTAAGCGTTGTTACTATCATAACCGAATACGCAGGCAACAACCCCGTCATTGTAATTGTGTGTTCACTCGTCGTCATCGTCGTTAAAAGCGAGTAAAGAACATGCATAGACTTTTAATATTCAAAAATTAAATGCATGTACAGTCTTACTGCTCCCTTTCTCCTGGTTTGGAGATTGAGGCTTCTCTAAGCAATTTCTTCCATCTCTTTCTGTCAATTGCTACTACTGCAGCTTCTCCCCAGCTGTTCCATCCAAAACTATTTCCCTCCTATTTTGCCACTCTTCTCCATGTAGTCTTAGGTCTTGCCTTCTTTCTTCTACCTTCTGGTGTCCAGGTGATGGATATTTTGGTGTCCAGGTGATGAATATTCTGGTGTCCAGGTGATGGATATTCTGGTATCCAGGTGATGGATATTCTGGCATAGTTTTTTCGTCATTTCTTAATACATAACCCAACTATCTCCACCTTCTCTTAAATATCTCCACTGTGCCTGTTCTTTCATAGTTCTTCAGTGGTGACTATCACTGGCCATCTCATTTTAAAAATAATTCTAAGGCATCTCCTTTGGAGCACATCTAATTTCTTCTCGTCAGCTTTTGTCAGCTTCCAGGTTTCACATCCATAGAGGAGTACTGAGATTACATTTGATTGAAATATTTTCAGTAAAGTTTTTATCCAGTAGATGTTTCATTTCCAAATCTTGCCAAGTTGTCTGAAAGTTGCCTTCCAGCCCAATTCTGCATTTTATGTCTTCATCAGTGCCTCCTTCTTTGGAGTGTTGCACCGAGATAGACAAAGCTATTAACATCTTCAAGCTCTACATTTGCAACTTTAATTGTTCCATCAGTTTTATTGTTAATGCGCATGATCTTTGTCTTTTTTCATTAATCTTCAGACCAATCGTTTTACCTGTTTCATGTAGTTTGCTTGTTTTGTCTTAGAGTTGTTCTTTGGTGCTAGAAATAAGTGCAATGTCATCAGCGTAGTCAAGATCATCTAGGGCTGTAAATAAGTTCCACCAGATTCCATTTCTTCTGCCTTGTGTATTGGTTTTCATCACCAGTCAATAGTAAATATAAAGAGGAAAACAGACACTACACATCCTTTTTTTTTACCCCAGTTTTCACCCCTTCTGAAAGTCAATGAACTTGGGGTATACTGCGGCTTTCCTTTCCACGCATTGTTCTATTGTATTTCTAAGGGTGAATATTTGTTCAGTAGTTCCTCTGCCACTCCTAAAGCCAGCTTGCTCATATAATGAAGTTTGGTATCTATTGCGCTACGTAGCCTGGCAATCAATATCCTTCCAAATATCTTACTTGCTCTTGGTATTAAGGATATACCTCTGTAGCTGTCACAAATTGCCAGATCACCTTTCTTTGGTATAATAGTTATAATGCTTTTTTTTTCCATGCATCTGGCACTTCTTCTGTATCTAAAATTTGGTTGAATAATGTAGTTAATGTCTCCTCCATCAAATCCATACTTTCCATGCCTTTCCACATTTCAATGCTTATTCCATCCACTCCTGCTACTTATTCATTCTTCATCTTTGACACAGCATTCTTTATTTCTTATGCTTAGATCTCACCCATCTCGACATAAATGTCATCTTCGCTTGCCTCTATCTATACCTCGATTGGTTGCCTCTAGTATAGTTTGGTTTAAAGTTGATTCGAAGTGTTCTTCCCATCTTTCTCTCATCTCATCTTCTCCAGTGATAAACTTTCCATTTCCATTCCATACTCCAACATTCTTGTTTCTTCCTTTATAACATATCTTCTTTGTAATTTTGTATAGACCATGCACGTCTCCACGTGATGCTGCATCTTCTGCTTCTTTAGCCATATCATCTACCATCTTTCTTTTATCTGATCGGACTCTTTTCTTTACTTCTCTGTCTTTCTTCTCATATTCTCGTAGTATCAATTTCAAGGCCAAAACTAGATATTTGAAGTAGTAAGTCCCACCAGGCATGTATCTTTAATTTTCTCATTTTACAATTAATAACCATGTATGTTGTTATATAACAGTAACAGAAATAAAAGAAAAGTGTTAAGACTTTTATGGCCATGGTTGGCAATTGTAAGTATCAACCCAGGTAATTATTTAATGCAAACACAATCACCAACCATACATATCCAACCACTAAAGCTGTTCCACAAAACTCTGCAAATCTCAAAATTAACATGAACACAACACTTTACTTAATTTACCTAAATAATTCACCACATCCAGCCTCACTACTTAAAGAGATATATAAAATATAAAATTTTAATTGTTATGCAAATAAATGAACACAAGAACTCCCATTATACTCATCCACAAGGTACAATGCCTCCAATACCTGCACCAGTAATATTTGTGAATACATGTAGAGCATTCCTACTGTAACTTACATGTAGTAATGAGCAGAGGTCACTTAGTAATGAGGTGTAACACTTTGCATGGAACTTATTATGCATATAACCTGCTTAATATGCATGTGTACATTACATTACCATCCAGTGTAAACAATTGTCTTCATACATATCATTTGCATAAGTAACAATACCACACCCACCCTAATTAAAGAAATATCAGAGAAACGTATTTCCATTCTTATTTAAATAAGCTAATTAGTATTCACACACAATCCCCCTTCCCCAAACAAAAATAATGATCATGTAGTCCTCTACCCCTGTGCCATATTACATGAATGTACACCATTCACAATTTAAGTTGTGATCTCAGGTTAAAACATTTTGCACTTAAGTCTTGATATGCAAATAACAAAATTAATATGTGCAAAGCAACACACTATTAATTGCGAATAATGCCTTCGCATATATGATCATTTGTGTAAGCAAAAGCACCACACCCAGAGATATAATAGATACAGATATTTTCATTGTTATGCAAACAAGCTAATTAGTATGAACGCACCCACCCTCCTTCCTCAATCATGCTCACTTGAACAGTACTAATGTTCTCTATCCTGTATCATTATCTTTATCTGTATCTTTCATGTGGATGACGACGACAGGACGATCCCTATGTACTGTATCTTTCATGTGGATGATGACGACAGGACGATCCCTATGTACTGTATTATCCTGCGGATGACGACGACAGGACGATCCCTATGTACTGTATCTTTCCTGCGGATGACGACGACAGGACGATCCCTATGTACTGTATCTTTCCTGCGGATGACGACGACAGGACGATCCCTATGTACTGTATCTTTCCTGTATCCCTATGTACTGTATCTTTCCTGCGGATGACGACGACAGGACGATCCCTATGTACTGTATCTTTCCTGCGGATGACGACGACAGGACGATCCCTATGTACTGTATCTTTCCTGCGGATGACGACGACAGGACGATCCCTATGTACTGTATCTTTCCTGCGGATGACGACGACAGGACGATCCCTATGTACTGTATTATCATGCGGATGACGACGACAGGACGATCCCTATGTACTGTATCTTTCCTGCGGATAACGACAACAGGAAGGTCCCTATGTACTGTATCTTTTGCTGCCGATGACGACGACAGAAAGGTCCCTATGTACTGTATCTTTCCTGCGGATGATGACGACAGGACGATCCCTATACACTGTATCTTTCCTGCGGATGGCAACAACAGGAAGATCCCTTTGTACTGTGTCTTTCCTCCCGATGACGACAGGACGATCCCTATAAACTGTATCTTACCTCCGGATGACGACAGGACGATTCCTATGTACTGTATCTTTCCTGCGGATGATGACGACAGGACGATCCCTATGTACTAAATCTTTCCTGCGGATGACAACAACAGGAAGATCCCTATGTACTGTGTCTTTCCTCCCGATGACGACAGGACGATCCCTATAAACTGTATTTTACCTCCGGATGACGACAGGACGATCCCTATGTACTGTATCTTTCCTGCGGATGACGACGACAGGAAGATCCCTATGTACTGTATCTTTCTTGCTTCGCAGGGGAAACAAAAAGAAGGAGACTTTCGCAGCAAATTATTGTCTCACCCGAAAAGAGCTCCTCTGGATATTTTGAGTCTCAAATCAAAGCACACCGTATTACCAGCTGCATTTAAATATCCATGCATATAATAATGAATTAATTTTATGCTCATCTTGAATTCTATATCGCACATTATGTTACATCTACTTTATTTCAATACCTTTGAGTGCACTGTAACGTATGTTTAATGTTTTTGAGTTGAATGTTCTTCCTCTCCACGGAACATACTTGACCTAATTTTAGAGTGACATTCAAGACAACTAAAATTTCAATATTTTTTTTCTGCTCCGCCAAAGAGCAGACATGTTTCATGTTTCTGTGAACATGATCACAGGAATGGTTGTTTCAAACAAGGAGACATCTCTGTGTTCTACATAAGGGTTCATGAATGAATTCTATCGAAGGAAGATTATACGAACTGATTTACTGTACATATACAAAATAAATCAAGGAATACAGTACATACATTTAAAGAAGCTAGCAACAGTTCCACAATGTACGTGTACAACATTTGTGGGGACAAAAATGCATGACACGTACTCTACATTTTAAAGGTCATGCAAGAACATCTTTTCTGAAAAACAACATAAAATGAATAAATGCATTAGAACAAAGTAAATAAAGTATTTAAACCAATATGTTTTTAATTCCGAGATATTCAAGTTTAAAGCTCTCAAGTAGATTGTTCAGCTGTGACGACTTTAAGAATATCTTTCTCAGGTTAATGTTTTTTATATATATCGGCAAATTTCCAAAGTTTTTCTTAGTATCGACTCTCTCTTCCAACAATTATGGAAAGAAAAATAAAACAATGGTTTTACATAAGAAAATGGAGGGCTATATATTATGTACTTACTATTTTCTTAAATAATGACTGAAAATTCAAAGAGCTCTAAATTTTGTTGCTCTTCAAAGAGCTCTAAATCTTTGAATCTTTAAACAAACTAAACTACATATCAACAGTAATTTAAGACTGCACATGGTCCTTTACACATTCAAGTCTGAAAAGAGCTAATTGAGGTGTTATTTTGAAAATAAAATATTTTCCTTATTATTGCCAGCAAATTAATGCAATTTGTGCTAAAATATATTTTAAAAGATTAATAATGACTACATCAAAATCCATCCACCCAAAGAACATTTTCAAAAAAAATTGGCATTAATACTTGGTCTGACAAACAGTTAGCTCCCAGTAGAGACAGAACCCCAAAAACATTTTTCCGCTGGAAACTATCTTAACATTGCTTTTCCAAAGTACCAAATATCAGCTTTGTGCTAGGTGTCCCACATTGAAAACTATTCACTTCCCTCTGGAGGGTTAAAAAACAATTTCAGAATGCTAATTAATAGACTTACAATTCCCTGTTGCAGAATTTAAGACCACCATGGGATTCTATAGAATCTAAAATACGTAAATACCACAATTTTAAGTTTGTAGCATGTTTATAGCTAGAGTTATTAACAACATCCCGACATGTGAATTCTAAGAAAAAATCAAAATGGCCGCCATTTGTAATTTTAGGACTTCATTTTGCCAATTTTTGAGGGTCGCTATCACCGGAGCCAATTAATATTCTGGGCTAAAATTTTGCAGCACATTTACTGTAGCACATACAGTAATGAAAGAGATCAGACATATAACCTATAATTCCAGATTTCTTCCAATCTAAAAAGCTAATTTTCCAAAATTGACAGATTGTTCTGTCCTAAATTTAACTCTAATATTTCTAACATGTCTAATATTTACAGTAGGCTATACAATACCTTAATGAATATGTAAAGTCTTTAATAATGAAATGGATTTATTGTGATGAAAGTGACACTGACAAAACATCAAATGAAGACAACACAATGTTGCACTTCTTTTGGTGCCAGATTGAAATTACTGTAATTGCAGCAGCACAGAAGATATTATAATGTTCCGTTCAGTGTTATTATCGATGAAAGAAAATAAAGACTGTAACGCAAGGCCCAAAAAGGAGAGACGAAACGCACAGTATTAATAAAGCTTCTGAAATATATTGTAAATTCGTTTATACACCAACTCTGACTATGACTATAACTTTCTCTTGCTATCTCATGTATATGTAGCATGTAGCGCCTACTGGTTGCACTTTTAAATGCTCTCACAGTTTATCACTGTTTTTGTATGTATTCTCAGACTTTCTGTTTTTCAACTTCTACCAACTTCATTTGATTCAAGTCAGGATTATTTTGGACTAATTATTTCACATTTTCATGTGAAGTTTTTGGAGATATTTTGGTGGAAGATTTTTCCATTTTCATTCCCAAGGAACTTAAGGAAGCCTAAAGCTTAGGCCCTTTTTCAGAACATTGCATGTCTGAGGGATTACCCAACCATCTATTTTATTGATCTAGTCTTAGCTGCCTGAACTTGTTCTCACTCATGGCAATTGTTAATTTCTCAACTTGCTACCTAATCCTATTGTTGGTGATTATAACTATGCCTAATCTATCCTATTCTATTGAGGAGCTTTTACAATTGAGACCTACTGTTACTCAGAAACTTGATAGGAATGTTTACTCTTCACTTAGGAAATTGGGGATCTGCTCGGCTAATCCAACAAAAAAAAGGATATCGTGCTTTCTCCAAAAAGCAATCTCCTACATCTCGTATTGTGACTAACAGAGCACAAAGACTCCTTAGCACAGTTGGTGCTGCAAACCACCAAAACCTTATAAAGATTCCTTCTGTTTCCAACAACTCATTTGCATCTAACATTAAATTTTCTGTATGGAATGCCAATTCTGTGAAAAATAAAGTTCCTTCTGTTTGTGACTATGTTGTGTCAAACAAAATTGACATATTTGCTATGACTGAAACCTGGTTTACTGGTGATGTTCGTGATTCCCATGCCACTGCAGACATACGTAATACTCTGCTTGATCATGCCCTCTACCATATACCTAGATTGTCAAAAGGTGGGGGAGGTGTTTGTATTATACTGCGTAAAGGTTTTAATGCAAGGCAAAACTGTCACGAATCTTTCAAATCATTCGAAATCATTGACCTAACCATCTGTTCAAATGGTATTTCCATTAGACTTGTTCTTATTTATCGTCCACCACCAAACAAAAAGAACAAGCTCACTTCTGCCATATTTATGTGTGAATTATCCACACTTCTTGAAACCCTGACAACATGTCATGGCCACCTGCTTATAGCAGGGGATTTTAATTTTCACGTTGATGATTGTAAAAACCGTGATGCTATAGCTTTTTTAGATTTACTGGATTCTGCTGGTCTGCAGCAGCACATTAACGTTGTTACGCATTGCAAGGGACATACCCTTGATCTTATTATTACACATAAGGATGATCGTCTGCTTTCAAATGTTAATGTCAACCTTGAACTTCCATCTGACCATGCTGTCTTATCTTGTCACATTGGGCTTCAACGCCCTCCTCCAACCAAGCGAACAATTCACCACCGTGACTATAAAAACATTGTACTTGATGATCTCAAGCGTGACATCCGATTGTCGTCCCTGTACACGGATCCCTCATCAAATGCTGAAGAATTAACCTTACAATATGAACACGTCTTAAAGAATCTCATTAATAAGCATGCACCTGAGAAATCCCGATCAGTCACTTTACGACCTCATGCCCCTTGGTTTTCTGACTCATTGCATGAAGCTAAGCTACAGCGAAGACGTGCTGAACGAAAATGGAAGAAAACTAGTCTAGAAGTACATCGGCAAATTCTTGAAGCTAAAACCTCTGAGTACCGTGAACTTCTTGACTCGGCCAAATGTGACTATCACTCTACACAAATTGCAACCTGCAATCAGCGTAAATTGTTTAAACTTGTTGATTCCATGTGCGTTGCTAAGTCCAACTCTCCATTGCCTAGCCATGACTGCCCACAAAAGTTAGCAGAGGAGTTTGGGGACTTCTTTGAGAACAAAATTATTTTGCTTCGTTCTCAACTGGATAATGTGACACCCCCATCAATGCCTGTGGACCCAAAACCATATATCACTAGCACATGCTCACATTCTCTTGATAAATTTTGTCAACTGAGTGATGCTGATGTACGTAAAATGATCCTGCAGATGCCAAACAAATCATGTTCAATTGATCCCTTACCAACTTGGATCCTGAAGGATTGTCTTGACGAGCTATTGCCAGTTTTGTCAAAGATTGTAAACATGTCACTGAGTTCTGGCACTTTCCCATCAACCTTGAAATCTGCCATTGTCACTCCTACCATCAAAAAACCGTCCCTGGACACAGAAATTCTCCAAAACTATCGTCCCATTTCCAACTTAAAATTTCTTGCAAAATTGATAGAAAAGGCTGTTTCTTTGCAACTACAAGACTACTTGTGTGCCAACTCACTACAAAACTCCCTCCAATCTGCCTATCGCAAGAATCACTCAACAGAAACTGCCCTGTTACGCATTTACAATGATCTTCTCCTTGCTACTGATGACCACAAAGAGTCACTTCTTGTCCTCCTCGACCTTAGTGCAGCATTTGACACTATTGACCATCAAATTCTGTTTAATATGCTGCATACTGTGTACGGTTTGGATGGAATCACTCTCAATTGGATGAAATCATATTTTGCAAACCGCTCGCAGGTTGTAACCATTAAAGATAAAAACTCTTCACCCCGATATCTTGACTATGGAGTGCCTCAAGGATCAGTAATCGGACCACCTGTTTTTACATACTATACTTCCCCTATGGAAAGCATTATCACATCTCATGGCCTGCATGGAATGATTTATGCAGATGATACACAGGTTTATGTATCAATGAATAGAAACGAAAAAGATCAGAGTATTGCAAAGCTTGAATCGTGTATAGAGGAAATCAAGATATGGTGTGCAGACAACAAACTAATTCTTAATGATAGTAAAACTGAAGTAATTCATATTTCGTCACGTTTTCTAAGCACTACTCCAGTTTCCTCTGTTATGATTGGTAATTCATGTATATCTCCCGTTTCCTGTGTTAAAGACCTGGGTGTTATTTTTGATGATAAGCTTACACTGTTGTCACATGTTAATAATATATGCCGCTCCGCTTCACTTGCCATCAGAAAAATCAGCCAAATTCGTCAATATCTTGATCAAAAGTCGACCGAGACACTTATTCACGCATTTGTATCATCCAGACTTGATTGTTGCAACAGTATCTTATTTGGACTTCCTTCTCAACAAATCTCAAAGCTTCAGCGCATTCAAAACACTGCTGCCAGATTAGTTACTCTCACAAGTAAGAAATCTCACATTAAACCCATCCTTCACCAACTTCATTGGCTTCCTATATGTGAAAGAATAAAATACAAGCTTCTCACCCTCACATACAAAGCCATCCATGGTCTTGCTCCAAATTATATTTCCAACTTAATCACGTTACAATTACCAACTCGCTCACTTAGATCTAACAGTGCTATTCTCCTAAAGCCGCCAAAAATTAACACCAAGACTTACGGTGAACGTTCTTTTCAATCTGCAGCCCCCAAACTCTGGAACATTCTCCCAATCTACATCAGAAATGCCCCTACTTTAGATATCTTTAAGAGTGTATTGAAAACACACCTTTTCATGAGTTCCCCTCATTGGACCTTGTAACTTTATCCTGCTTGTATCTTTTTAAGTATGGTTTTTTTTGTTCTCTTACTGTTTGTATCTTAAGGTTTTCTCATGTTATATTTGTTTATGTAAAGCGCATTGAGACCGTTGGTATAATGCGCTATATAAAAATGTATTATTATTATTATTATAACTGACAGACTCAATCTAACCGATTGCAACTGTTTCTGACCTCTATCTGATTCTTTTTCATTAACAATTTTCTACTTTATTCATATAATTCGAATACAAAAGAACCTTCTAATTTAACTACAAAAAAGAAGCACGTCATAAGACTTCATGGAAAAATCATCTCACTCATGATTTGCAAATTCTACATCAAGGAAAACCTCGAACAAAGACAATGACTTAAACGCCCTCAGCATACCAATACCGAGAAAGGCGATGACGTTATCCATGGTCCACAGATTTAATGACAATAGAGCAAAAGTTCTATCCTCTTATAAATGTGCAAACCGTAGCAAATTGAAAGTGATGTATTCTTATAATCCATGAAGACTTATACGTAAATAATGATAAAGAAAGTTAATGAGAAATGATGTTGTGATCTCATCGTAACAATAACATGGGTTCAATGCCTTATTTACTTTCTGAAAATTACTGTAATTGCAGCAGCACAGAAGATATTATATTAAAACATGGGTTTAATGCCCTATTTACTTCCTGTCACTCAGTTCAGAAGAAATCAAATCTTTTCTAATTCTTAAAATGTGATGATGGCATTGTCCCAAAACATTTAAAATAATTTACCCCACAGTATGCCCTTGCTACTCGATCACTAGGAGGCCACTGTTATCATCAAATGGTTCAACAAATTTTATGAATGGGTCTGGCCTTGCAGATCATGAATCAGATACATGTAGTTTGTTTTATACTTCTGTATGTTTACAACTGCAACATTTTTCTGGTTGAATGTGCTTTTTTAAATAGTTTCACTTTCAATCATCTTAGTCAAGTTGATTTGTTTCTTTGATTAACCTGTACTTCCTGTAACATTTTCCTGGTAATTAATTCCTCAACATTAAGAAAATAATTAGAATCAAATATAATAAATACTGCTTCTCTCTAAAAGATTAGTCAGTGAAAGTTAAGATTTAGATTTAGTCAGTAGTATTCCAGTCTCTGAAACCCATCATTTCTGCTTTTGTAAATAGTCTCCCTGTGTGTATGCTCTAACCATAGTCTTCAACAATAAATTTCTACTCACAATTATTGCTCGCTGTGTGACTTGTTTTATTATGAAAATTGGAAGCTATACCATACTTGTACTATTGCTATACTCTTTTGGACTGTGTTACTATCTGTACTTGTACTATTGATATACTCTTTTGGACTGTCCTACTATCTATACTTGTACTATTGCTATACTCTTTTGGACTGTGTTACTATCTGTACTTGTACTATTGATATACTCTTTTGGACTGTCCTACTATCTATACTTGTACTATTGCTATACTCTTTTGGACTGTGTTACTATCTATACTTGTACTATTGCTATACTCTTTTGGACTGTGTTACTATCTATACTTGTACTATTGCTATACTCTTTTGGACTGTCCTACTATCTATACTTGTACTATTGCTATACTCTTTTGGACTGTGTTACTATCTATACTTGTACTATTGCTACTCTTTTGGACTGTGTTACTATCTATACTTGTACTATTGCTATACTCTTTTGGACTGTCCTACTATCTATACTTATACTATTGCTATACTCTTTTGGACTGTGTTACTATCTGTACTTGTACTATTGATATACTCTTTTGGACTGTCCTACTATCTATACTTGTACTATTGCTATACTCTTTTGGACTGTGTTACTATCTATACTTGTACTATTGCTATACTCTTTATACTTGTACTATTGCTATGCTCTTTTGGACTGTGTTACTATCTATACTTGTACTATTGCTATACTCTTTTGGACTGTGATACTATCTATACTTGTACTATTGCTATACTCTTTATACTTGTACTATTGCTACTCTTTTGGACTGTCTTACTATCTATACTTGTACTATTGCTATACTCTTTTGGACTGTGTTACTATCTATACTTGTACTATTGCTATACTCTTTTGGACTGTGTTACTATCTATACTTGTACTATTGCTATACTCTTTTGGACTGTGATACTATCTATACTTGTACTATTGCTACTCTTTTGGACTGTGTTACTATCTATACTTGTACTATTGCTATACTCTTTTGGACTGTGTTACTATCTATACTTGTACTATTGCTATACTCTTTTGGACTGTGTTACTATCTATATTTGTACTATTGCTATACTCTTTTGGACTGTGTTACTATCTCCAACACAAGGCCACACCCCATTATAATATCATCATCTTACTCTCTCAAATACAATATGAGAAAAGCATTCGGTTCTATCAGAAAATACTAAGACAAAGAAATATCATTCACAAGGCTTCAGTATAATGTTCATATAGAAAGAACAATGGTGACGGTCCTTTATACTGTAACACAATTGACTGTCTCATTCTTTTCTCACAATAAATACTGGTTCTGTATACAAGCATGGTAACAAACTGGATATCATATTTAATAAGCTAAGAGGTGAAGTACAGTACAGTAGGAAAGAAACTAGCACACTGGAAATGTTTTAATGGGCCATCAATACCAGGAAAACATGGCAAATTACATGTACTGCAACATAAAAACCCTGTACATTGTAAGATTTTCAATACAATCAGGCTACTAAGTGATGATACTATGAATGAAATTGACAATGTGTGCCTCTTATGGCCTCAATATAGTGAAACTCGCATGACAAGAAGGGAAGTACATAATAAAGTTAGTAGAATCCATACTCAGGCCATGATGACCTATCAGGTTGGTGCATATTTCCAGTTTCCACATACATGTACTGTACAACACTGTACATACATGTAGGACTTAATGACACTGGTCATGCATATATAAGAGGTCCCAAGTTTCGCTTTGCCCATCATTGCCACCACGTTTTTACTATTACAGCACCTTACATTATATTTTAAAAAACATACTTCTGATAACTATTTTGCCTTCTTTTTAATCTGATTACAGTTCCCCAATATAGTTAGAAGATGCATGGACACTGATTATTCCCTTATTTACATTTGAAGCGCCCTCAATCCTGACCTCAGAGCCCTTGATGTTTTACAAATGCCCTTTTGGTCAGTGACAGACACCCTGTCCCCTTCTGGATCAAGCTAGGGGCCATATCCCCTAGCTCTGATACACTGTTTGGTGACAGCACATTGTAAGCAGAAGTGTTCCTTTTCAACTATCCTGATCTCAAGTTTTGTCATGTGACTACCAATTGACGTAAAGAATGACCTTAGACTTCTTTTATGCTGGTAATGATCATAATATACAAATATTATTTTTCAGAAAGAATAAAATCTATTACGTGAGCAAAATACAGGGTAGTAACATTGAAGACTTTGTGTCAGTGGCTAAAAAACAGTGATCACAGAAGAGTGCCCACCCAAATTAAACATTCAAAATTAGTATATCATTTACATACACAAATTCCTTCATTCCAGCTTACAGGATTTGCTGTCTATATAAATCAAAAATTTATGTTTCTACTTAACTTGAACAATTACATGTACTGTTAAACTACGAATTCAATGTTACAATGTAGCAAATGCTGAAGTGTTTACTTGATTTCAATTTGAACTTTTGATGCTGTTGAAAATCAATATACTGCAGCTGGTCGACAAGAGCAGCTTTCACATACTTCAGGAAAAGCTAGTATCATTAGAGTGCATCATTGTATCAATTATGTTTCCAAATTTATTTTAGCACCACCCTGCCCCCAACCCCTTGCAGCAGATCGATACTTTATTTACTAGGAACAAGTTTTATTGCACATTAAAAAAATTGAAATTCAAGTGCCATACAAAATGACTAAAATACACTTATTAATTTACATGTACTAAAGGATACTGTACATCAAAGCTACATATACATGCACAGCCATACAAAGTATCTTGTACCTTTCAGATTTACGAAACAAAATGAAATGTATCTGCTTTGTTCATGTAAAATAGCTGCTTTGTTCACATACAATGCCTGCATGTACAGTAGTAGGCATTTCCTACTCACTGGGTGTCTCTTGTCTGTCTTTCAGCCTGTTACCCCTAAATGTCACAAAAACACTTTAAAAAATCTTCTAATAAGTGGTCATGTTCAAAAAAAGTCACCTAAGCATTCAAAGAATTGCACTCACTTTTAAAATGTTCTTCTCTGCTGTACTTTTTCACTGTGTGCCTGAGGCTATTAGTATCATAAGAACATACCGATCAGGGCTTGCAATTCCTGCTGTTACACTGTTCCGAGAAAATATCACTGTTCCATGAAACAGTGTTTTTTTCTCAAACATATAACCTCAACATCCTGCAATATATTTTCTGCTTATAAAATGTTTTCTTAGAGTAAAATCCCTCTTAACAAATGTTTTTTTAAGTATGAAAATCCTTAATTTTCCTGCAATAGCATCGCTTTCTACTACCTGGGAAACTTTTATTCTCAGGCTTATAACAGAGCTGTCGAAATAACAGCTACCAGGACCCTGGGCTAAGCTTACCTGAGGATTTACCTACTATCAATATTGCACATGGGGATATCTGTCAGGGAACATTATGTTTTCATGACAGCATGTGGCAGTGGCGCTGGGAAGGGGGCATGTGCGGGAGAGGGGGAGTCTGTATCATTGTAAAATTATATGCTGCTTTATCAGATCATACTATATGTTGATTGAGGTGCAAATAAAACAAAAACATTCTTTAACTTCTGTGAAATTGTCATGAATTTTAAGGAAATCTTTGTCATTTTTCTGGAAATGTCCTTTATTTTGGGGGAAATCTCCTTTATTTTAAGGGAAATTTCCTTCATTATTATGAAATCATAGCTTGAAGCTCTTTGGTTGAAATCTTTTTCAATTTCCGGGAAATTATCTTCAATTTCCAGAAAAGTTCTTCACTTTCCATTATAGCACTGTCAATTCGAGAAATTCTCAGGAAGTGTTGCCAAACTTTGAACAAAATTTCCAACAATTGTATGCATCTTCCTTCAATTTTATGTTAATAATTTCCCACTTTTTTTAAAATAAAGCATGCATGAAACCGGAAAATGGGACCCAACTCCTACGCCTTTGTTCTCCCTAATCTGAAAATGGCCCTTTGTGTATTTTTTTGGGGGAAGGGGCTTAAGCCCCTTCAAACACGAAAAGCTACACACGACCCTTAAAGAAAGAGAACAAAGTTAAGTAGGTTTTAATTTATTCATTATAAAATAGAATATACAATAAATAAAGATGATCTTCAACTTGTTTCTCCTGAAAAAAATTCTACCCGCAGACTGAATTTGACAGGTTGTAAGATTACAGTGTGCACGTGATGGACGCTAACAATTTCTTAACCTGTTAACTTAGCTCTTTAAGTTTCAGTTTGTTTGATTGTTTGTTTGATGAGGTTTTAATGGCACCACAACAACGAGGGTCAAATTGTGCCTGAGAAGTCGGATCATTCTAGAGGTAGGAAGGAAAGGAAACAGGGGGAGAATGAGAGAAATTCAAGAACAAAAAGTCAGAAAGCTGTGATCGAGAGAGGTGCATGGGTGAAACAAAAACAAAGTAGAGAGGGGGTGGAAGAGGAGAATTAAATATGGCTGTGGAGGGAAGCATGATGAAGGAAGGAGATAATTTTATCCGAATGATTTTTCCGGAAGAACTCAGCAATTGAGTTGTGGAGAGCAAGGGAAGCTCTGGGAAGGTTGTACAGGGGGCAAGCAAGGAGAAAGTGATGGATTGTGAGGGTGCAGCGACAATTGTTACAGAGGGGTTGGGGGGAGCCAATAAGGAGGTGGGTGTGAAGTTTCAGAACCACATCTGGTGTAGTCAACATTCTGACCGTATTATACGCTATAGCCACTATATGGCTGCTATACCACTTGTACTGCAAGTATTGCCTAGCATGTAATGTAGTGCCTACCAAATGAGGTGTTTATCTCACTACATTCGGTGAGACGAGCCTCGTTCATTTCAAATAATATTATTCTCCTTCACTATCTCTTTGGGACTCTTCAAAAAATATTTGTGTAATAAATATTTTCTATTATGATTCTGAAACAGTAAAAGTGTCTAAATAATACCACTCTTCATATTACTTTTTAGACCTGGCAATTAAAATATTGGATTGGCACCAGAGGTTTTCGTCTACATTACTCAACGTTGCCAATTAACATGACTTTTGCGAATAAAAACAATGTCATAAATTTCTTAATAAGCATTGCTGAAATTGATTGTAGCATAGTAATCATTAACCCTTACTCTCCCAAGGTTTTAAAAATAGAATAAGCTATTTCTGAAATTTTTGGAAAGAGGATTTTTTCAGCACTTTCTGTTCCATTTGTACCAAAACAAGTTCGACTTTTATGAAAGCTAACATGTTGAACTTTCCAAAAATGTGCATATTTCTGAACTCAAATATGCAAATTAGGTCATTGAATTAGCATATTAGGTCTCCAAACATTCTATCTTTATGACACGCTTGTGCCTTGTGGCTAAATAGCAAAAAAATATGGATAGAATTTCTGAATCGTCCTTGGAAAGACCTTTCATTTGATACTATTCATGGATTTTTAGGAATCAGAAGAAAAAAAATGACGCAAATATGAAAAATTTGGTACATTTCGACCTAAAAATTATCCCCCGATTCTGTAAATAATCTATCTAATAGTGTATGGCACTAAATTTTCCAAAAAAAATGCATTTTCCTCTTCAATGATGTCCAAAACTAATAGAATGCAGAAAAACAAGATGTTTACATCATCATTTGCAAAAAATAAAATATGAAATTATGCAAATGATATGCAAATTAGGTCATTTACCTCATTTATTATGCACGAAAGTGTTTTTTGTTTATTTCTGACCCAATTTCAGCCATTACAAGCTTCACAGCTACTTTTATGTTGATAGACTATGCTGATTATCTATTGAACACTTACTTCTGTTCATTCCACATGGAATTCATAAGAAATGTTTGCCGCAAAGGTCCAAATTTGTAAAGTCTTCTGCTATACCTTGTTGCTGCAAATAGAATTAAAAAAAATAAAAAAATTTGCAACTATATTCATTCAACTTACTTTAGTTTGGTCTTCCCATAACCAGTTACCGAAGACCTCGTGTCGATTCCGGTCACTCTACACCAGTACTTCCCACAGATGATAGTCTTTATCGGCCGCAGGGATGACCTTCGACCGTTGTATCTCCTGCAGCCGAGCGTTCCGCTTTTCCTCCCTGGTTTTGAAGGCAGCTTTTTCCGCTGCAGTCGGATTTTCTTTGAGTGGTGATGGTGGCGAGACTGCAGCGGTAGGCCTGGAAGAGGGGCCTGGGCTCATCTTCAACGGTCTGTCCCTCTTCCTCTTGGGTTGGGGAGTAGCGGGCGGCTCGTCCTCTTCAAGCATACGCATAACATTTTATCGCATAACATGTTATTGTGGTTTCTAGTAGCGGGCGGCTCGTCCTCTTCAAGCATACGCATAACATGTTATCGCATAACATGTTATTGTGGTTTCTAACCTGCCCCACAATTTTGTGGTAACCGTGGGGACAGACTTCTACAGCCGGGAAACCCGGGGGTACATACAGGGGTCCAAAATGTTTGTTTTATCAATCTAGTCATCACCACAACAGTGGCATAGCCAGGGGGAGGGGAAAAGAATCATGGTCCCAAAAAATGGGGCATCAAAATAATGTACCGGTACTACGCCTATATACAAGCATTTTCCTCTAAATGGGCCTGGGGCACCCCCAACATGTGTATTTTGCCCTAACATGGGACACCTACTCCACTTTCCCCCATAAAATTGTGATTTCGGCCCCTGAAATAATGGAACTTGGATTTTGTGAAATTGGGAATACACATATTTCAGTAGGCCTAAATTTACAATTTTGCCATTGGGAAATACATATATTTCAGTCCATTTAGAAATGTTATTATTGGGGTTCAGCTTTCATATGTTTCATCCGAGCTATTATAGAAAGAACCTAAATCCTTTTTTTTATATGTGATTTTAGTGTCCCTTTTACATGTTTCTCGTAACAAGCAAAAAATCCCCGCTAATTTATCATTATAATTCTATAAGCCTTATTTTATTACTACACATTTACAATGTAGTACTTTCGCTATTTTGGAAGAAAACACTCACCAACTCCGTAAATTGGAACAGATCACTATCCATCTCAGCAGGCTCTATATTCTCCTCTTCCTCAATCTGGTCGAGTTCTGGTACATCTTCTTCTTCAGAAGTACCTTCCGACCCCTCTGAGTCATCATTATTCTGTAGAAAACATAGGAGTCGGAAGGCACGTTCGACGTTGTAACTTGTATCTCGCCAATTTGTGATGTCGAATGTGCGAGGAAAAAAAAAAAGACGCAAATTGACGTCATCATCAGAGACCTTTTAGGCATGTAGAGGGGGTGCATCTGTTATTGTAATAGTTCGTCTGAACGATCTATTTCTCCTCTATCCGTAGAGATTTTAAAAATTCCAATACAATATTTGGGCCATTTTTTATGATTTTTGGATCAAAAAAGGTCCAAAATCACAAATTTTGGCATATTTTCTCCAAAAAAACACAAACATTGACCACGTACAAGTAAAAATCGTGTAGCAACCAACAATTCAAACTATCTTTATACTTTACCTGAAAGAAAAAAAATAGAAAAAATATTCACGTATGACATTGGTTTGTTTGTTTGTTTTTTTTTTTTATGCAGTTTTTTTTTTAAATGCACTTTTTTGTAACGATTTTACTCAAAAAATTTCAATCTAACCCCCCAATAAAATAATCATATTATAAAAGATCTATTCAATCTGGTTTGTATGAACTTATTTGCAGCTCTATAGGATTTGGGGAAGGTACTCAAAAAAAAAATTGGAAAATGGATCATAATTGTCACGGTCACCGTGACGCTGGGAGAGTAAGGGTTAAGATACAACCTTCAATAAATAGCACTTAATCGAAGTCCATATTCTCTTCATTAAATACAATTTTAAATATAGTTCTCAATTAAAAGATGTCGGATTTTGAGCATGGAGTTTACAATATTAGTCCTGTCGCATCCTGAGGGCCAAGACAGAAAAAAAAACCTATGTATTGCACATATTCAGAGTCTTTTGGGGCATCTAAAAGTTGGAAAATGCAAGGTTTCCGGAAAACTTCGCCCCATGCCGAAAAGATTTGTGCCCCCAGTATCGAACCCCTGATGGTGCACTGATGTGGCATTATACACTCGTCGGCCAATTGGAGAATTTATTTAAAAGTTTTATACACATGCCTGAGAGTGCTTGAATCAAGGCCAGGATCGAGGTACCGTACCTCCTTGCATGAATTGTTATTTCATAAAAAAAAACTAGAACGGTAAATACCGTCATAGTTCGCATGCTCATGCAAATTGACACCTATATCATATGACCCGGCCAATAATGAAAATGGCATCTCACACTAAGTCCCACATGGCATCCCATGTCCCAAATGGCATCCCACACCATGTCCCACATAGCATCCAACCCTATATCATACCAAAGATCCACTCCGCCGCCGCCCTTGCCTTCCCTGCCCCCATTCGCCCCTTGCTGTCGTAATACTTAAATTTTTCTGAAATTGAAGAAAATTGGAGAGTGGATGAGATAATCTACCAAATTATGTTTTCATAAAGGAGAATGCCTCCACCCCAAATTCAGTGGTTTAACAATCCCAGTTTGTCCCTTCAACTTGCAAACAAGCTAGGAGATCATAACAAAGATCCACTCCCCTACCGCCCTCGCCTTCCCCGCCCCCATCACCCCCTGCTGTCATAATACTTTAATTTTTCTGGAGAAATTGAAGAAAATTGGAGAGGGGATGAGATAGTCTATCAAATTATGTTTTCATAAAGGAGAATGCCCCCACCCTAAATTTGATAGTCTGATGATATTAAGTTAAACATGTAGAAGGAGTACCCTCCAAATGGCTTTTAACTGCTGTGATCCCCCATCCCTTACCCATAACCACCAAACTCAAGTTTATGTCTTTAGACTTCAAATATTTGGGAGACAACATGAGAAACGGGAGGGGGCATATACCTTTGTAAGTATTTTCCTTTAAATGTGCCAATCTTAATCCATTGGACCATGCTAGGCCAAAGTCCAGATGCAGCTGGCTTAATTTGTAAACAAATCTGTCAATGGTGCTGGGAATACGGCAGAGGAATTACTTATGATTCTTAAAGTTTGCTGTGTTTTTGCGGTATGTGTTTCAGAGAGATTAATGCAGGGACCTGCTATCTAAATAGCAGGTCCCTGAGAAACGGGAGGGGGCATATACCTTTGTAAGAATTTCCCTTTAAATGTGCCAATCTTAATCAATTGGACCACGCTAGGCCAAAGTCCAGATGTAGCTGGAGTCAATTTGTAAACAAATCTGTCAACGGTGCTGGGAATAGGGCAGAGGCATTATTTATGATTCTTAAAGTTTGCCGTGTTTTTGCGGTATGTGTTTTTGCGGTATTTTTTTTAGATAGATTAATGCAGGGACTGCTATCTAAATAGCAGGTCCCTGATTAATCTTATTGGAGTTTAATGTTTGTAACTTTCGGACAATATGAGAAACGGGAGGGGCCATATACCGTTGTAAGTGTTTCCCTTTAAATGTGCCAATCTTAGGTAATTGGACCGCACTAGGCCAAAGTTCAGGCGCAGCTGGCGTCAATTTGTAAACAAATCTGTCAAAGGTGCTGGGAATGGGGCAGCGGCATTATTTATGATTTTTTGGATGTTTGCTGTGTTTTTGCGGTATGTGCTTCAGAGAGATTAATGTTAATGTGGTTTAAATGTTCATAGGTTTCGGGTAAGAATTATAATATTTCTGTTGAAAGGAAAGACATTTTCGCAAGATCTAATTTATAAAGAAATAATTATTCTGCACCTGGGTTTATCAAATAGTGGAAGCAACATGTATGTTTCTGTTTACTTACGTCGCTGATTTCAAAATTTCTGACATAGATTTTGATGCGTTCTTTTTAACATTGGAAGTCTACACTGAGAGAAGAGTGCTTAGTTCAGAATTTTATTTGCCCTCATTTTATTATTTTTTCACTTATTTTCTTTCTTGTTTCACTTTTACTGTATATGGAACTACATATTTAAAAGTTTTTGACATTTTTTAATATCTTGGTGGAAATATATCATGAATTAAAATTTTACCCAACTATTAGGAATACTGTATATTTCTCAATAAAACATGGAAATCTCAGTAACTTAAACTTGTTTATTTTTATTTCGCCGATCCTTTTTATTTCGCTGATCATTTTAGTTTTAGTTTATATTAATTTATTCAATTTTCATTTTATGATTTATAATAAATGGCCGCGCCCACCCCGAAAGTGCAGACGCAAGTTGCGTTGGGGCCACGGTAATTCCTTACTTTTCAAGTTGTAATTTTTTGTTTAACTTATTGAAAATAAATAATGATCGTAAATTTCCGTAGTACACTGCATTGTGGCTACCAATTTATTGTGGGCTGAACTGTGTCCTTTGAACAGCGACCTTGCTATTTAAATAGAAAGTCCCTGCTTTGCAAAGACACGGGAAATGAAATATTTAACTTTGCTTAAAAAGGCAATTTGCATCAGTTTAGAAGTATTATCTGATTTAAAGACATGGAATGAAATTTGCAGGTTCGGTACGTGTGCAGACGTTAAATATTACACACTTTTCTCGCTGAAAGAAATGAGAGCTGAAATTGGAAAATAACACTCGTAACAGTATCTTTGTATTTAAAAATGTAATCGTAAGTTGCATTAAAAACATTACTCCGTTTTTCGCTTCGAGAATGGTGTTTTTTTTCCGGAGCTTTACCGGCGGCTGTACCGGCGCTTTACCGGCGTTTTACCGGCGCTTCACCAGCCCTTTACCGGCACTTTACCGACGTTAAAATTACCGCCGCAATTGTCAAAACTGCTTGTACGGTACTGTAACAAATTACAAGGAATAGAATTGAAGATAAGATCTTCTATGAGCTAAATTTTAAGACTAGAGGTGTCAAAACATAAAAGTCTAAACATGTTAAAGGCTAAAAAGTGAAATTCCTATATGATTTTATAACCTCAACCCAACACTGTGTTGTTTGAGCTACAAATCAAGGTCTTTTATATACTTTTTTGTTTATATTTATTTTCATACACAAGACACTTAGTTTAAAACCTTTCTAAGCAAGAGGGTCATGGCAGATACTGTACATTAGAGATTCTTTTGTTTACTCTCTGGAGCCTGCACTTATTGTTGATTTTTCTTTTCATATGCAAGACAATTTAATTTTGAATTATTTTGAAGTGAAGGCCCTATTGTTAGACTTTTCTTTCATGCCAGCACAACTATTTGAATTGCTATTCATGTCAGGACTGTCATTATCATAACTACAAACTTCTCCAAAAACTTTAACCAAACACTTTAATCAAGCAAAGAAACTCTTCCAAAAACTTTAACCGGACGATGAAGTCAAGGGTAGCAGAATAGCTCTCACTATTCTTTGAATAGTCAAGTTAAAAATGTGAAAAAATCTAACTTGTCTATTGATTCCAGAAAATATCATGACTCAGACAATTGCAAAAGATAAAGTTACATATATGTACAGTATGATACAGTACCTACATTTTAGTGTAAACATGTTTACAAACACAATGTCAGCTACAGTATTGTAGCTTCTTTGGGAAAAAAATCATCTGTGATGACATAATGCTGAGTCATCTCATATAAAGAGCAATAAAACCAACAATTTCTGCAGATGGGGCCCTTACTTTGTTCTACATGAAATAAAAGACAGAATGTTTTTTCGTCAAAATGAAACATCCTCCATCTTAAATGGAAAATAAATTATGTGTTTAACTTGGAACTGAATAAACTTGTAATATTTGTCACAATATACTATAAGATATAGATCACCAGGCTGTGTTCTATACACACCAGTAGGATAAGGTTTAGAGAACAACTGATAGGGTAACAATTGATGCTCTTGAATTCCTGCCAGTCATATTGTAAACGCAAAAATTACAACATAAACTGTACTTACATTCACGTATGTGAGTTTAGATCTTGAACGCTTTCCTACAAAATTTCAAACATACAGATTAAAATCTTAATTAGGTAATTTTGCATCTAACTCTTTTATTTTGGTTTTATAAAATGCATCAGAGAGCCTACAGACACATCTGCAGCTCAGTGAAGATGTAATGAGTGATAACCCTGTTAGTCTAAAGAACGGTTTTGCTCTTCAGATTGCATCTTGGCTCTTGGAACAGCAGCATTTAACGGTTTATGTTGTGATTTTTGATTAAAATGTCATGACGGTTATAATCATTTTGTCAAAGCAATATATAAATGAAAAGCAGTTAAATGCAAAAGAAAGAGCACTTCATTTCATATAATGATTACAACTACAATAATCAAACATTATGTATCCGATAAGTATAATACTCAAGAAAATCCTACGGGTATCTAAATTTTGGTTATAATAAATTACCCCACATACAAAACCAGCCCTGGTTATTAGTATTCAACACCATCAAAACATCAAAAGCTTTACTGTATTCTATATACTGTGTACTACGGTACATATATACGCTAGAAGGCTGAGAGGCATGGAAAGTTGTCTTCACTCCAGGAGATAACACTCCAACTGTGACAAGGAACTTAACTTTGGCAAAAAGACAGGAAATCTTAAGTGGATGAAAGAAAGGGCACCAGAATTAAAGGTCTAAGGACACTGAGTACAGCACTTGACTACTGTATATATTTGAAGATGGATGGGCCATACTGAGCATCAGGGTTTGTTTAACAGCAATTGTCCCATGAATTGTCATTTCCACTTATATGATAGAGTATCAAAGAAAGAAATCAGAGAAAAACCATGTTGATAAATTATTTTCTTTCAAAAATTTCACCATTTATCTAAAAGTGACCAGTGCAGTATACTTGTGATGCAAATCCAAGGCAATTGTTCAATGTATTTCTATTAAAATATAGATGTATTTTGTTTTATTTGAAGTGTAAGGCACTTGAGCAGATGGGCAACGTAATGTCGTTATACCACATCTCAATGATTAATTGAACAAAAAACATTCCAATAATTTAGTAAGAGATTAATTTTCTAAGAAAATCTTTTTAAAAATGATAAACTCAAAGATGTTAGGGCCTATTCTCAATCAAAGCAAAAAAAACACTTAACTAACTTGAAAAGAAAAAAACTGTTTCATTTAAATTTACTGCACCTGCACTTAGTATAGGGATGTACCTGCACTTAGTATAGGGATGTACCTGCACTTAGTATAGGGATGTACCTGCACTTAGTATAGGGATGTACCTGCACTTAGTATAGGGATGTACCTGCACTTAGTATAGGGATGTACCTGCACTTAGTATAGGAATGTACCTGCACTTAGTATAGGAATGTACCTGCACTTAGTATAGGGATGTACCTGCACTTAGTATAGGGATGTACTTGCACTCTTAATATAGGGATGTGCCTGCACTCTTAGTATAGGAATGTACCTCTTATGCTCACATATAACAAGTAAATAATGTAAAGCTTACCCTCTTTGGAACAAGTCGATGTTGTAGAACTTATGAAGTTCAACAGCAAACTCCAAAGTTGCTTGCAAATCCAGCATGCTGAAAAGCTGAGGAGGCTAACTTCAGTAGACATACAAGGGACGTACCATAATGATAGTACCTCTACAGTGCATAAAAAGTGCAAGGGTATTGTAATTCACAATGTTGTTTCGATCTCTTAAAGTCATATGTCCTTCCTGAAATCAGCAAGAAATTTAAAAAGCTAAAAAAGAAAGAGAGAAAAAGTAATGAATCTCAAAGTATTCACAGCAATTTCTGGATATATAGTACAGTGGCTCTACCTCACCCTTCACAATTATAGTACATGATCTGAAGCATACCTGCTGGTGTTTTGTTTAATTTTAGGAAAACAAGGTGAAGAAAACAACTTAAGTCTTTAAAAAACTTGCCATAAGGAATTAGTTCAGTGGTGAAGCAAGTTCATCTTATATGAAAAAAGTCATCTTATATAGAAAAAAATGGTGAAGAAACTACTACAATATCTTAATCCGTTAAGGAGATATGCATGTTTAAAGTTCTCTCTTTTCTGTGTAGAAATGAATAGTGTAGTAAGTCTACTGTAAAAAGTTGGTGCCCTCGTCCTCACATTCTTAACAATTAATAACATAGTTTGAAGAAAATTGATACTTTTGTATATTTCCCCTTCAACTTACTCTAGGTGGTAAATTATGATTAGCCTCACTAGATTCTGTTTCAATATTTTACTGGCTTATTCAATGGTTTTTAACCACACAATTTTACTGACATATCCATTGGTGTTTAGCCACACAATCTCAGAATCATTGTAGGCTTAACACTGTCATGCACATTAATGCAAGAAACATTTAGGAATTAGCGTTTTTCTTTGCTTCCTTCTTTAGTAACAAATATCTTCCTGTAACCTTGTGCCAAACTTAAGACATTTTGACATTGGGGCATGATGTAATTTGCACACATGGCCCATAACTTCTACATTTTCCATACTTTCCTTTCTTTCTTTATTTCTTAATACATGACAAATTTATTGTATGACATCTGTAATACGAACGAAAACTGTTTTGGTTTACTGACTGGGTTCCACAGCTGCAGGCTGTGCTACAAAGTCATAACAACAAGATACAAGCACAAATGTACGAGGAACGAGCACGGACACTGTAATAATACAAATACAGTATACAGCACTACTTTCTAGTACTACAGTGTACAGCAAGCTACTTTAGCGATAACTTTATCTTTGTAACTTATCTTTTTTGTTAATGAAAAGCACATCCATACATGTAACTCTCATCCCTAAAGTGGTGTATTGGGAGAACATAATGGGGAGAGGTTGAATCTACAGTAAGAAAGATCACACAACCAAGATACAGATCAAACAAAGCATTTCAAAGTACAAAATAATTACAGCATTAAACATAATTTTTCAGTAACTATTTACTTTATAGTTAAACTCCCTCGTATAACTTGGGAACTACTGCCCTGGTGAAAAGAATACATGTAGGTTTCTGATTGATTGATGGAAATTGGTGGTCTTTTTATATAAAATGACTGGCACCTGCTTCATTATTTAACATATGGATGCTTACAGCATACGTACTGTAGTCCATCAAACATAAATTATTTTTTTCAGTGCTGGGTACATCAGTCTTTAAATTTTAAATTTCTGAGTTATGGCTGACTGAATTTTAAGAATTATTTAAAATATGAAAAACACATTCCAGAAAAATGATTGGAAAACTGTACACTGCAAATATTCCTCAGCTTGCTTTTAGAATTCACAAAATTTCATTGCAGATTTCAATGAGTACATGTATTTAACAATGGAGCAACTGTGATACAGTGCTATACATCCAATTTGCATTCTTGCTTCTCTAAAGAACCCAAACTGATATACAGTATTTCATTTTCCTAGGTTTTTGTCATAACAAAATGACTGCTGTTAGAAGAAATTTATCACCCACTAAACCCTTCAATTCAGCACCGTAGAAGTGTACTATTAATTTTTAACTTTGTGGCTTTTCATTAAGTTTGAAATACAATGTATTTACTGTGCAGTACCACCAGCAGATTAAAGGCTTTGACTACAGATACAACTTTTGCTAAAACATGTCTATAACAGACCTGTTAAAAAAAACTAAATGGAACTGAAACTCGTAACTTATAAATTATATTGATATAATGTGGTTCTAAAGCATTTGCTACAATTAGACCAAATTTTAGGCTTTAAAATATAGTTTGAACACATCTTTCATACAGGGAAATTCTATTTTGAAAACTGTAGTTTATTCAGTATTTCATTTACTCTGATCAAGTAACTTTTAAAATATACATGTACTATAGTACAGAACAAAATCAAATTCTAAGGTCTTTGGGCATGTAGCACATATTATTTGAAAGAAAATTAAAATTTGAGACCACAAGTTTTTTAATTTTCAAAAAGCACTTTCATTTGTTGAATTATGGCTGATCAAATTTTAATCAGTTTTTAATTCATTTCAGGTGCTGTATAACTACTGTAGGTGGGCAGCTCAAAATCTTTATGTAGGCCTAGCCTGTTCTTTTTAATTTCTTACTTGCTGAAAATGATGGAAAAATCTTTTATTCTGCTAGAATATTATTGGGAGCATGGCAAAGACCAAAACCGTTTTGGTCAGAATTTGCCACACCACTTCAAAGAATTATGATAGACATCTAAAAAAACAAAGGATTCACAAAAGAAAATACCACAATCGCCCTGTAATACATCCCAAAAAATATGCAAATTGATGCCAGAGATTTAAAAATACTGTAAACTGGTCCATTTTAAACTGATTTTGATGGAAAGTTTTTAATAAATGATAATTTTCCACCTAAAAGAGTTTGAGGAAAAATCATTAATATTTTAAAAATTGTTAATAAATTTTCCTTAAAATACAATGACAATTGTTAAACTGGTCCTACCATGGGAATCGGAACTTACATTAAATATGTTAATTGATTTGCAAAAATATAGCTTTTTCTGTACAAAACCCAATCGATTGCGAGAAAATCGCAAAAAAAAATGCATTTTTCGTCACCGTAACAACAAAAAACCCAGATTAAGGCTCATTACACAATGACATCATTTTGGGAACGCCTGTATGTAAACAATGCATCAATGTCACGTATGCGACTCCTAGCTTTGTTGTTTTACAGGGGCAGCCTGCCCCGTCCTTCCGTGGACCCGCCCTGCCCCCATGGGGTTCTGCCCTGCCCCCTGGGTTCCGCCCTGCCCCCTGGGTTCTGCCCTGCCCCCTGTCATCTGCCCTGCCCATCATGATTAAAAAAAATTAATATAAAAAAACCTCATAAATGAAATACCTTAAATGGATACAGAACACAGAATGATAGCATAGTAAGTAAGCAATTGTCCTGTTTGGCTCATGAAATGGTCCTTATCAATCAGAATAGTTTCATTCTGAGGTATGATTATAGTTAAAATCCCAGAGCTTCTTCACCATGGGATTGAGCCCCTGATCTCCATTCCGAAAAGACGCCATGCTTCGCGCACGCATTAATGTGCCCCTCAACGATTCTAGCACCATGCCCCTTTTTAAATCAAGCTAGGGGTCTGGTGTAAGGGTCTGTGAAAGGGATGTAAGCCTGATCCTTCCTTCTTGTCTGCAAGTGGTTCAAATGCATAAGGAACGACATACCTTCATTATGAGAATGTTCAACTTTTATTTCCAAATCATTTTAATCATAGCTTGAACTTGAAGATGACAAATTAAGATCTGAACAGCCCAAAAAACTTTCGCAATCGGACGCTATTTGTACGTGGTTAGTATGTGTGTGATGCATTGTTTACAATCAGCAGTTCCTGAAATAACGTAACAAACTGTTATGTCACAAATCCCTTTCAACTTTTTTTCAGAGCAAGCAATAAATTATCAATTTTTAAGTCCTTTTTTTTTTTAAGTCCTTTTTCATAACCCACGACAAATTCCAACTAGAACGGTAAATACCACCATGGTTCTCATGCCCATGCAAATTGACACCCATATCATATGACCCGGCCAATTATAAAAATGGCATCTCACACTAAGTCCCACATAGCATCCAATGTCTCACATGGCATGTCCCACATGGCATGTCCCACATGGCATGTCCCACATGGCATGTCCCAAATGGCATGTCCCACATGGCATGTCCCACATGGCATGTCCCACATGGCATGTCCCACATGGCATGTCCCACATGGCATGTCCCACATGGCATGTCCCACATGGCATGTCCCACATGGCATGTCCCACATGGCATGTCCCACATGGCATGTCCCACATGGCATGTCCCACATGGCATGGCCCACATGGCATGTCCCACATGGCATGCCCCACATGACATGTCCCACATGGCATGTCCCACATCCCATGTCCCACATGGCATCCCATGTACCACATCGCATCCCATGTCCCACATGGCATCCCATGTCCCACATGGCATCCCATGTCCCACATGGCATCCCATGTCCCACATGGCATCCCATGTCCCACATGGCATCCCATGTCCCACATGGCATCCCATTTCCCACATGGCATCCCATGTCCCACATGGCATCCCACACCATGTCCCACATGACATCCCATCCCATCCCTTGTCCCACATGGTATTCCACCATTATCTCCCACGTGGCATCCTATGTCCACCATGACATCCCATTCCATGTCAAACATGACATCCCATCCCATGTCCAACATGACATCCCATCCCATGTCTTACATGACATCCCATCCCATGTTCCACACGACATCCCAACCCATCCCTTGTCCCACATGGCATTCCACCATTATCTCCCACATGGCATCCCATGTCCACCATGACATCCCATTCCATATCCAATATGACATCCCATCCCATGTCCAACATGACATCCCATCCCATGTCTAACATGACATCCCATCCCATGTCCAACATGACATCCCATCCCATGTCCCATGTGCCATTATACCACATGTCCCAAATGACATCCCATCCTATGACCCACATGGCACCCCACCATATGTCCCACATGGATCCCATCCCATGTCAAACATGACCTCCCATCCCATGCCTTGTCCCACATGGCATTGCACTATATCTTCCACATGACATTCCACCATACAAGATGTCTCACATGGCAATTCACTGTATGTCACACATGGCATTCCACCATGTCTCACATAACATCCCACCATATGACCCACATGGCATCCCACCCTTTGTCCCACATGGATCCCATCCTACATGTCCCACATTAATCCAGACCAGACAATATGTACCACATGACATCCCTCCCTATGTCCCACAAGGCATCTCTCCCTATGTCCTCCATGGCATCCCACCTATGTACTGCATCAGTGGCTTCCCACCTGTTCCACATGGCATCCCACTTTATGTCCCACATTGGATCCCACCATATGTTCCACATGGTATCCCTCCCAATGTTCCAATGACATCCTACTTTGTCCCACATCGCATATCCCTATGGCCTCCTACCCTATGTCCTACATAGCCTCCTACCCAATGTCACACATAGCATCACAACCTATGTCACACTGTGTTATTCGTGGCATCCCACCCTATGTCCCACATAGCATTCCACCATGTTCCACAGCTATCACAGTCCCTGATTGAGCATACTATGTATGAAAGTGTCAGTTTATATAACTTATATGCAAATGACTTGTTGAAATGGGGTGGGACCCCATGTCTTACTGACAACCTACTTTATAAATGGCATCACATCCCATGGCCTCCTACCCTATGTCCCACATGGCCTCCCACCCTATGTCACACATGGCATCCTACCCTATGTCACACTTCGCACTGAGCATACTAAATAAAAAAGTCTGGTCAGTTTATATACTGTAGCAACTTTATGCAAATGGCCACAATAATAAAGGCAGAGTTTAATAATCATGCCTGATATAATCATTGGTGCCCAAATATTCTAAAAAATTTCAAATCTCCAGTGCTACAAGAGAGACACTTGAGGATCATTAAAGAATATTGGAAATTATATCACTTTACACTTATCTTCAGACTTTTTAAGGAAACTAGTCTTCAATCTGTCTCACATGTAAGTGTCTATAAAAAACTTTAACATTTTGTAAGGAAATATTAACCTTCCATAAGGATATCTATAAAGAAACTAACTTTTTTTGAGGAAATCTAAAGAAACATTAACATTATCGGAAGAATTCTCAAAAAGCTTTAACATTTCAGAGGAAATCTCATGAAAAACTGTGGACGATAGGCCGCCGAATGGACAGACAGCCAGACAAAATCGCCATTACATAGGTTCGCATTATGCTTCACATGCTCACCAATATAAGGTTTGTCAATGGTTTTGGGATCCAATGGATGCTCTGAGTGACAGAAAAAATGTCTATAAATTTCTGACTCCCGGAAGTGGGTTTAAACTAGGTCACATCCAAGATGGCCGCCGCCGACCCTGAAAATTGCTTAAATGGCTATGACTTCCTTAATACTGTATTTGGGATAGGAAAATGATTTTTGGTTATACTCTATAATTTTAATGGTCAGGCAACTCAATTCTGCAAGAAAACTATGACCTGACTTTCGGAAGTGGGTTAAAACTGGATTAAATCCAAGATGGCTGCCACCTCCGCATCCTGAATATAGAGCAAACAGCTTTAACTTCCTTAATGTTCGGAATAGAACAACAACTTTTGTTGATACTCCATGGTTTTAAGGATCAAATAATTTACTGGTACCAATAGACAGTGTGGATCAGATCTGTAATTCCCGGAGACAGGGGCCATTTCCCTCTCCCCCCTCCATACACACACACACACTTTTTGCCATTTAACAATAATAAGGTACAGTTTCAGAGAAAATAACTCATTTGCCTTGCAATGCTTAAGGATTTAAGAAGATGCACATCTTTGTCGGAAGTTGGACTCTGTCTAGCTAGGGAGGAGGGGGTGGGGGCTTATAGCATTACACCCAAATTCCCTCTGCTCCCAACCAGTCCTCAACTTTTTAGAGAGGAACTACTGTCCTGGTCCGGATCGGATTGTCAAAGGAGGCAGTGAAGTAACCAACATTCCAAAAATTGGCCAAAATAAGTGACGGTATACTCACCCTCCCCCAACACGCACATGGGCCCGTACCATACCATAGATGAAGCATTCCAATTGATCCCACTTATGAATGCAATTTATTTAATTACCAAAACACATAGGTTATCCCACTTTCATCAAAACAAAAGGTGGGTTCTTCCCCCACCCTCTTATAAATGCAATTTATTTAATAGCGAAAACACATAGGTTATCCCAATTCTTCAAAAAAAGAGAAGTGTTCTTTCCATGCCTGATGTGTTTTAAATTATCGTATGTGAACGAGTCGTTTCAAACATGCTTCCAGTTGGGCTCGTACTGTGCAGCTATAGACATCACCTATAGTCAGATACAGTCTACTCCTTGGACCACACGTGCATGCATGTGGATATATGGAGATCATGAATTGCGTAAACAAAAACTTCTAAAAGGTTTGTAATGTTGCTGACATATTTTAATCAGTTACGTTATACCCATAGGTGGCTGTGCTGTAAGTGATCTTAATTGGATGGACAAAACACCATTTAATCATAAAATGATTATCAAATCTTTGAGGGTGGGGCAAGTGCACTCTTTCTCTTATGGCGTCCCACCCATAAAAATTAGGCCTGGCATTAGGCCTACATGTATATAGTCCCTCCCATTGTTAGGCCTAGGCTAAATCATACAATGTTCAATCCTGTAAACATTTAAGAATATAAGAATATACTTTAATTATATATAATTCATAGCTTGAAGATTTTCTGGTTCATTTTTTGCAGATATGAAATTATCATTTGACTAATTCGAAATTTTAAAGAAAAATTAAGAAATGGGCTCAGATGAAGCTCAGCTTGAGCTCAGATGAAGCATCGCATAGACCAATCTGACTAATGATATTTTTACGTTCAACTGTTTCAAGTTTCTTAAAACAAATTCCACAACATTTCCAAATCTGCCAAAAGTATTTGTGTTGTTACGCTTTGATATAAGTACACACACAATACGGGGATGTTGTTGCATTCTGGGATGGTGGCCTCTGCAGAACGATATAAATATTCATCATCATATGGGTACTACTAAGAAAGTACATGAACTGATAAGGATTCTTATTCTGCCTGTCAAATTCACAAATCCAATATGACGATTGACAATTTATTGATTATTTACCATAGTTTCACAAGTCAACTGATACTATGATTCGTTTTCATTTACTTTCAGGTTGCGTGTTCCTAGCCTAGATGATGAAAGTTGTCCAATTTGCAAAAAAAGATTTTAAAATGAACATGACGTAGTTCAAGTTCGTCAGAAGGGTGCTGATGGTATCAATGCGACAAGTTAACAGAGGAGGTGACAACATTGTTGTGATGGCTGGCTGTAAGGTACACTCACTGTCATAAATGGTACATGAATCAACTTCATATCAATAATCAAAAGAAGAAACGTAGATCCTCCAAAGCGTCTACTGGACGGTTTGACAGCAAGTCTGATTGCCTTTTCTGTGGGACCAAGATTGCCCTTGGAGGTTTTGACTACAGCTACAGTATGTAATAACTGACTCCTTTGCCAGGTCTATCCTAGAGTGTTGTGAAAGCCATTCTGATGATTGGTCATTTATTGTGAAAGGGCGAATTGAGTATTATGTTGGGGACCTTCATGCTGCTAACTGCATATACCACTATAAATGTAGTGTCAATTTCCATACTGGGTAGGATGCACCAGTGCAATTTCAGAGCAAAACAGACGTAAAATGCAGAAAATCTGGTCAAACCTAAAGATGAAAACCAAGAACAGGCATTTCTCATGACCTGTGCATATCTGGAGATGAATGATGAGGAACAGTTGACTATTTCATACCTTCAATGAAGGAGTTTCTGATTCATGACGATTCACTTCCTTACAGCAATTACTACATAAAGAACCGACTAAAGGAAAAATATGGGGACTGCATCTTAATCACAGAGGGCAAGGGTTTAAATGACATAGTGACAATTAGGGAGAAAAGATCACACATACTCTGGTCTTACTTCAAAAATACACAAAATGAATGTGATAAAGATACACAAAAGAGAGCTATAATTAAGACGTCAACAAGACTGAATAAGAGCGATATTAAATTAAATGTACCATCCATTACTGATCACTACCCTATAGCTCAGGAACTTAAACTCGACTCTGCATTGTGTTTCCTTCCACACACTTCAAAACATGTTGAAGTATCTGTTTGTTGAGAAAAACATGCAACGCAAAGTAGCCAGTATTGGACAAGCCATAGTACAATCAGTAAGACCGCGGACCGTCATCGCACCTTTACAGATTGGTCTAAGAGTGCAGGTGCATCATCTGTATCGGTCCAAATTCCTGGTGGACACTCTTCATGGGATGGGTATTGCTTGTCATATGGTAAAGTGCTTCAGTTTGAAAAGATGCAGCAAGCTGTGTCACACCAAATTTGCTAGTTGAAGACATAGATCTCTTGGACTTTTCATTGTTATTTGCTGGTGACAAGGTAGATCATAATATTCTCACAATTGATGGCAAAGGTACATTTCATGGGATGCGCATGATAGCTACATTGACCCCAGGGAGGAAGACAAGCCATCTTGTCAAGAGACAAGCAATTTCAGAACTGAACATTAAAGAAATGTGCAAAGTTGATATCATTGAATACCGCTTCTCTACTCATGCTCTTTAAAACCTTAAGCTTCAAAAACTTCCAGATATCCCCAATTGTGATAAGAGATATAATATCTTATGGGAGCTTTCATTCCATTTCAACAGCCCGTTCCAAATTGACAAGGGATAATGCATATTATTCACCAGGGGCATACACATCATGGGCAATCCTTCATTATGCATTTGCCCATGACTGACATGTATACTGGTGATAAAACTTGCATTCTGTCAATGCTGGAGTTCCTCAGCAACCTGGCCATCAGACACCATGTTCTTCCAGTATTAACATTTGACCAGCCCTTGTTCTGGAAAGCTACTGAGATCATCAGTGCTGCAGGGAAAAATAGTCCCTTGAAGAACACTGTTCTGATGCTGGGCAATTTTCATACACTCATGAATCTTCTTGGAGTAATAGGTACCCTGATGAAAGGCACAGGACCTAAAAACATTCTAGAAGTGATTTACGGTGAGAATGCTGTAGTGCATATGATGACCTGTAAATGTGTTCAAAGGGCATTCCATGGCCACAAGCTGGTGAACAAATGTCTTAATGAAATGATTGTAAAATTTGTGGTAGATGAAAAACCTGAATTTGCATCACTAATAGAGAAGACAGAGAAAATGTATTCATCCTTGTTGAAGGGTGATAACACTCTTGAAAGTCTTGTGACATCCATGACAGTATATAGGATTAGTGAGGAACTTGACAAGAAAGCTGAACTTGGTGCTCAATCCAAAATGAATCAGTTGTAGCTAGGACATCAGAAGATGCTTGGTACTATGCAGGCAATGATCAAGGCAGAATGCACTGGGTCTTGGCTGGATTATTTGCATGCTCTTGCCTACATTTGCTGAAGCAGGACACTACAACTACCTAAAGTCTGCATACCTCTTTATCCAAGAGATGAGTGAACTGGAGAAGAAACATCCAGATATCTACAAGTTTCAAAATGGCTTCCATGTCAATTGTTGAACAAATCAGTTTTGGGCTGGGCTCGGTTGTGATCTAGTCATTGAGCAAACACTTATGAGGTCACTAAAAGGCTTGACTCATGGCAGTAAGATGACGGAAGAACAACGAGCATTGTGGACAATGTCAGCTCCCATAATGTTAGAGTTTAACACTGCCTACACTGTAATCTCACATACACTACGAGCGGAAAGAAAAGAGATTCAACCAATGCTAGGATTGAAACAGACGTGGCAGACCTGTCAATGATTAGAGGAAAGGTAAACTCATGTTCACCTTTTTGCCTCTGACCCCTTGTCAGGAAATATTTTCAACGGCATACAGAAAACGTCAATGTGCATGAATAAGAGTCCATTGGAAGAAGGGTCATGGAAAGAATGATTGGACAGCCTGTATTTTCTTTCCTTCTCTTCCAAAAGGAATGAGAAAGCCAAGACCCTGGGATATTCATCTGATGCCAAGGATGCTCCTGAGAGAACCATTAATCCTAACCTACTGTTCCAGCGATTCCTTGTATTATCCAGAACAGGAGATCTGTCTCTCGAGGAGGTGATGGGATATGAACTGAGTTATATGCACCTTCCCTCTTCGAGAGTAAAAACATCTTGAGAAAGGACAACAAGCCTTAACTAGCCCATGTTATTGCTGACCATTGTAACAAGATACCATCAAGTGAAGCGATATCAGATGTCATCCCAAAGACTGAAAGGTACATGCTTGACGGGGCTCCTTACTGCACAAGTTGAAGTGGAGAAGGGGGGATACCTAAGGCAAAATAGCAAAGCTTCTGCTGACTTCACACGTAAGGAACTATGAGGCAGCAACTGTGGTGTTTGACAGTTATGAAGCAGGTCCTTTGATTAAGGATAACACACACCAGAGACAGGGACAAACCACCAATCATCCGATTGTGAACATCACCAGGGAAACTGAATTTGAAGGAAAGAAGGAAGAGTTCCTATCGAGGGGGATCTAACAAACAGAAACTAATCAGATTAATAAGTGACCAACTGAAGAGAGTGTTGTACAGTAATTCAGGCAGAAGGGAACGCTGATGAGGCATTACAAAGGTGTAAAACATCAATCACATAAAATGTGTTCTTGGCAGTGAGTTATGCACACAAATTATAATCCTACATGCATTCACAGAATGCGATTCAACATCACATGTCTATGGTGTTGGAAAGAAATTAGTCTTTCAAAAACTTGTGAACGGTGATCCAGTATTCCAATCCTGTGCAAATGCTTTTATTTTACATGGCAAGGTTCTGCACTGATATAGAAAACCTTGGCAACCAGGCGATGGCTGTTACGTTTGGTGGGGAGAGCACATGTTCTCTAGCAACATTGCATTATGGTATTTTCACTAAAAAAGGCATCTCCGGTAAATCATTTGTCTCCAGAACGTCTGCCACCAACTGAGTCTTCGGCCACATTTCATTGCCTCATGAGTCTATCATCAAACAATGACCTGGATGGGGATGGGAAGTGATATGGATCCTTTGGCCTGGGGTTGGAGACTTGAAAGCAACCAACTACATAGTACTAATGTCTGATACAAATGCTGCACCAGACACTCTACTGAAAATGGTACATTGCAACTGCATTACTGGTTGCATTATTCTCCTCTGCAGTTGCAGAAGATATGGGCTTCCTTGTTCCTTGGCATGCGGACCATATAAACTTATGTCATGTGACAATCCGTACAACAAAGTTTCTGAGGAGGAAGAGGACATGTATGAAGACTAAAATGAAAAGGTGAAAAAGTGAGTCAGCACTTTCAGAACTGAGGTCAACTATGCTTGATCATTACCCGTAAAACAATGGAACCTTAAAATTCTTGCCGGGTAAACAAAATTTAACTAGTTTTGCCACCTATAGTGATGAAAAGTCAGTGTATTAATCTTAGAAAAGTGTTATTCCTCTGTTGACGTAAGATAAGTTTTGTAGCGCCCCACACTGGTCAAAAAGCTTTGCTGAATATTTCAGAGTTTCAACAAAATTGTTCCTTCACTTTTTGGTCTAGTGACCTTAAAGTGGTCATTTGACAGGTTTTCGTGGTTAATATTACATTTTGTTATTAAATATTTTAGTCTACTCACAAAAATGTTTAATTTTTAAACATCTTTATAAAGCTTACTCTAAAAGAAACTGTCCAGATTTGTTGCACTTCTTGATCAACATAATGGCAGCCATCTTGCATTTATCTTACTCATTGTTAATGAATGAATAATCATATAATCATTTCATTTCTTGGCCCCTGACACTATTCATTAGAATCAAATACTGTTGCAGTACTATTGCCGTACAACAAATAGTATAGGTGTTATGGTATCATACTCCATGGTGCCTTCATTCTTCATTGTTGGCTGACATAATGGGCGCCATCTTGGATTTCTAAGCTTTAAATTGTCCGTTCAGATTTTATTTAGCAGCAATGAATCCCTTGACTTTTAAAACCATGGAGAAGAAACAAATTTAACTGTTTCATCTCAATTTTAAGGACGCTACAGCCATTTATCTGATTTTTAGAGGCGATGGCGGCCGTCTTGGATGTGACCCAGTTGTAACCCAATTCTGGGTGTCAGATTTTGATATACTTTTTTTCTGTCACTTACAACATCCACTAGGCCCCAAAACTGTTGACAGTTGGAATTTGTAGGGTGTCGGATGGTATATTGACCTGCCTAAATCTCCTGGAGCCACAAACAATGTTGGTCACATTATACACCCCTAACAATTGTCAATTAAACTCAATTTCCACAAATTAGATGCTTTATACTTTGTGCAGCTTTAAAATATTAATTCATTAAAGTTTATTTCAACCAGTATCGACGATTGGACATTGCATGTTTTACTGGTACACCTGCAGCCCAATTTACAGTTGGCATATTTAACACAGTGGTTGAAATTTGGGAATCACCACAGAATACAGCTTTACTTTCAGAAAATACCCCTTGTCGCAAGCTTTCAAAGTCCGTTAAATATGGAATGATGTAATATCAATTATGGGACACATGGCCTGAAGAGGACAATGAGTGAGTGAGTAATATCAATAGAATTCATTTAATAAAAGCTGAGTCAATTATTACAATTCAAAAACTTCAAAATATCTTAAGTCCAAACTATGGCATATCCTCGGCTTGTGTCACCAAGTTGCACAGTTGTGAGGATTGTACTATACTTTAATTAAAGAACGATGCATATTAATGTGGAAAGAACTTTCAAGTGCTGAAGACAAAGATACATCATTTATGTTATGTTGTCATCAATCAACACATGGATGTGATGGCAATCACTGAAACGTGGTTAAAGGGAGATGATAGCAATAATAGTGCTTAAGCTTGCAAGGTTTTGCCCCGACGTGAAACCGGTCGGTTTCCAAAACAAAAACCGGTTTTAACCAGAAAACCGGTTTTTCACCCGTAATGTAAATGAGCCCTAAACATAAAGTGCATTGCATGTACTTTTATGTGATAGCAGCTAAAAATGTTTGTATCAAAGTATTTTCTGTAAATAATGTTGAAAATGATAACGGAGGCATTGATAAATAAAATGTATCACTAAACTTTAATGTTGTTTGTGTGTAAAGTGATTTTATTACCCCATTTGCCCAATGTTGCTGATTTTACCCAATTGTCTAGGTCCGAAAGGCATTAAACAGTTCCCAATGTCCCAAGCCCAGTCATGTAAAAAAAGCTATGAAAAAGGCTGTTGACAGGCCACCTACAGTATATGCGCTTATTTGTTCACAATTTCTATTCATAGTGATTTCAATTTTCTTTCATGTAAAAATAAAATAAATTTGTTGGATAGTTGTAAAACACATGCAAATTTAGCCTCAAAATACATTATCTTATAATAACGATGCTAGCCATTGTATACTTGAACATGCAGTACAATTGTTGCTCATTTGCATATAGCCTACAGTGGGAAAATCTTACAGTTGAGATCCCACCCACTTGATATTCAACATTTCTTTAAAACATTAACCATAGCCAGGTCATGGCTCTTAAGTTCAACCAAAAATAAGAAAATCATTAATCATGCATACCTCTTGTTATTTTTTTTCAAGTTCAATAATCATTCTTGCTATGCTTTTACTTCAAATCATCCCCGTTTGTGCATCGCGGTGGCATTTTCATTTATAATTAGGCCACCAAAGGGTCAAGCCCTATATGGTATTCCCCAAAACTGCACAAACAAGAGCACACAGAAAAGAAAATGGCCACTAATGAAAAGTAGTGGTGTCCCATTCCCCACCAAATTCATATTTTCTGCTTCAAAATGAAAAAAATAAAAGTGTATTAACTGCAATCCCTATATGAAAAATGCGATACGTGAATTGAATCAATCATGATTGAAAATTAAACTAAATTACAATGTATTCCCTACTTAAACCGGACCTTGTTTCAGCAAGGAGCTATGAAAACATTTTGTTTTACAACACAGGCAGCACACATGCACTTAAGTAAAATCAATTTTTCGGCACTCTGCAGATAAGATTTTCAGTTCTACATTGATTTGAAATATTTAACCACGATAAGCAATATTTTTGGTCACTCAGAATCATATAAAACGGCACAACACATCTGTATTTGAACATTCTCTTTGATCTTTCTACTTGTGAAATGATATGTAGAGCGAAATGCAGAGATAATATTATTAATTTATGCATACCAACAAGGCTATCACCTAACAGGTCCACAAAAAACATATATAAACTTGCTCTACTTTAATCTAATGAAATCATTTGAGCTTGTTCCCAAAGCGAATCACACATGTCAAGGGTCAATTACATACACGAGTGAATGGAACGGAAGATTCCATTGCTAGTGCTTTTAAGAGTAAACATAATTACAGGGAACAAGAATTTTTCAAAACAAAATGCATAAAATCCTTTGTTCTTTACAAATCTAAACAATTTTGACCAGGACTGTTGTTCCAAAGTACATTTTACACATGAAAAGGACACGGAATGGGAAGAAAACAAAATTGAGGGGAAGAGTGGTCATTTTCTCCTGCGATCCAATTGTGAATCATATACCAGCTTCCTGGTGTGTGATACTGATAGCAAGGGGATAATTTATCTTCATTTTGCATCGTGTTATTCCATAACGATCACGCAATCTACAATGCTATTTAGAGCAACAGTTTTTCCCCAGACTCAAACTTTTAAAACTTTTAAAAATATGATACACAGTGCCAACAAACAAATTATCGGTCCTTATCGGCGGGCAAGTAGAAAAGATATATATCCTGCTAAATTGTTGTTACTGTACTGGCGATGCGCGTGAGGAACAATCACCCCTTGCACTGATTTACATACAGTGGGTATAAAGTTAACTTTTTTGATCAATTACGGCACTGAAGTTACGCTCATGGGTCATGATATTCAATCACAAGTTTCATATCAAGGGCCGTTGCGCCCATACACAATGTGTTGTAAAATGAAGTTAAATCAGTTAATTACAATATCGACACCGGCGAGTTTTTTCGGCATTTTATCGGCGCTTTACCCGTGCTTTACCAGCACTTTACAGGCAAGTTTGAAAATGAAAACAATCGGGAGATATTTTGTTCAATTTCACAAGCCATCGCAGCTGCGAAACAATTTAAATTAAACAACGAGTAGCCATAGTGTCGATATAACAAAAATATTGCCGTGCCCGTTTAGTTAAGTAATTAATAAATGGTCTGAATTGAGTGAAAACGTTTAACAATATTGAAACCCAATGGGAGTTTGAAACATCATATCGAAGTATTATTAGGGCCTACATCAATAGTATGTGAACATCACATCAGAATGTGCACATAGGAATGTTATTAGAACATCGCATCGAAGTAATTCAATTCATTCATGAATTTAATAACAACAAGTCGTAACTGATTTTGATTTCAAATTATAAAATGAGCTTAATCAATCCAAAATAAAAACAATCCCCTATGGAAATAAAGTTTCTACTCTCCTTCCAGTTTAGTGTTTTCTTTTTTAATGTGCAGATTAATTTTAGTTTCTAGTGCAATATTGCTTGTACTTTTTTTCCTTTTTCTTTTGTTATTTTTAATTCCAACATTTTGTAGCCTACATTTGTGTATTTAAATTCAATCTCGGTGAAAAAGATACATATATAAGCAAACAATTTTTGCCATATAATTGAGCTTTGGTAATTTAAAACAGTGCAGTACGGTTGTACTTCGTTTCTTTAAAAGGAATTTAGTGTATGGCCATTAAAACACAGCTCGAAATTTAGTGATTTTCTTAATTCATTTCTTGATTGCTCACGATAATCCATGGAATATTTCGAAAACATGTCAAGTTTAAAAAAGGTTAGCAAAACTGTTTTCCAACCTCAAAAGACCCAATTCCTTAGACGAGACTGAAAAAGCTGTGCATTGTTTATTGCAGTGATCGGCAACTTGTTAGGACTTTAAAATTACTAGAAAATATGTACAAAGCGCACTTGAAAAAAATGTGGGAGAATACACAACGAAATTAACAACGTCAACTTACTCGGATCTAAGATATTAATATTCTGAATATTAAATCCTGGTCCAAAAAAAATGTTTAAAACTTTAACAAAACAAGTTTCCAAAGATAAAGAAAATTTTGTCATAGAAAAATTAAAAAAAAAAAATATCTAAGCTGTAAAACTGCAAATTGCTATTTCTTTGTTTTGAAAACATATGTTCGACTTCCATTTTTCAACTTTGCAAATAACAAAGAATGAAAAAAACTTCCATAAAACCAGTGGTACATTCCTCCTGAGCAGGGAGCTGTCACCACAGTTAATGGCCGCCAAGCTAATGTATAGCAAATTATTACCACATATCACACGGGACATCGCATCAGTATAAATTCTACTTTTAAATGCAAAATCATTAGAACTGTGTCAGAAAAACAACAAAATATATCCTTCAATGATATGCCGCCCACGTCCCCCTTCACATGTTACTTCTGGGTGGTTTAAAACCTGGCGACAGGTTTCCTCGAACTCCTCAGCCACGCGGCGCTATAGTTGTTAAAAGACATATTTAAGTGCATGCATGACACTTTCATGTAATCATTTAAAATGGAGGAAAGCCATAAAAAAAGACAACAATGCCAAAACCGGGAGGGGGAGTGAACATCTAGCATTTTGTGAAGTGAGAAATATGAGGAAATTCACTAAGCACGGGAGAGGGATGATGGAAGCATCTTCTGATCTTCATTAGGGGAAACAAATCATGAAAATGAGGAGGGAAAAGGGACAATATCATATACAAAGTATGTTTTTACAGTAAAAAGAATTCCTCCACCTCAAATTCAATGTTTGGCGATCCAATTTGCCGTTTGAAACCTGCAAACGGGGAAATCTTAACAAAAGGACTGTGGCACTGCCACCCCTATGAGCCACCCTTTCTTCCTATTCGTAATACTTCCATTTCTTTGTGGAGAAATTTACGAAAATGGGGGAGGAGAAGATACGATCTACAAAATTATCTTTTCATAAAAGGGAATGCCATTGCTGTCACCCCAAATTCAATAGTTTAATGATCAGTGTTTGTCGCTTCAAGTTGCAAATGAGCTAGGAGATCATAACAAAGATCCACTCTCCCGCCACCCTCGCCTTCCCCGCCCCCATCCGCCCCATTCTTGCTGTCGTAATACTATGATTTTTGTGGAGAAATAGAAGAAAATTGGAGAGGGAACAAGATAATCTACCAAATTATATTTTCATAAAGGAGAATGCCCCCACCCTAAATTTGATAGCCTGATAATATTAAATTAAACATGTAGAAGGAATCACTCTGGAGTACCTCTCCAAATCACTTTTAAGTGCTGTGATTTCCCGTCACTTACACATAACCACCAAACTAAAGTTTATGTCTTTAGACTTCAAATATTTGGAAGACAACATGAGAAACAGGAGGGGGCATATACCTTTGTAAGTATTTCTCTTTAAATGTGCTCATCTGAATTAATTGGACCACGCTAGGCCAAAGTCCAGACGCAGCTGGCGTCAATTTGGAAACAAATCTGTCAATGTTGCTGGGAATGGGGTAGAGGCATTATTTACAGTATGATTCTTAAAGTTTGCAGTGTTTTTGCGGTATATGTTTTAGCGGTATATGTTTTTGCGGTATGTGTTTCAGAGAGATTAATGCAGGGGCCTGCTATCTAAATGGCAGATCCCTAATTAATGTTATTGGAATTTAATATACATAAGTTTCAAACAACATGAAAAACAGGAGGGGGCATATACCTTTGTAAGTATTTCCTTTTAAATGTGCGAATCCTAATTATTTAAACCGTGCTACAGTAGGCCAAAGTCCAGACGCAGCTGGCGTCAATTTGTAAACAAATCTGTCAAAGGTGCTAGGAATGGGACAGAGGCATTATTTATGATTCTTTAGTAGTTTGCAGTGTTTTTGTGTTATGTGTTTCAGAGAGCAAACCCCTAGTTTTGCCGTTTTACAGGGGCGGCCCGCCCTACCCCTCTGTGGGTCCGCCCTACCCCCTGGGGGTCCGCCCTGCTCCCTGGGGTTCGCCCTGCCCCCTGGGATTCGCCCTGCCCCCTGGGCTTCACCCTTCCCCCTGAAGTTCACCCTTCCCCCTGGGGTTGGCCCTGCCCCCTAGGGTTCCCCCTGATTCCTGGGATTTCCCCTGTCCCCTGGGGTTCGCCCTGCCCCCTAGGGTTTGCCCTTTTTTTTTACCTAATCTTAATTAACCTCATAAATAAATACACAACACAGAATGATAGCATAGTAAGCAATTGTCCTATTTGTAAAGGGGCCCCTGGACTCCATGCCGAAAAGACGCAGCGCTTCGCGAGTGCATTAATGTGCCCCTGAACAAATTTAGCACCCTGCCCTTATTTAAATCAAGCTTTTACTACATATTACAATGTTTTTGACATATCTTATCATTTTGGTGGAAATGACCTTGCTATATGACCGTTACTGCGATATTATTAATTTCTGAGGCCTTGACCCGGAAATTCGAATTGAGCATTTCATGGTTTGTAAAACGTTCACTCCCGAATGAATCTGGATAATTTAAATTGCTCTAACTTATGCACTTTCAATGTTCATCACTACAGGAGAAGATTAAATGACGTCCAAGACGTTATATTTTGGGTTAAATCGGTATCCAAGCATTTTCAGTCTCGGTAAAGTTCCCAAAATAAAGATTTTTCGTGGCCCATTTTGTGATCTTTAAATAGGTAAGATTCGTCAATCGTTTTTCTGATCTGTGAAAGTCACTTTTCTTCATAGCAGACAACTTTTTATTAAGCTCAGTATGCTTATATAAAGTGAACTATTAGTGTCGTCAAATTTAAGCCACTTTTAAGTACTTTTAGTGGATGAAAATGCTCAGGAAAAATGCCAGTCCAAATTCTTACTTCTTAGACCAAATTTCCTTCCTAACATGATAAGGTGCGGCTTTTCCGTAACACTAGTTTGTTATTATAGCAATGCAGTGAGACATGGGACAGAATTATGCAAAATAAAATTAATTTGATTGTACGATTATTGACAGAGCTTAAGGATATAAACAAATGATATTCTTGTTACCGTTATCCACAATTTGGGATTTGCTGGTACTAGCTTTAGGCCTACCGAAGAACGATCTGTTTATGCACCAAATACTCAGGCCTAACTGCTAGGCCTAGTGGCACTGGCAGTAGGCATACTAGGTCTAACCTTAGTAGCACTAAGGCCTACTAGGGCCTATTACTGTAGTATGACCCAAATTTGTTACCCACCTTTAATAGCGAAGTCGGACAAAATTGTTATGTACTGTAAAAGGCCATTTTCATGATTGATGAGTTCAGAGTAGATATATGAAGGTAAATGAGAGACATATAACAATAAGGCTATTTCATTGACCAATAATTGAATAGTCCTTGCTTAGAAATTAGACTAGACCAGTACTATTATGAGGCACCCCATGAAATAATTTGCGACATACGGCCTACCAGCAGTTGACCACATCAATTATTACATACAGTAACAGAACTTCAGCAGACAAAAACTGATCCAAGTGAATGCTGGAAATGGCAGTTCCATAAATATAATATATAAAGCATACATGTACATTAACAGCCCAAATCATCCCTGTGTTAGATTGCCCTTAAAATCTGACCTTATGATTGATATTCTTAGTGTTTTAAAATATAAGCATACAACATTAATAATAATTTGCTAAGTTCTAATATTACTCATTCTTTTTGTGTAACATTCTTAAGAGCAACTGCAGATTCTAACACAATTTAGGAATTATAGTAGTATCCCCCTTTAGTTTGCGTGTCCCGAAGTGTTGGAAATCTGTTAATATTTACCGTCTTCTCTGGTATGTCCTAACTAAAGTAACAGTTTAATATACTGTAGTCCTACTAAGTTTGTTGGAGTAGTCATGGTCATACTCAGATAATTTCAGACTACTACGAAAAATTTGAAAATTATTATGTCATCTTTGACATCAAAAACAAAATTCTGTGTCAAGTTCTGAAACTGTCATGAAGACGCAATGCAGGCTGCACTTACAAAATAGTATGACCCTTAGCATTGCATCGTGGTACTGCTAATGAATGTTGATTATTTGCTACTTTTTCTTAACTTTTTTTTTTGTCAAAAGTGTGCCAATTTACTTTTGGATCACAGATATAACACAAAAAAGATAACATAAACCTGATATTAGTTTTGAACATAAGTTTGCAGTGCCCAATCATACATTGTATATTTACCTTACACAACGCCTTGATATAGCATGTTTATAAAACTTAACTACTTTAAATTACAACAAAATATTTTTTGTTTGTTCCAAAAACAATTTTATCAAAATTCTGGCATGTTGAAAAGTTAAGCACATAGGTCTGTAGGTAGATCTCTGAGTTGATTCGGAGTATACTCTATGATCATTATCTGGCTCAAACCCCTAGCTTTGCTGTTTCACAACCCGCCCTGCCCCTCCGATGGCTTGCCCACCCCCTGGGGGTCTGCCATGCCCCTCAGAAAAAAATTGTAACAATTATTATTATTCTATTTTTTTTTACTTAATAATCTTATTAAACTTCATAAATGAATACCTTACATGGATACAGAACCCAGAATGATAGCATAGAAAACAATTGTCTTGTTTGGCTAATGACTGGTCCTCATCAATCAAAATAGTTTCATTCAGAGGTATGATTATAGCTAAAATCCAAGAACTTCTTCACCAGAGGCTTGAGCCTTAAGGGGCCCCTGGACTACATATCCAAAAAAAACGCAGCGGTTTGCAACGCATCAATGTGCCCCTCAACAAGTCTAGCACCCTGTCCCTTTTTAAATCAAGCTAGGGGTCTGTGGCTAGACCAGTATAAAGAAATAATAGTGGTTTTGTTTTTCTTTTCTGAGTGAGGAACAAGTTACAGTACTATACACTATTTTGATGTCAGTCTATCTTGCATGTCAGTCTTGTTAATTTCAAAACTGATATCATTTGAAACATTTTATGCTTGTTGTTCGACATTGCAGATTTGTGATTAATTCATGCTTTTACAGGCCCCATAAAACAATCTTATAGTACATGTAGATCTGAAAAACTTATTATTTTTCTTCAGCAATACTGAGATAGACAACACATTGTGTTAACTCTGTTGATTCTCAATTTGGCTCCTTAGATACAGTATACAAAGCAGTGTACTGTTGACAGGGACTTTACAGTAACATTATGTACTGTTTTCAAAAATCTTGTCATTAAAGTTCATTTATTCTGTCATATTGTTTTTGTAGATTGAAAAGGGTTTAAATTGGGTGCAGTACAGTTCCATATGGAGTTTTGCTCTCTTTTATAGTTCTGCTATCATATTGCAGCCATTTTTCTCACCTTCGTTCATAAGAAAGCTAACAATTGATTTGTACACAAATTGCCTTCATGCATGTTGCTTTAAGGCCCCTATACGGTATATCTAGAAATAACAAATCATACTTATTTCAGAACAGTGTATATCAGGGGGAAAAGATTTTTAATATAAATCCTGACTTTTGAAGCCCACAATGTAAGAAGGGTCAATGTTTACATTGTTAAAATGCTGTTTTGTCTACATGAAATTACTCTTTGTGCTACTTGCAAAAATATTTGAATTATTGCTCCAACACTAAAAGAGCTCAAAACTTCAATTTAAAAACTTCAATTAAAAAACACATTTGGTCAAAAAATGTGTATAAGCAAAATAATATGTATAGTAAACTATCACAATTGTGTTTTACCTCACATGTCATATTTTCATTCATAAGCTACAGTATCATTTTATATTATTTTCTTTTTCTGTAAGTATCCCTCAGTTGTTTAAGAGGAAAGTACTGCAGCATCCAATGTCTTGATATTAGGTTATACCATTTACTTTCCCTCAAAGAATGTGGCAGAGCAACAGAGAAATCAAATAAGTACTATATTTCTAAAAGAAAAAAAATGTGCTCAAATAAGTGCAGTATCAGGACTAGATCTGTATTTACCCATCAGTCATTTAGCTTGCATGGAAGCTACAGCAATACCAACCGAAGAAGAATGTTGTGACTGACAGTGATACAGCATCGAATGTCTCCATCCATCCTGTTTTTTTACAGCATACTTCACACATGATAAAATGAAATAAGTGTTTACACTATATGTGAAATATTGTTTCATGAGATGATTCTTTTACATTATATCTTTCTTTGTTTTACCTGCAGTAATGAATTGAATCAGTACATTTTGATATTGGAGCAGTGTAAGACATGAATATGGGTACCACAATATATCTTTGCATCAACAGAAAAGGTAAACACGATGCAGATGGTTTATGTCTTACAGTCTTATGCAAACTATCATTATTGGTCCTTTAGTGGGTAAACCTCCATACTATGCCAGTGTGATTAAGTGTTTGCGTACATCTCGACGTAAATGTAAGCGGCTCAAGCAATGTCATATTGCAAACACTTGGACAAGGGCTCGAACACAATATCCCCCATGGACGATAGCTGCACCACTGAATGTAATGTAGCCAGCATTCAAAAAGTGAGAGGTCCAAGACACCCTCCGAAGACAAGTGTTCAAATTGAGCCCAATTTTGAAACCAATATATATATAAACAAAGATTATCCAAATTTTTTAAAAAAATCTGTAAAAATCCCCCCACCCCTTCTCCCCATTCACCCCGTGGCTACACCACTGACTACAGAGCATGTTGAGTCCCATGCTATGTATATGAGAATAGCTGCAAATTAACATTTTTTCAACTTATTTTGGGAGCCTGCCCCTTCACAGTAATGTGTTGTAAATAATTCAAGAAGGAGGTTCCCATTAAACAGTGATGACCTATTGGGGAGTGGGGTGGCCTATTGTGGGGTGGGGTGACTTATTGGGGGGGGTGGCCCATGATAAAAAAGCCCAACTTTTGCCACAAAATACCAAAAAAGTAATAGATGAACAACTCAATTTCCAGGCGAAATATGAAAACTCAGAGCCCCTCTCACTAAATTTCACAAAATTGTGTTAAGATTGTTGGCTGCTAGGAATATAAAAAAATTAAATGTCCAAATTTGTAATAAATGTTACCTCATATTATTAAATGAGGTAAATTGGGTCCGTAAAATACTTGTGGGGCCTACTTATCTATCTAAACTTGACAGTTATAAACATTGGGAGGTATCCAGTTTTTCAAACGCTAAAGCTGATATGATGAGTAGTTTCGAAATTAGGTATGAAATTACTCTTATAAATCACAAAATCAACTCTTTCTCTTGATATACAATCGAATCTAAGAGTATTTTGTAAACCTCGAGCGTTTATTTCCCCTCCAATAACTTCAGTTGTTCTTGAGAGGCAGGAGTGCTGTAGATCATCTATTAGTGTTGTACATTTGTTTTACGGACATACACTCAATGCGCATGTGTTATAATCATGGCGTCCAATTTAAGCCGACAGCGGGTCTAATCGAATTGTGAGAGAACTTTTCTTAGGCTCTTGGTTTGTGATTTGTCCTAAATAACTTCATCTGGTCACCTGCACAACCCTCAACTTGGTCAAAATAATACGACGTCTTTGCTTGCTTTATCAAACTGTTGACAACACAGCGCTGCTTGCAGTATTCCTGCCTGTCAACTTCCTGCTTTGAACGCATCCATTTCCGCTCAAGTTGACGGCAGATTTTCCTAGCTGATCAATTATTATCATCAAACCAAGGACAAGAAGCTCTTAACTTAACAGTTCTTGACTTCATTGGTGCGAGGGTATCCAAAAGATTTCTTAGAACAGATACATAATTTTCAATACACATATTTAAATCCAGGTTATCCAGGTCGGCATCGCAGAAAGCAGATCGGATGTCATTTGTTAATTTGCTTATATCAATTGCCTTTAAATTACGTGTCACAATGGTAGTAGTAGGTAGAGGGGGCTTCTGAAGATTAAGATTGCATAAAATGGCATATTGGTCAGAAAGTCCTGGGTGTACATAGATGTTAGAGAGCAACGCCGTGGATTTAGAGTAATAAGTAGGTCTAAAACATGTCCATGCAGATGGGTGGGTTCGATGATATGTTGATGTAGTCCAAAAGAAGACAATAAATCCTTGAATTCATTGGCAGCTATGTTATTTTGGTCATCCACATGGATATTAAAATCACCACAAAACAGAATATCAGATGGATGGTGAATTTGGTCAACAACCATACTCTTAAAATCAGTAAGAAATTGGCCAACCTGGCGACCAGGAGGGCGATAGATATTGATAAGAAGAAATGATTGGGAATTTAAAGTAACAGTAGCATGGATTGCTTCAAATGATTCATACCCACAAGCATCAGATTTAACCACAACAGAGAGGCTGGACCTAAAAAGTATTCCTACACCTCCTCCTGCTTTGTCAATTCGTGGAATATGGCAAAAAGTATAACCTGCTGGAGTATATCTTTAATCAGTACTGATACATCAGCTTTCAGCCAGGTTTCGCTGATAGCAATTACATCAAGATTTTTATTCAGTACAAAGTCAAATAATTTACTTGTTTTGTTTTTAATTGATCGAACATTTATCAAGCAGAAATTTATGTAAGAGTTTGTGGAATGATTGATTAAAAGTTTTTTAAGATTTTTACAACAGACTCCACCGTCTTGTTTGGGAAACAAGGGTCGAGCAGAAACAAAGAGTTTGGATATTTCTAACCCGTTTCCGACCGGCTTTTTTACCTCGATGTGTTTGGCGGTTTCGCGGACAGTGGATACTTTTAGGTTGGACAGTATATATTTTTAGATTCTTGACGAGATTCAAAATATGAGGAGACACCTAATTGTGTTGCGCTAACATATTTGAGGCTTCTGTTGCGAATATCAAAAAGTTGATCACGGGTGTATGAAATGCGAACCAATTCATTAAATCCAGGACTATCATTAGCGCCGTGATTTCTGGGAAAATCAGGACCAGGGTTAGGGTTAATGTCACCTGAAGCCCAAAATTCCAGATGAAAAGTGTTAGATGAATTACCATAGTGCAAGAGTCAAGTACCTATGATGGCTGTAGTATTTTCCTCTTAAATCAGATAATGACAAAATTGAATTCAACTCTGTGCACAATAGCTTTCTAGAATTTGTGAGACACAAGTCATTGAAGTAAAACCCACAAAAGAAGATAATGAGGATAGATAATACGATTCTCTCCATGGTCAAGTCGATAATCCTATTGTCATATCAACTGCAGCGCCAAGTCACTGAAAGCAAAAAGCTGCAGATTTGTTAAGTCTCCAACAATGGGTAAAGTGAAAGGCCAAGAAACAGTTGACTCAGCAATAAGCAGTTAGGGGTGTGTTCACTATGCTAAGCTTAGGCTCATGACAGAAAACTTATAAACACAATAAAAGGAACATGCACAAAAAACTGATATAAAGATTGTCCAAAAATATGACCAGTAGAATCCTGATGATAAAAACTACCTCTGGTATAAAAATGTAGACACCAAGGTAGGGAAAACTATCCAAAAACAGAACAAAATCAGAGAGCAATTTGGAGTGCCAGCCTTAACAGTGCTCTCCTCTCCTATAAAACAAAAATGATTCGGGGGTGGTTGAAAATGATTCGGGGGTGGTTGAAAATGATTCGGGGGTGGTTGAAAATGATCGGAGAGTTAAAAATGATTCGTCGAGGGTGCTTGAAAATGATCCGTGAGTGGTTGAAAATGATTTGGGAGTGGTTGAAAATGATTCAGGGTTGGTTGAAAGTGATTTAGGGGTGGTTGAAAGTGATTCAGGGTGGTTGAAAGTGATTCAGGGTGGTTGAAAATGATTCAGGGGTGGTTGAAAATGATTTGGGGGTGGTTGAATATGATTTGGGGGTGGTTAGAAATGGGGTGGTTGAAAATGATTCAGGGGTGGTTGAAAATGATTTGGGAGTGGTTGAAAATGATTCAGGGTTGGTTGAAAGTGATTCAGGGGTGGTTGAAAGTGATTCAGGGGTGGTTGAAAATGATTCAGGGGTGGTTGAAAATGATTTGGGGGTGGTTGAATATGATTTGGGGTGGTTAGAAATGATTCAAGGGTGGTTGAAAATGAACCGGGGTGGTTGAAAATGATTTAGGGGTGGTTGAAAATGAAAATGATTTGGGGGATGGTTGAACTTGAAAATGATTCGGGGGATGGCTGAACTTGAAATTGATTCGGGGGTGGTTGAAATTTGGGACACTCACCATACTGCATAGGCCTACTGGCAATTACTGCCATACCCTACATTTGTTTCACTGCACTTTCAGACTCAAAGAGGATCAGAGAACGTTTCAAATTGTGCTTTTTATTTGAAACCCTAATCAATTTGTTCCTTAAGTAGTTAAAATTCGAAACTACTATTCTACAGTATTTTCACATCTGAATCGGTAATTTCCGAAAATTTCATTGAAATAATGTCACACAGCTGAAATTCATGTAACCACAATGGACCAATCAAACTCCGGGATATCCTGATTGTCTGCACAATTTACTAGCGTATGGGGTCAAGCCCATTAAAAATACAAGTTCACACAATAATCAACAGTATATACGGGCCTACATACACAAATAAGCACTTCACTGAGACTTAAATGGTAGCGTAATTTGGTTAGGAAATTCCATACTAAACAGAAAACTTTGTATAATTTGTATCCTCTCCATTCACACATTTTTTTCCGATATGCAAAACTAGTTGTCTCAATCTTAGATAACAAGGGATTTGCTGCTGCAAGTTCTGGATACTATTTTCACATTTTGTGCAGCGAGGTCAACGGCACAATTTCATACCATTACATTAGGCTCTCTGCACTGAACATCAACGTTTTCAAATTTGAACAATTTTTGCCAATTTCCGTCCTATTTTTGTGTTTCAAATGTGCCCAAATATTTTTTATGTTTTGTATATGTTGAGGGAATGCGAACATACAATGTTATAAACTCTTCACTTGAAATCTTACTTGGTTATTGTGTATTCCTTAATTCAGGCAGCCTGAATGGAAGACAGTACGGATCTTCTTGCAATATGACAACAAGAAAACATCCCCATAACATCCCCAGATAGAACAGTTAAAACTTTGACGCAAATTTAGATGTGCATACAACACAAAGCTTATACATTTCACATAACGTTTACATACGTCGTGCATGTAATATTGTTACTATTATGTACGTGCGTACAAGCTTATTATGAAGGTAATACGCGCGCGTGTTGTTGTTGTTTACAATTTTCCCTGCAGCTGATTGGTTGGTTAGTAAAACATAAAAGCGAAAATTCCCCTGCATTTTATTAGTTAAAGTACCTGACGTTTCACGTTCGGCTGAACTCGGTTTGAAAAGGTCTATTGGAACTAGTACCATGCTACAATGTCAGCGGAGTGGGCAGTCAGACAAAATACATTCATATTTGCAATTGGTTACGGTTTAGTGTGACTGGTGCTAGGCTACAGTGACAGTACTGTGTAGGCCTACTGTGTTAATAGTAACTTTATTATGTCAGACCGTTGCTCACAAACTTCAAAGGGAAATTACAGTACATCACCCATTCAAGCTATGACTTAAAATCAGTTTGTAATACAATTACACATACAAAATCAAACAAAATGTAAGATACTTGCCAATCAAAAAGGATAGTGTCAGCTGCAGTTCACTGTAGGCTACGAAGTGAATATGAATATATGGAATTGAACTTCAAGGTTTATTTGGCAGCACAGCCAGATTTATCAAAAAAATCATTGCTCTAAATTCCATACATCACAATAACACCTAAAGTCAATCTTTGTACATATTTCCCAATAAGTCTATTTGATATCCTCAATAACTCGTATTTAATTTTAATTGAAGAAGTAGATACATTTATAAAAGTTTCTTTATTATTTAAATTCAAATAAGAAAATAAGCAATGCTTTGATCTTCCTCAATAGTGCTATTTTTAAAGTATTTCGAACTACCGTAACTTTGTCGGTTCGTTGTTTTTTCAAAAAATGTATACCTCGCAAATAGACAAACAGAACATTAGGTCCTTGGGACATGTCAGGACTTCTTGAATATTTCAAAGAAGGGGCTTAGCAGTGGCTGATCTAGGCAGTGGCGTAGTTAAAGTTGAGAAGCTAAATTCTCGTTACTTTTTGAAGTTGATACAGGACAAGCTTTGCTTTCGACACGTTGAAACTTCAACCAGAGAAGAAAAAATGCAATTCTTGAGCTATTATCATTTTTATTCACATCAGAAGAAGCTATGAAATATAATCTGCAAGTTGGTGAAAATTGGTGAAATTTTTTGTGAAAGTGATCATAATATAATGAGGTGGAAAATGGTTATTACAGATAAAATTGAAAATGAGCAAATGAACCAAAAGACTTAAACTTACACAAAGGTCAATATGATATAACTAGCCGAACTAAACCTACCAACATTGATATATAGGAGGGCCAGGGGTGATATGATTGAAGTATATAAGATCATCTCCTACATCTATGATCCAGCTGTGACCAAGTTCTTTGTTTTCAGGCATAATACTACAGTATAACTAGGGCCTACATGCTCAAATTCCAAAAAGATTCTACAACCATGTTGTCGCACAAGTTTTCGTCACAATTTATTTTCTACTTTGGAACTCTCTACCAGTTGTTGTGATGGATGCCAATAACATGAACATTGAGTCAAAAACAGACTTATTCTTTGGTGCAAGCGAGCGTTCCGTCATTACGACAGTGACACAAAAGAGCTCTTAAGCTCAGATTTACGATCTGGACTTCAGGAAGCACTGGCTTTCGTCCAGAATTCATCACAGTACAACATAACATAACAAAATTACGGGTTAATAAGGGTTAGTCACCCCATAAAAAGCCCCAACTAACACCACCACCACAATTTTTTTATTAATAATCAAAGATGCCCAGAATTAGTAAAGAACTTATCAATGTTGACTTTGAAGTTGTGAACATAATTGGAGCTAACTGCACACTCGGGCAAACCATTCCACTCATTAAAAACTCTTTGCGAAAAGCTAAAACGCCGAATATCTATCCGTGAGAACTCTTTGGTCAACTTCAAACTGTTACCACGTGTCACATAAGGATTAGCTGAAACATGCAAGAAATAACAGGAAATCAAAGCATCACTAGGAATTTACTTTTCTCAACTTAAGCGTGATAAAACCAAGAATTTGCAAACTAGGTTTATAAGAGAGATTCCTTACTTCGGGAATAAGTCTAGTGGCTCTTCGTTGAACCTGCCCCAAAATGAACTTATCCTTCTTACAAAAGGGATTCCGAACCTGAATAGCATACTCAAGATGAAGCCTGACTTACTGCTTATACAAATTAAAAACAACCTCTCTACCAAGAAAACAACAATTTCTTCTAATCAAACCAAGCATCCTATTTGCCCTTGCAGCTGCCATAGCACACTGTTTAGAAGGCTTTAGATTGCTAGTAATGACAACACCTAGATCCCTTTCTTGATCAACACAACCACGATTTGAACCATTCATGCAGTAATCACTTGAAAAGCCAAATTGCTCTGACCAAAATGAATTACTTAGTATTTATTAACAATGACATCTGCCATGTTTGGGATACAAAAAAAAAAACTAACTTATCCAGATATGTTTGCAAAAGTAAAGAATCCCTAGCATCAACAACAGTCCTGTACAGCTAACTGTCATCAGCAAATTTACAAAGCCTGGAGCCAAGGGAAACATCAATATCATTAATGAAGATTAAGAAACGAAGCGGACCCAACACAGAACCTTGAGAAACACAACTTGTAACCTTTTTTATGAAGATACTTCACCATTAACAACAACTCTTTGTGACCTGTCAACTAACCAAGAATATATCCAACTGGCACACTTTCCCTCCACACCAAGCGCTCTTGTTTTCATCATAAGCCTGCCCAATGGAACCTTATCAAATGCTTTTTGGAATTCTAAATAGATAACATCCACATTATGACCAGAATCAACTAGTTTAGTAACATCATCAAGAAACTTCAATAAATTAGAAACACAAGACCTCTTAGGTAAGAACCCATGCTAGGACAAATTCAACAAACCAATGACCAGTACATAATCTAGTACAACGTTCTTAACAATAGACTCCATGACCTTGCACACAACACTAGTAAGACTCACTGGCCAATAGTTACAAGACAAACTCTTGTCACCCTTTTTACAAATCTGAGTGACATTAGCAATTCTCCAATCACTAGGAACAACACCAACATCAAAGCACTTTGAAGAAATAATACTCAGGAGAACAGAAAGAACATTAAAACACTCACGTAAGACAGCAGGATGTATACCATCTGGACCGGGTGCTTTATTTGACTTCAAACACTTCAACTTCTTAGACACGACATCAACTAAAAAATCAACAATCTCAATGGAAACTGGAGAGTGCACACTAAGATAATCCACAACATCATCAGCAGGGGACTCCTTAGTAAAAACAGACACAAAGTAGTCATTCAAAACCTCAGCCATATCCTTACCACTATTGATAGTAACACCATCACTACCATAAAGGGGACCAACAACCTCCTTGTATTGTTTTTTTCTTTGAGCGAACATAAGAATGAAACGACTTAGGATCAATCTTAATCTCTTTGGACATTCGTTTTTCAAAAAGCACTTTAGTATCTCTTATCAAACCCTTTGTGAACTTTACGTGATCCTTATACCTAGCAAGCTCCGCAGGACACCCACTGTGTTTATAACAATGCCACAACTTCCCAAGACCTCCCAAGACATCCACACTGGCCGATTACGCCTACAGACTGTCTTTAATGGGACAAACCTATTTACTCCCTCCAAAACTATAGTTCGGAAAATATCCCATGCTTTTCAAGGATCTAAGTCACGGAGCAAAGAAGTCCAGTCGAATGACAAATTATCCTGAAGTGCAGCAAAGTCAGCATTCTTAAAAATCTAAAACCAGTTTTTATTTAGCTGGAGAAGCTTTTGTGAAACAATACAGATCAAAACCAATAAGGTCATGATCACTACACCCTATCTTACCGCTACTTAGCACATTTCTAACCATACTTTCTTTACTACTGAAAAACAAATCAGGACAATCACTACCACACGTGGGAAACAACCACTGGGTGAAAAAGCAGATACAGCTTCCAGAAAATCTTTACCATGTGGACCACTAGTACAAAGATTAATCAATGTCTGGAAAATTAAAGTCCCCCAAAAATAACCATCTTAGAAGCAACTTTCCTGAAGCAGTCAAGCAATTTCTGATTGTTCTCAGGACTAGAATTTGGTGATCTATACACATCACCAACAACCACTGAACTACCAACATCGCCATCAACAATAAGCTCACACCATGGCAATTTGAAAAACCAAAAGAAAACTGAGCAGTCCTATCTATACTTGAGAGTATCTAATGTCTTGCCTAAAAACTGAGTAACCTGGAATATGTACCTCTGATCACTAATTTCACTATAAATCCAACTCTCAGTAATACCAATTATATTAGGTCTACTAATTGAAACTTCAGCCAGAAGCTCATCACGCTTATTCAAAATGCTACGAATATTTAAAAAGGTCATAGGTATATAATGAAGCAACTTCACTTCAATTGATTCCGAAATGGAATTTGAAGGGAAATCGGTCAATGACATGTGGAAATTGTTTAATGATGTGATTCAAGAGAAAATAGTTAAATTCATACCAAGAAGGAAAGCAACGGTAGAAATAAACCTAAATGGATGACAAATCATATATTGAAATTGATTCGTAAGAAAAGGAAAATGTGGAGAAGATACAAAGAAAGTTTTGTAAATGAAGATTGGATAATATTCAAAGATTTACAAAAATCAGTACAACAATGCACAATGTATACATGAAGCAAAGAGAGACTTTGAAATGTACTTGGCAAGTAAAATTAAAGATGATCCGAAGTCCTTCTATTCTTATGTAAGGTCAAAGCAAAAAATGAAAGATGGATTATTTTGGACCACTCAAATCAAGTGACGGTAGAATTACTGACTCCGACTTAGAGACAGCGGAATTGTTAAACGAATTTTTTGCTCAAGTTTTTACAATCGAGAATAACGACCATTAATTTACCCGAGGTAGATCTAGTTCATTATCTAGTCAATTATCCACCATCGATATTACAGATGACATTGTATTTAAGTATATCAAGGCACTTAAAACCAATAAAGCTGCAGGGCCGGATTGGTTGTTTCCTTAAGTGTTATTTGAACTTGCTGAAGAAGTAACAAGGCCATTAGCAATGATAATTCGTCGGTCAATTAGCAATAGTCAGAATCCAAATGACTGAAATATAGCGGATATAGGGGGAAAATCAAATGTATCCAATTAGCAATTATCGACCAGTACTAGTTTAACATCTGTGTCAAGAAAATTATTAGAAACCATACTACGGGATAAGATAGCGGAGCATTTAGAGCACCGCACCAAAATCTTATAAGAAATACACAACATGGTTTTAGAAGAGTGGCAGATCTTGTGTGACTAATTTACTAGATAAACTGACAATGAGTATTGATTCAGGAATCCCAGTTGATGTCATAGATCCAGACCAGAGAACAGTGGCGTAGCCAGGATTTTTATATTTGGTTGGTTGGGGGAGAAGGTGAAGGAAGGGGAGGGGGAAATTAAACCGACACCATATTTAGTTTTTAAATATAAATCGCTCGACTTGTCGGCGTGGGATCCAGGGACCCGTTTAAGCTTTCGCAAAACGGAAGCTCTCGCAAAATTGACATTTCAAGGGCCAAAAAGTATGTCACAACGCATAGTAAGAAGGTGTATCATAAAAGTCAAAATTTATGTCAAAGAGGGCTATAATATACCATATACAAAACACAAAATCAAAGCACAAAACGCTTGACTTATTATCGACGTGGGGTCCAGGGGCCCGCTTAAGGGCCCCTGGTTAGGTCCAGGGGCAAAACCCCAGTAGGGATTCAGGGGGCGAAGCCCTGGAAGCTCTCGCAAAATTGACCTATCTAGGGCAAAAACGTACGTCACAACGCATAGCAAGAAGGTGTATCACACAAATCAAACTTCATGTCAAAGAGAGCTATAATATTCAAAACAAAATCATGGAAACGCATAATGTGGAAATATAATGTTTTGTTTAGGTTTGTACATGTTTAGATTTATCGTCACTGTCACTATGAGTTGTCTAAAAAAAGTTTTAAATAATTTACCACAAACTTGTGTAAATGTTGTCAAACTTTTAAAATGAGCCGGTTCTGTATCAGGTGCAATCCGACAGCCACCTCTCTCTCTCTCTCTCTCTCTCCCTCTCTCTCTCCCCCCCCCCCCCTCTCCCTCTCTCTCTCTCTCTTATAAGCTAAATCCTGTTATGTTATGTTACATAAGCAATGTGCAGAAACTATCAAGAAAGCAAACAAAGTTGTATAGGGATTAATTAAACGAAATTTCCGCAATTTTAATAAAAAAGATCGTTGTCAACCTGTACAAATCTTTTGTAAGACCACACCTTGATTATTGTATTCAAGCATGGCGACCCTACCAAAAGCAAGACATTCAACTTTTAGAGGGAGTACAAACTGGCAAAGGAGAATAATTAAACTTGTACTAGAATTGTAGAATCTGAACAGACTAAAAAAAAAAATATTAATAATGAACTTAGAAAAAAGGCACCTCAGACGAGACTTAACCACTGTTTAAAATATGTTTCAAAACAAAATAGATATAAATCTTGCATTTTGTTTCGATTAATATGCGAGTCACAGACAAAAGGCCACTCCAAATGAGTCCGTCCAAGTATTGTTAGGTTTTATGTGCGTAATTTTTTTTTTTTTTGAGTTTGGGGAACATTGAATCGGCCCCCAGAAATTTTTTTGTCGGCGCCGTCTCTCCTTACATTAAAAAAAAAGTTTAGATGAATGTAGAATATTATGGGCCAATATGTCCCCTTTCCCGTAAAACCACATTCAAATTTATGGATGTGGCCACCAAGGTAAAAAAGGAGCGGGGGAGGGGGATTCTAGTTGGAAATTTTCAACCAGGGGGGAGGGAGTTAGCTTGGATTCTGATTTTTTATTCTATTTTATGGTTTCCCCCTGCAAAACTTGAAGTCTAGCTACGCCACTGGATCTTGGGAGGGGGTAATTTGTATTGCTAGATTTAGGTTGGGTGGAAGCTCTAAATATATTTAATTCAGTGCATTCCCATCCGTCGCACACCCACGATCACTCATTCCCCACTCTAGTAGTTAGGCTTCCGCCGCATCTAAACCGGGGGCCAGGCCCGTTAGTTTCCGCTGATGATTTTCTGCCGCAGAAAACTGTGTTTTCCGCCCTAATAATTTAACAATAATTAACAACTTATCCTTTTCAAACTTAAAACACTTAAATGAAGTGCTGGATTATGTCGCGGACTGTTCTTCTCGTAAACTTAAAATTCTGAATATGTCAATAATCGAACAACTTTGAATTTATTAAAACATATCCTGTTCAATTTCTGAACGTGTCAAGGGGGTTGAGCCTCCCGATTCGGGGACCCCCTCCCCCATACATTCTGAATTCTTGATCCATGAAATATTGGCAAAATCATAGGCAAAGTATAGTCAAAAATATCACTAAGGAAGTATTGAAAATCAACTTCAATAATTTATATGATAAAAAAAAAAACTATAGTAAAACATTGTCCATTTAGTCTCATTTAAAACGCGACCAGCAAAATGCTCATTTCGTTCATGCAAAATGCAAAATGCTCATTTCGTATAAAGCAAGTCCGACAAACCTAATATCTGTAACTGAACACAGCAAAAATAATGCAATATAGTGACTTAACAGAGTTGGACTGGGATGCTTATGGGGGCTGTGCCATCAAATAACTGGAGAGGGCCAAGGTATGCTCAAGTATACGAATTATGCAAATATGCCTATTTAAGGAGGAGCCCTTGGAGGTTGGAGCAAGGGGCCTTTGTACTGTTGGCATTATGGCCTATCAAAGGCTGTGACTTAATGGCAAAACGTCAATTCATATTCAAAACCAAACAGAAAGTCTTACACAAAACAGGCTGCTGACAAACCCAACACCAAGCATACATACCATTTGTACAGGTTGCTGACAAACCCAACACCGAGCATACAGACCATTTGAACAGGCTGCCGACAAATCCAGTACCAAGCATGCACACCATTTAAACAGGCTGCTGACAAACCCAACAACAAACTTACAGACCATTTGAACAGACTGTTGACAAACCCAACACCAGGCATACACCATTTGAACAGGCTGCTGACAAACCTAACACCAAGCATGCAGACCATTTGAACAGGCTGCTGACAAACCCAAAAGCAAGCATACAGACCATTCGAAGAGGCTGCTGACAAACCCAACACTAAGCATACATACCATTTGAACAGGTTGCTGACAAACCCAACACAAAACATACAGACCATTTGAACAGGCTGCTGACAAACCCAACTGACACCAAGCATACATACCATTTGTTTTGGGGGGTTAATCAACTTTAACTCTGCCTGCAAATTCAAAACTGTAATGCCTTTATACATTTCATAAAAACTATAATATTCAAAATAACATTTCTGGACAATTTATGATCTCATCACCCACACATACATATATGTGGGGTTGAGATATTGTAGTCATTTTGTTGTATAAGCAAATAACTGCATATAACTCCTACACTACATGGCCGCCCCCATTGATAGTAGGTGGCTGGTAGGGTCTCATTTGATGACGTTTTTAGAATGGAACAAAATTTGGTGATTTTTGCGTCTGTCTGTGTGTCCATGTGTGTGTGGGGAGGGGTGTGCGTGTGTGGGTATGCAACAATTAATTTTGTGTCACTTATAAGTCAAAGACTATAATACACACATTAACCAAAATTAGCGGACGGCTACCCCTGGCCCAGAACTTTTGTCTCCAAGGTTTAGGGGTACAAAGGTCACAGGTCAATTAAAGCAAGTTTTTGGTGATGGTTGTATCTTTTGAATGCATTTTTTGGTATTTTTACAAATTGCATAAGTGGGTAGGTTTAATATTCTAACAAACAAATTTAATGATTGGAGGTCAAAAGGTCATGGATCAAAGGTCAAATAAGTGTTTTTTATGCAAAATTTTGCGCCATTTTAAACTAAAAAAATACAAGACCTATACTAACCCTTTGTTGTACCATAATACCTTGGTACATGAATTTGTGTCCCGTAGACCCTGGGGTGAAAAGGTTAAAGGTCACAGAGTTATTTACCACTTTTCACCATTTCCCCCTATAGTTAAGGAATGGTAAGTGTATCGTGAGCATGAATGCTGTCATACAATAGGGTACGATAAATGTGAAAAATTTCAGAAGTTGTTTAAGTGATTAGGGTCAAGGGTCAGAGGTCAGAGATCAAATATGTGATTTTAGGGGGCAGTTATGTACTAATTGGTACATTTTTGTGCCACTTTAAATTCCGAAAGTGCAAGACCTATATATGTTTGTATCATGATAACTGTACTTGTGTCCCGTAAACTCTGAGGTCAAGAGATAAAAGGTCAAAGGTCGCAGAGATAGTGACTCCTTTGAACCATTTCCCCTATAGTTTTGGAATGGTAAAAGTAATCTGAGCGTGAGTGGTGTATCGGTGTAGTAGTGTAAGATGAATGCAAACAAAATTCAGATATTGTTTTGGTGGTTAAGGTCAAAGGTTAAATATGCAATTTTAGGGGGTAATTATGTGGTAATTTGTACAATTTAGTACCACTTTAAACTCCAAGAGGGCATGATCTGTACCAACCCTATGTGGTACCATGATACCTTGCTACATGAACTTTTGTCCTGTAAATCTGGGGTCAAGTGGTCAAATGCAACAGAACTAGTGTCCCGTAGACTCTGGGATCATAAGGTCAAAAGTCACAGAGCTATAGTGACCCTGTTAGCCATTTCCCCCACTATGCTGTATGCTTAAGGTGATAAGATCAGCAACTCCATGGATTGCTTTCTTGTTACCAATGCACTAGCATAAAAACCAGGGCTTTCAAAACTATACTCCCAACTTACCCCAGTCTCTGAAGTATGTAAGGTGTTAAGAGAGTGCAAATTTGTTTTTCTGATTTAACTTGGGGAATCAATAACCTCCCATCTCTGTATGGTGATGCAAACACTGCCTCCTACCCATGTGATAATCCATTAAACAGAACAATTTGTTGGTTTGCTACTTTGAAATTTTAAAAAGTTCCAAATGATGTGTGCAGCTAGCAGGCTAGTGCAGCTTGCTCACTTCTTCCCACAATCATAGATGATCTGTAATTCTAGAACCCGTTGAAAAACTTGGATAACGTATGAAATGCAGCTGTTTTGTGCATCTCTTGTGATCAAACTGTTAGAATGACTTATCAACTAAAGGACAGTTATCGTCCCTAACGTGGAAGGAAATGGAATCAACTTGTGTGTTTTTATTGGTCGCAGTACAATGGGCCAATGTGCACTTAAATTGATAGGCCAATCAGTAATCGTTTTGAAATAAAATGTACGCCGACACATTTTAATCGCAATAGACAGCCTTTAACATGACATGAAGATAATTATGAATTGAATCAATGTCATGACCACTCCATGAGATGACCACTCCATGAGATGATCACTCCATGAGATGATCACTTCAAGAAATGACCACTCCATGAGATGAATACTCAATGAGATGACCACCCCACTCCATGAGATGACCACTCCCACCTCATGAGATGACCACTTCCTGAAATGACCAAACCCACTCCATGAGATTACCACCACCACTCCATGGAATGACCACCTGCACTCCATGAGATAACCACTCCATGAGATGACCACTTCATGACAATATCTAGCACCTCCCGACGGTACCGGTGTACCACAAGGTACTGTCTTGTGTCCTTTACTTTTCCTCTTATATATAAATGACATCCCTGATAATATAAACAGCACAGTCAGACTGTTTGCTGATGACTGCCTTGTGTACAGAACAATTGATAACCCCTCTGACCAACAAATCCTCCAAGATGATCTTAACAAACTTGAACAATGGCAAAACAAATGGCAAATGAATTTCAACCCCTCCAAATGCTACATCTTGTCAATTTCCTCTAAGAAATGCTTTAAATCACCTGTTTATACCTTATGCAACCAGCCACTAAAACATGTCAACTCCCACCCATACCTAGGTGTTGAAATTGATAATAAACTTAGATGGGATAAACATATACATAACATAACCAAGAAAGCTAACTCTATACTTGGCCTTTTAAAACGTAACCTCTCAAACTGTCCCACCGACGTTAAATCCACTGCTTATAAAGCTCTAGTCAGGCCAGTACTTGAGTACGCATCTGCAGTCTGGGACCCCATCACCAGTGCGATGTAGATAAACTTGAATCTATTCAAAGGAGAGCAGCCAGGTTCTGTATGGCAGACTACTCTTATAAATCTAGTGTAAAAAACATGCTTTATAAATTAGATTGGCCCCTGCTTAAAACAAGACGATACAACACCCGGCTACATATGCTATATAAAATCAATAACAATCTTGTCGCCATCAATAAAGATGAACTTATCCCCACCGTTAGAACTAATACAAGAAATAATCATGACCTTAATTTCCAGGTTCCCTATGCTAAAAAGAATGTATATAAACACTCTTTCTTCCCTCACACACTAAAGGATTGGAATGCTTTACCGTCAGACATTGTTCATGCACTAAGTCTCAATTGTTTCAAAGCTAAACTTACTAACACCTGTATTGCTAACTAATTTTTTTTATATTATTTTTTACTCATACTTTTTACGCTCGGTTGGCGTTCATGTCCTCTTGAAGGATTTTTGCCGACTTAACCGTTTCAGATTCAGATTCAGGTACCGCACGTTGATACTGAAACAGGCACGGCCCTAAGTTATTTTTTTTTGCCCCGGCCCTGTACCAAGGCTTAATCTGACCCTGGGTATAGCATCTGAATTAAAACAAACAAATTGCCGCCAAAGGCCAAGGGGCGAAGACCCCAGAAGTTCTGAAGATTCGGCGTTTTTAATGCCCCAAAGTCATAATTTGAATGATAGTTATATTTTCGTACAGCTTCACTTTCAAATTATCACGGACTTCTTCTTGCGTATGATGAACGTCAATGTACAACACACATTTAAAACATAAAATATAAAAACTTCTGTAGTTAAGATAAAATGTTTCTGATATGTGTCATCAACGAATGTTAAAGTTCTTTATCCATGTAAGCTAAGGTTGTGAAGGTCGAGCAAATCTCCATTATACAGTCTTTTTGGACACTGTAAAATGTGATTTAAAGTTTGATCTGATCATCTGAGTGTCCACAGTCGCAAGCAGGGCTATCTTTTAGGTTCCACTTGTGAACAGTGGCGTAGCAAGGAGCATCGAGGCCTCAGTGTAGCCATTAAAATGGGCCCCAAGGAGAGTTCACATTCACCCCAGCCACCAGCCCCACAATGGTTGACTCAATTTGTGATATTTGAAACGAAAACTAGATGCCCTAAATGGCACTTTCAGGCTCATCTATTCAAAAAACTTTTTATTTATATTTTTAATTTTCGGTCCATCTATCTTATAGCTTTCAGTGGGCCCGACTTATGATTAAAAGGCCCATCATTATAACAAGAGACAGAAAGGAAGGCCCGATATATTTATCTTACTTGGTGGGCCCGACATAGGACTGAAGAGGCCCCATGCATCATGATAGCAAAGGACAGAAAGGAGCAGCATATTGATCTATATATCATTTCTGTTGGCCCGACTTATGATTGAAAGGTCCGTCATGATAGCAAGATGTACAGAAAGGAAGAGCCCATATGGGATATGAAAAAGGCCCTTACAGATTACACGGGCCCTGTTAGTTTCTGTCTGTGCCTTTCATATAACAAACGGATAGGCAGGTGTTTTTACTTGTGAAGGTTGTAAACAGTCCTGGCATGCTGTGTTCTGATCTTGTATTTGGTGTTGGGAGTCAAACGTCAGGTGGAGCTATAGGACTGGAAACCACTGAGTATATAGATATAGGTGAGTACTTCATGGTTTCACTGAGTGATGATTCTCATCGTTCAATTGAAGATTGTGTTCTAGGGTGTGTGTGTGTCGACTCTCTGTCCACACAGGAGCATATAGTATACAGTGGAGTACATCAGTTCGAGGCTTGCAATTCGAGAGTAGTTGCATCGGCTCCCCAGCTAGTGCCTGCCAGCTTCCTTGTGATGTTAACTCTGGGCAGTCAGGCAGTGGCGGCGCCAAGATTTTGGTCATGGGGGAAAGAGAGTGGCAGTTTTGTCTCATAGGGGAGGCAAAAGCCTATTGATCAGACAAAATATGTCACTTTTTAAATTTTCTTGGGTAAGTGGGGGGAAAGCGATCTCGTGGGGGACCCCCCCACTTATGCCATGCCCTCCGTAGCGCCGCTACTGAAGTTTCTGGGCTTTATTTTCTCTTTTAGCTTTTCTGATGTTGTATTTTGTTCAAGTTGTATGTCAGGCATCGGTCAAGACTGACGTCAAGATACACTGAATAGGCCTACTTAGCATTTCTTATCAGTTCTTTGCAAAATTCTCGAAGCTATTCTTTGGAAGCCCGTTTATTCAGATGAAAGGCAGTGATGGTGGATTTGTTTGGGTTTTGACGGAGTCACCAGTAGTGTGTTGAAGCTATTTGGTTGAAGTATATACTTCCAACGGTGAGGAAAAGAAAAACAAATCTAAAAAGAAAAACAAAAAAGGACATAATGTTTTGAATTTAAGTCATCTGTAAAAATGTTTAATGCCGGTTTTGTCATTTTTCGGGAACTCGGTCAGGCATCGGTCAAAGACTGACGTCAAGATACACTGAATAAACCTACTCAGTATTTCTGATCAGTTCTTCGCAAAACTCTCGAAGCTATTCTTTGAAAGCCCGTTTATTCAGATAAAAGGCAGTGATGGTGGATTTGTTTGGGTTTTGACGGAATCACTGCAGTAGTGTGTGGAAGCTCTTTGGTTGAAGTATATACTTCCAACGGTGAGGAAAAGAAAAACAAATCTAAAAAAAAAAAAAGAAAGGATAACGTTTGAAATTTAAGTCATCTGTAAAAAAAATTAATGCCGGTTTTTTTCATTTTTCGGGAATTCCCTTAAACCCCCTCCCCCAAACCCCTCCCCTTTCCTTTCCACCCTCCGTTGACGTCCCTAATATTTGCAAGCCTTAGCGACGCCACTGGAAGTGAAAAGTCCATTCATAGACTCTGTAGTTTCTTTAATTGTTGATTGATTGTATCGTTGACATTTTAATGAACCTTTCATGCAGCCTGGCCTTTCGGACGTCAATATGGACATGCATGCAACGTAGGCCTACGTAACACGTCAGTTAAATCCTTCCACAATTCGCCTGCCATCTGTTCTGCGAGAAAATTAAAAATACCATAATTTCATCATGGCTGCAGCTCTTACGAAATGGGAGACGGTTTCTTACAAGAAAAAGGCATCTGCTACAGACAAAAAGGCTGCACGTAAAGCTTTAATGGAAAATGCCCCTATTTTGGATGATTCCTGTAAGCATTTTTGATTTGCTAGGAAAGCATGCAGTATTACATATGGCAATTCCACGAAGAATGCAGTCACAATATGGTTATTCATGATTTAGCAAGAACTGCATAAGCAAAGGCCTTATACCTATACTTCCATCTTATTCCTCTCGTACAACTTTCGTATAAGTTATTATTTTGGTAAAATCTTAGTAGGCCTATACTATAGGGGTAAATTTCTGTATAAGGACTTTCGCTTATATTTCTTTTTAATTTTGGTTTTATTTCGTTGTAATATTTAAATATTTTAAATAGGGCCTATTTGCCTTTTTATATTTGGGTCTTTTATGTAGAATCAAAATTGTTTAGAAAAGAGGAATAATTCTTATGCACTTGTCATTTGTATGACTCACCCGTACTACCCAGCAATGTCAGTCAAATGTGAGTCATTGATCTAGATCTTGATCGATACATTACAGAGGCCACCACATTGGCTATAATTACGATGGAAAAGGAGTGCACTGCAAATTTATTTGCTGGTTGCAGATGGGAAGGACTTGATAGTCTTGCAGTTCACGATGTCATTATTCAGATGGTTCCAGTCAGTAACATATAATATAACATGATTACGGGCTAAGAAAGGTTAGTCACCCCATAAAAAGCCCAAACTAACACCACCATTGCCACAACGAAAATCAAAGACGCCCAGAGTTAGTAAAGAACTTATCATTTTTGACTTTGAAATTGTGAACAGAATTGGAGCTAACTACCCACTCAGGCGAACCATTCCACTCATTAACAACTCTTTGCAAAAAGCTGAAACGCTGAATATATATTCGTGCGAACTCTTTGGTCAACTTCAAACTGTTACCATGTGTCACATGAGGATTAGCTGAAACATGCAAGAGCTTGCCTCGCTCCCCACAACTCAATTGCTGAGTTCTTCCAGAAAAATCCTCCGCATAAAATTATCTCCTTCCTTCATCATGCTTCCCTCTACAACCATATTTAATTCTCCTCTTCCACCCCCTCTCTGTTTTTGTTTCACCCGTGCACCTCCTCTCACGATCACAGCTTTCTGACTTTTTGTTGTTGAATTTCTCTCATTCTCTTCCTATTTCCTTTCCTTCCTACCTCTAGAATGATCTGACCTCTCAGGCACAATTTGACCCTCATTGTCGTGGTGCTGTTAAACCCTCATCAAACAAACAACCTCTCTACCAAGAAAACTAAAATGTATTCTAATCAAAGCAAACATCCTATTTGCCTTTGCAGCTACTAAAACACCCTGTTTAGAAAGCTTCAGATTGCTAGTAATTATTATTATTATTATTATTATTGTTATTATACATTTATAGTGCGCTTGATCTTAAATAGCTCTAAGCGCATTACATAATAAGCACCATATACATGGACATAAAGAAATGTTAAAATAAGATAAATAGGTAAGAATATACAAAAATGTTATAATGAGAATAATACTGAAATTGTTCTAAAATAGATACAAAAAAAAAAAAAAAAAAAAGCACGATGGGTAAAAAGGGAACAAATTTAAAACTAAAACACCACTGTTCATTGAAAGCAGTAAAAATAAAATTCTGAGAGATGATTAATCAAAACATTAAAATTAAAGACCACTGTAAACATGATAGTTATGAAGATAAAGGACTATTCACATAAGAAAGCAGTATAAAATGGCAAAAAAACACAGGAATTAAATGACATCATAAGACATTGTTTTCCGTAAAAAGGTAAGTTTTGAGTGAACGTTTGAACGAGTAAAAGGAGCATGTGGTACGTAAATGAATTGGCAAGTTGTTCCAGAGACGAGGTGCGGAAAATTGAAAACTCACATCACCAAATTTGTTATTCAACCTTGGTGCAATAAGCATGTTTGTAGAACTTGAACGAAGGGTACGACTTGGATTGTAAGGTGAAAGGAGCTGAGATAGATTAACAGGAGCTCTGTCGTGTAAACAACTCAAAACAATAATTATAAGCTTAAAAACGATTCGTTTATCAATTGGAAGCTAATGTAACTGGTAGAGAAGAGGGGTGGCATGACAGGAGCGAGTTTGATTCAATGTGAGCCTAGTCGCATTGTTTTGTAAAACCTGTAATCTTCTAATCAAATTAGAGTTTACTCCAAACAAAACACTTGGCATAGTCAATACGTGAAATAATGAAAGCATAAACTAATATTTTTGTGGCTGTCGGTGTTAAATAGTGACGTATGCGTGAAATGTTGCGAGGATAATAAGAACAGGTTTTTACTTTATCATTTATGAAACGTTCCATAGAAAGTTAAGAGTAAAGAAAAATACCTTGATTTTCAAAATGATCAGTTGAAGTTATTACGTTACTGTCAATTTCAAGAGATAAACTGTTCAATTTAGATAGATTATGAGATGAACCAAACAGAGATAACCCGTCTTGCTGGGATTGAGTTTGAGAAAGTTGCTGGACAGCCAACTACGAAAGTCAAGAATGCATGTTTGAAGTAGCATAGTTAGAGTCTCATCTGGATCAAAAGCAATATAAAGTTGACTATTGCGGCATAAAAGTGATAATTAATATTGTGCATCTTGGCGATGTCGGCCAGGGGCGGTACATACATTGAAAAAAGGATCGGGCCTAGTGCAGAACCTTGTGGAATGCCAAAGGTGATTTTAGCAGCTTTGGATGATCTCTTCTTAATGCAGATCTGCCAACTAGTACGATTTTGCCGCAAGTAATACAGAAAAATGTTGAGAATACGATTGTACGTTTTTTGGCACCAGAATATGTTTTTCTTATTTTTTTAATTATTATTATTATTATTATTATTTTTATATATTTTTTTACTTATCTTTTTACGCTCGGTTGGCGATCATATCCTCTTAAAGGATTTTTGCCGACTTACCCTATTCAGATTCAGAATACGATTTATAACCATTTGCGGCTGCCACCAAAAAGTGTAGACTACAAGTTAATTATGCATTAAAGGCAACCTAACTGCAACAGAGTTCTGATCAAGTTTAAGTACTCCAGTTCTATAAGACTGTTTAACTAGCAAGATTTATTGGCAAGCAGCAGGGGTTCCATCCCATCAACGTACATTAAAAAATAAAGCACTCCAGAAATGAAAAAAAGGCAACTGCCGCGTACAATAAGAGAAACTGAAAGTACAGTGGTAATTTTGTTTCAGCCACAGTAAACCTTTGTTTTCTACATTTTGTTTGAAGAGTACAGTTTTTTTTATCAAAAATACAACTTTTGTGGTTCCAGAATACAGTTTGCTGATCCTAAAGGTTGGCAGGTCTATTAATGCAAACTCTTTGAGCACGATTTGTCAGGTACAATTTAATCCAAAATAAAGCAGGCCCTTGTATATTGAAACGATCTTGCAAACGATTGAAGAAAACATTATGATCTATGGTGTCAAAGGCGGCACTCATATCAAGAAGCGCAAGAAGAACCATTTTATGGTTGTTCAAGGCAATAGCAATGTCATTATGAACACAAAGGAGAGCACTTTCAGTTGAGTGGAATGGTCTATAGGCACTTTGGTAGGTATCAAGAAGATTGTTGATGGAGAGATGTTTTGTGATCCCTAGCTGCCACAACCCGCTTCAGCACTTTCGATAAAAAAACTGAGATTTGAGATCGGACGATAGTTATTGAAATTGTTTGGGTCTAATGAAGGTTTCTTGAGAAGAGGAGTTATTAGTGCTTCCTTGAATTTTGTTGGGACTTCAGAATCTTTGAGAGACAGATTTATGATATGAGTCAATGAAGGTATAAATTCGTTCATGCAATCCCTCAGTAGCCAAGTTGGCAGAGGATCGAGGCTGCAGGAAGCTGACAGTGCATTCAGTATAAGTTTCCGTAATTCATCATCAGATGTAAGCTTGAAAGATGTCAAATATGGGACATTAACAGGGCGAGAGCTTGGGTAAGGACTATTAAAGGTGGGGAAAGTGTTAGTATCAGTGGTGATGGTCTGACGTATTTTGATTATCTTTTCTGTGAAAAACGAACACAAAAGTTAAAGCAAATCTGCTTTCGGTTGATTCGTAGGTAAATCTGTTTGTTTGTTCCAATTCAGAAATCGTTTTGAAAGTCAATAACTTTTTTGGAGTAGAAGTCAGATTTGGCCTTCCTGGCAAGATAGCAAACTTTATTACATTAGGCACGGTAAAAAGAGCGATCGTTGTCTGACTCTGATTTGAGGTACTGGCGTTCAAGTCGGTGTCGAAGAATCTTTGCCTCCCTTAGCTCATCAGTATACCAGTCTGTATTAGGTCGAACAATAACACAACCCTCACGTTTAGGGGCATGTTTATTTACAATCCTCTTAACACCATCGTTATAGCAATGAACAGCTTCAACAGCATTGTTTAGAGACGATATAGATGTCATAGATCATAGATCAATATATATATAGCACCGTCTGTGGTAGCGTGTCTCTCCTTTTGCTCCTGTTTAACTGCTATTTTTACCTTGTTTGGTATTGTTTTAGTTTCTACAAATTTAACAGCTGGAAGTTGTTATTGTAAGGATTTACGTGGTGTAACCTGTTGTGACTTCTCTGCTAATTTTTTGTGTAATTTTTTATTTAAACTTTTTCATTTTTCACCATCTTACTTTGGACATTATGCTGGCTTTTCCACACCACTTTTGGAGCCTATTGTGTTCTTTCATTACAATAGTGTTTTGTTTGCCATTATCTTCTCTCTGTGAAAGCGATTCAGTTGAGATCACAATGGTGCTGCATCATTACAGTAGGGATTATCTCCTTGCTATGAGACCTGAGAGGTTTACCAGCAGGTTAAGTGAGGATATAGTATCAACTCTGAATCAGTGTTGTATTTTGAGACATACCAGGACAGGTTCAAGAAAGGTTATATCAAAGTGCACTGAACCACAAGTTTATGTTTTGGCAAAAACAGCAAAGGTCAAGACAACTAAAAGTAGCAGTCAAACTTAAGCCAATTTGACCAATTTGATAACCATCAAAACATTACCATTTTACAGAAACATGAATATTAATAAGCTGACCTATTCCGTTGTTAATGTCAGATCAATCTGCAATAAAATAACCATGTTCCTTGATTATCTAGTTAGTGCCCAAATTGACTTATGTGTAGTAACTGAAACCTGGCTTACTGATGCTCATGACGATATCAGAGCTGACATCATTGAAGCTGGTTTTACTCTTGATGATAATCCCCGTCCTGACCGTAGGGGTGGTGGCCTCGCTGTTCTTCATACAAAATCAATCAAGAGCAAAAGACTCAAGTCTGGTCAACTTCCATCCTTTGAATTTTCTGAATGGCAAATTAAGTTTATTGATTTTTCTATTCTAGTGGTTGCAATTTATCGACCACCATATTCAACAGTTCACCCTGTTTCTTTAAACACTTTTCTTGATGAATTCAGATTATATGCAGAGGGAATTTGTGCGACATCAAATCACTTAATTATTTCGGGTGACTTTAATATTCATACCAATGTTGGTGCTAATGCTCATGCATCTTCATTTCAGGACATTGTAGCTTCTCTTGGACTCAAACAAGTAGTGAAATGTCAAACACATGTTTCTGGTAACAGTCTAGACCTTATGCTTGTTCGAAATGAAGACAACATGGTTATTTCAGAGCCTAGAAAGGGTTTTTACATCTCTGATCATTGTTTTGTCCTCTGTAGCTTGTCACAGGATAAACCTGGAAGGAAGACCAAAGTGATTGAACATGGACATTTTAAAGCTATTGACAATGACCAATTGTCATCATTATTATCAACTTTTACTCAGGAATGCTTAGCATTGACAACTATAGTCTATCTTGCAAATTTCTACAATGCGGGTCTGACTAAGATTCTTGATGTTGTCGCCCTGATACAATCAAAGATAGTAACAATACGGGAGAAAGTCCCTTGGTTTGATGATTCCCTCAAGTCTTTGAAGCGGAGTCGTAGAAAAGCAGAAGCAAAGTGGTTGAGGAGTCGCTCCGATGAGGATCATTGCTCGTTCAAGGCTCTCAGAATCAAGTACAATCAAAGGCTTCACCAAGCCAGATCAGAGATCATCTCAGCCAAGATTCTCAGTGTGGTAGCGATCAACATAAACTTTATCGGCTTATCTACATATTGACTGGTAAAACAAAGGTCAATCCTCTGCCTGATGGTGACAACCAAGTTCTTGCTAATAGTTTTGCTTCTTTTTTTTTTGTTGGAAAAGTGTTAGACATTAGAAATGAGCTGCAACCCTATGATGATTTTGATACAAGTTGTTATACCTGTGATAGCTCGTTTTCTCAGTTTAATCTAGTTGACTTAGATACCACTCACAATACCATTAAGTCATCAAAGGTGACAACCTGTGCTGCTGACCCATTCCCGTCTCATGTACTTCTTGACTACACTGGACTGTTGCTGCCAGTTTTTCAAAACATGATTAACTTCTCTCTGCAAGAAGGCAGCTTTCCAAGGTCTGGAAAACAGCATATGTGTCATCTTTGATAAAGAAACCATCATTTGAACCCATTTTCAGTAATTACAGGCCAGTTAGTAACCTGCCCCTTGTATCTAAGTTTGTCGAAAGGGCAATGGTTAATCAACTTTTTGATTATGTTAATCACAATGAGTTGCTTCCTTCGTATCAGAGAGCATACAGGCAGTTCCATAGCACTGAGACTGCAACCATAAAATTGTTAAATGATCTGCTACTTGGGATGGACAGAAAATAAACCACACTGCTGGTTGCAGTAGATCTTCGCAGCCTTTGACACGGTGCATCATGGAATTCTTCTAAATGTCTTAAAGAATAAATTTGGCATCTCTAACACTGGCCTGGAATGGTTTACTTCCTACCTTTCTTCTAGGAATTGTGTTGTTTGTGTCAATGGCTGCCAATCCAAATTACATGATCTACCTTTTTCTGTTCCCCAGGGCTCAGTGGTAGGTCCGGTTGCGTTTACTTGCTATGCAAGTACTCTGGCAGATGTTATTTCACATGCTAATGACCACGTGAATATCATTGGTTATGCTGATGATCACTCTTTTTATTCTAGCTCTGATTCTGGTAATGTAGCTCAAGAATTAGATTCTGTTAATGGTATGCAACAAGTCTTATCCAAACTAAAACACTGAATGCAGCTGAATAAGCTTAAAATGAATGACAGAAAAACTGAGGCTATTTTCTTTAGTTCACTTTATTACAGGCGTAGAATTGCGACAGACACGATTCAAGTTGGTACTGATTCTATAAAACCATCCAGCTGCATTAAATTACTAGGTGTTTCACTTGATACTAACTTAAATATGCAACTACTGTACCTATCAAGGAAAAGTGCCTTGTAGCCAGTTGCAACTTAAATATGATTTGTCAAATCAGGAAACCCTTGACCACTGAAAGTTGTAGGCTGCTAGTTCAAAGCTTAGTCATCTCACACCTCGACTATTGCAATGCTGTGTTTGCTGGGATGCCCACTTCTAGTTTATTACCAATGCAATCAATTCAGAATGAGGCAGCTAAAGTTGTTTTGCAAAAACGCAAATTCGATAGTGCTTCAAGCTGCCTAAAGGAACTGCATTGGCTTCCTATTGTTAAACGTATCCAATTTTAAGTTTTCTGTCTTGTTTTTAATGTATTCATAATCATGCGCCAGCACCTCAAACAGCTAATTCAGTCCCGTAAATCCACATATAATACACGCAGCTTATGTAATCCTCCTCTCTCTCTACCCCGTACTCATACTTTGTTCAGTTCTTGTGCATTTTGTTCCATCAGTCCCAAACTATGGAATGACCTGCCTAAGTCTAATTCATCATTTACCTCATTCAAACGTAACCTTAAAACTCACTTTTTCAAGCTGGCCTTTATTAATTTTTATTTTTATTCTTCTTTGGTTCTTTTGGCAGTTTCTCAGTGTGTTTTATTATTTTACATCTTGATTGGAAAGCGCGATAGAATATCTTTTTAGTAATGGCGCTGTATAAGTTCTTTATTATTATCAGATAAGGCAGTAATATCTTTTTTGAGGGCTGATTTGTCCATGGCCTTGTATCTGCGGCGTTTGACCCGTACTGATGTGGTCTCTTATTTGATATGAGGTAAAGGTGAAGGAGATCAGTCTATGATCAGAAAAACATGGATCAGAAATATGTATTCCTTTTGGAATGAATTCTGGCTCTGATGTAATTATCACATCAAGACTGTATCCATTTGAATGTGTGGGGCCATTTATAAATGGTATGAGATTGCAGGATGACAATAACGAGAGAAAAACGTTCACGGTCTCATCAGATTTGATATCAGTGTAAATTCAAGTCACCTCCAATAAGTATATAGCGCTTATTCACTAATATGTTCATAATAAATTGTTAAAACTCAATAAGAAATTGTCTAAAATTACATTTATGAGGATCAGGCCTGTAAATGACAGCAACATAAATCTGTTTATCAGAAGTATAAAGATTACATTCCAGTAACTCAAATGAGCTGTATTCATCACTTTGAATAACTTCAGTTTTAAAGCATGACTTATATAAAAGTGCAATACCGCCACCTACTTTATGGGTGCGAGGTTTATGGAAAAACGAGTACCCTTGTGGACATAAGTCAGCTATGACAGCACCATCATCATCATGACCGAGCCATGTTTCACATAAAAGAAGAAGATCAAGTTTTTCATCCAAAACAAGTTCAAAATTGCATGATTTATTCCTCACAGAACGGGGATTGAAAAGAGCACAAGTTAAATTGATAAAACGACACAACTTTTGGTGGCCTTAATTTGAATCAGATTCTGATGATCACTAGAATTGGTATGTGGGGTAATTCCCCTGGTTGAAATAAGTACCTGGATTCTCTTTTAAGGTTTACACCATGATCATTGACCTCTTTTTGCAGATTTGGTTGCACAAATTCCAAGGTCTCTCATTGTTTTATATGTAGCAGGAGAAATCTCTTTAAAAGGCAAATAGTTCCTCCTTTGTATATTGTATAGTGCTTAAAGTCATGATGACAAAAGAAAACAGCCAATATAAGCAGCTTTGCTATTAAGACTTGAAAGTCAAGTTTCACAGTTTCAAAAGCTATTCAAACTAAATGGAGCATGAAAGAAAACAGAATAAAGTTGATAAACAGTTAAAGGCACTGGGCCTAAGCATTAGGCTACTATCAGGTATAAACGCACCAAAAATATCTCCAAAATTTCTCAGAAAAAAGAGTTGAAAATGTTGAAACAATGGTCCAATAGTAATCTTGACATGAATTAAAACAAGTGTGCAAAAGATGGACTCACAGAAAGAGCTAATAAAATGTAAAAAATCAGATTTACTCAGAGCATAAGAATAGTGCACCCGCACAGGTGCAACCCAATAGATATACCTACTGTAGATCCTTTTCTTGATCAACACAACCAAGATTTGAAGCATTCATGCAGTAATCAAAAGCCAAATTGTTCTGACCAAAATTAATAACTTTGCATTGATCAACATTGAATGACATCTGCCATGTTTGGGAAATTGGGACCAAGAAACTTAACATATTCAGATCAGTTTGCAAAATTGAAGAATCCCTAGTATCATCACAATCCTATACAGCTTAGTGTCAGCAGCAAATTTACAAATCCTGGAGTCAAGGGAAACATCAATATCATTAATGAAGATTAGAAAAAGAAGCGGACACAGTACAGATTTCTTCCATGGAGATACTTCACCATTAACAACAACTCTTTGTGACCTGTTAACTAATCAAGAATGTATCCAACTGGCACTCTTTTCCTCCACACGAAGTGCTCTTGTTTTCATCATGAGCCTTTCAAGCTTTTCTTAATCTTCATTAATTTTATTGATGTTTCCCTTGGCTCTAGGATTTGTAAATTTGCTGATGACACTAAGCTGTACAGGATTGTTGATGATGCTAGGGATTCTTCAATTTTGCAAACTGATCTGGATAAATTAGTTTCTTGGTCCCAAACATGGCAGATGTCATTCAATGTTGATATGCAAAGTTATTAATTTTGGTCAGAACAATTTGGCTTTTGATTACTACATGAATGGTTCAAATCTTGGTTGTGTTAATTAAGAAAGGGATCTATCTTATTACTAGCAATCTGAAGCTTTCTAAACAGTGTGCTTTAGCAGCTGCAAGGGCAAATAGGATGCTTGGTTTGATTAGAAGAAATTGTTATTTTCTTGGTAGAGAGGTTGTTCTTAATTTGTATAAGCACTTATTCAGGCCCCACCTTGAGTATGCTATTCAGGTTTGGAGTCCCTTTTGTGAGGAGGATAAGTTTATTTTGGAGCAGGTTCAGTGAAGAGCCATTAGACTTATTCCCGAAGTAAGGAATCTCTCTCTTATGAATCTAGGTTGCAAATTCTTGGTTTTACCACGCTTAATTTGAGAAGAGAACGTGGCGATATAATTCAGGTTTTTAAGTTCCTGTCTGGTAGTGATGCTTTGACTTTTTGTTGTTTCTTGCATGTTTCAGCTAATCCTCATGTGACATGTGGTAACAGTTTGAAGTTGATCTAAGAGCTCTCACAGATAGATATTCGGCATTTTAGCTTTTCGCAAAGAGCTGTTAATGAGTGGAATAGTTTTCCTGAGTGAGCAGTTAGCTCCAATTCTGTTCACAATTTCAAGGTCAACATAGATAAGTTCTTAACTAACTCTGGGCGTCTTTTATTTTTGTTTGTGGTGGTGGTGGTGTTAGTTTGGGCTTTTTGTGGGGTGACTAACTTTTCTTAGTCCGTAATCTTGTTATGTTATGTTATGTAAAACTAAGTTACAAATGGAATGATGAATATTTTGTATGTAAAAAAACTCTAAAATTATGGAAGAAATGAGATTCCGGTCACTTTGCAAGTTCCTCACTTTAGGAAACGTATACACATTTAGTGCACGTATCACCCTAGGGTGTTGACAACTGCTATTTGAAAATGTACATCAGTACATTAAATGCGCGCAGTGTTTGATTAATTGCTATATGCACATTGACTTCACCGATGCTCTATTGTTCGACAACTTTTCAACTAATTAGATATATCCATCCAAGGCGCTGTTCGAAAAATAGCCACTAGCGAAGGCTCTTGCACAAAACCCAACTTTTCACAGTTTTCTTTATTAAACCCATGCCCAAAACATAAGTGAAGTGCTCAGTATAGTATTATTGACTATAAATATTTAATTAGTATTATGTAAAAGTGTTCCATGACAATGAAAGGCATTGTCAGAAGTTGACCTTAGATCGCCATGGAAAGGCCAAGTTATTCTAGCATGTAGTCGAAATTCATCTACGCTATAAGCGAATGCAGCAGTTCCAACGTTGTAAAGTATATAGCTTCGTCTGACTGTGTGTAGCAGCCATGTGGCTATAGCGTATACTACAATCAGTTGTTAACTGACTATAATCAACCCCTCAACCATCTTGTAAAACTTTGTTAGCCTCAGTTGTTTCCGTTGCTCCTCCAATCGGTGTAGGTGGAGATCTTGGAGCATCCTGGATCCTGCTCTTTTGACCTATAGTCTCTGGTAATGAAGCAGGCTGCCTGTCTTTGTATTGTTTTCAGGCTTTCAGTGTCATGTTTGGTGTACAGATCCTATACTACCATGCATACTCCATCATTGATCTTATAGGGTTAAGAAGGCTGTACGTCTACAGTCTCAGGGGCAGTTTTGAAGATTTTGGCATAGGAAGCCAACTGTTGGTCTTGCTCTTTTACACAGTTTGGTAATATGCACTGACCATTTCAGATCTGACGGCTGTTGGATCCCAAGGTATGGATGTTGTTCAACTTGTTTCAAAATGACTCCAAGTTAAAACAGTAAAAGTAGGGTGATGTAGGTGTGGAAGAGAGGATGTAGCATTTCTTTGTGCACAATAAATCTCATGCCCAGTTTAAAACCCACTTATCAAGGTCCGCTTGCAGTGCATGGTGATCCCTGAAATTGCAGATTACTCTGTTCAGGAGGCAGTCATCTGCGGAAAGTTGTACTGTAGATTTGACTGACTGGGTAAGTCGTTTATGTGGCATAGGAACAGTAAGGAGCCAAGTACTGTACTGTTCCCTGTGGGACTCCTGTGTTGATGGTCACCTCTGATTTCTAGAACCACCATCATCTTCCTCTTAGTTAGGAAGCTGGAGATCCATCTTTGCAGTGGGCCGATGATACCATAGTGCTCAAGCTTAAACTGTAGTTTCCTGTGTAGTACGGTGTCAAAAGGCCTGAAGTCAAGTATGGCCATGACTGTCTGTCCGTCTTCCTGCATCATGGGAGGATAGTAGGTTGTGCACAGTGGTCAGAAGTTGCATATCACAGAAGTAGCCACTTTTGAAGCTGTGGTTGACATCTGAGACAGAGACTAACATGTGCGTCAATGTACCAAATAGTCATTATCAGTCAGAATAGTTTTATTCTGAGGTATGATTATAGCCAAAAAACTTAGAGCTTTACCAGTGGGCCCTGCACCCCTCGCCGAAAAGATGTACATCCGCATCCATTAATGTGCCCCTCAACAAATCTAGCACCCTGCCCCTTTTTAAATCAAGCTAGAGTCTGGATACTACTACTAATCTTTTTTATTCTGACAAAGATATATGTGCTTTGTATTTACTGTAAACAGAACTAAAACTTTTTTAACTAATAAACTTTCCTTAAATTGAACATTAAATAATAAAAAAGACTAATTTTATCGTATATAATCCCCATAGCAAAAAATCACTTATATTAAAACCTAATCAATATGATATTTCTTAAGTTTCATACACTAAGTTTCTTGGTATTTATATTGATGAAAATATTTCATGGAATCATTTATATTAAGATTATTATTTCTAGGAATGTTGGTATTATCTCCAGAGTGTGGCATCTACTTAACAATAAAAATGTTAGAAACCTTTACTTTACTATGATATATCCATATATTTTTTATGCTTATTCAATTTGGGCATAGCATTCACCCGCAAATTTACAACCTATTCTTAAACTATAAAAGAGATATGTGATAATCGCTACTTTTTCTCTTCTAGTAAGCCTCTATTGAAGATTTGTGATAATTGTTAATGTTTTGTCATCTTTGTTAATCTCTAACATCGATAATAATGTCAGCAAAATGTATATGAGGGCAAAGCAAGGAGACATCTAGTTGGAAATGCAGTGGGCCTCTGTACATAGAGTTACTGGAATATCACTATTTATGTAATCTTCTTATTCTCTCTCTGATCCACTTGGCATTATTCATTTTGTAGTGTTTAGATCAAGCTTCCATAATATAACACTATTGACATTAGAGGTCAATATGTTCTCTAAACAACATGAATCAGAGCCATAAGTATGTACCAGAATATCATGCATTCTAGCCTCCATCCTCTCTGAAACTTTAAAGGGAAGAATCACTTACAGTTGTTGTTTACATATTATTAGCTTGAAAGCAAAAGTCTTGGATTAATTAAACAAATTATTAAAGGATTGATGACCAGAGTCAAAGCAAAACAACCTCTAGATAAATACAGTATTTTGTATAAAGTCTTACAGTGAAGCACATACTTTATGTCAAGGACAAAAAAGAAGAAAATATATTTAAGATTGTTCTTGCATAATACATTAGAAGCTGGTAAAGATCTGCATAGAATGACATTATTTTATAATGTATTTTGAAGTTTTACTCATGAAAGTGTCTGGATTAATGTAATCCTCAAGAGTGTAAGACTAATGTCTGTTTCATTCTTTAATAGCACCCCTACAAGAAGATGAGACCCAATTTAGTGCAGCATTTCAGGGTCCCAAACCCAATTCTGTTGTTACCAACCACAAGAAACCTGAGGTGCAATCCCCAAAGAAAGGGACCCAACAACTCAAGAAGAAAAAGGACAACAGTGGGAAGAAGAAATTAGAGAAGTTTGCGAGTCTTGAGGATGCCCTGAAGAATATCTCCATTGATGAAGTGAAACATCAGTGGGAGGATGTAAGAACACGATGTCCAGATGCACCATCGGTATGAACATTTACATCATTTGAATTGCTTGCTATTTTAGATGATAAAGAGCACAGCTATAGAGCTTTTCAAACCAAGTTTAGCCAAATGTGAAACGTCAGAGTACTTTAACCATCAAATTCTGGGGGAATTTTCCTTTTACTAACCAACCAATCAACTGCAGGGAAACTTGTAATCAACAATATGCGCACATATTACCTTCATAAGTTTGTACTCATTCATACCTAGTACATTAAGTCAGTGCATACACATTACACACATAGATTTGATGGAAAATGTATAAGCTATGTTTTGTATGCACACGTAAAGTATTTGAATTTGCATCAAAGTTCAAAGTGCTTTTCCTTGATAATTGTTTCGTATGGAAATGTTTTTCATTTTTCAAACCATGAATATGAACCGTCTTACCTTCAGACTTTCGCATTAAGGAATATGCGATAACCAGGTAAGATTTGAAGTTCAAATTTGGCCTTACATACTTTTGGCTTCATATACTTTTACTTTTACTTTTTTTGTTCAATGCATGGAGTTGCAGGCCTAGTGTGCATGTAAAAATGCTGCTTTTGTGAATGGAACACTGTATGTTCCTTGGGGTTCACATTCCCTTACCATTCACAAAACATTAAAAGTATTTGTGCACAATTTATACACAACAATAGGACGTAAATTGGCAATTGTTTAAAATTTAAAATGTTGGTGTTCATTGAGGAGGTCCTAATGGTATGAAATTGTGCCGTTGACCTCACAACACAAAATATGCAAACAGTATTGGGTACTTTTGGCAGCAAATCCCTTGTTATCATTGAACGAGACGACTAATTTTGCATATTGGAAAACTTGTGTGAATGTAAAGGATACAATTTATAGGAAGTTTTCTGTTTGGTATGGAATTTCCTAGCCAAATTACACCACAATTCAAGTCTCTGAATAGTTCAGTGAAGTCCTTTTTTCTGCATGCATATACTGTTGATTAGTGTAGAAATTGTATTTTGAATGAGCTTGACCCCATACACTAGTAAATTGTACAGACCATCAAGATTCCCCCAGAATTTGATTGGTCCATTATAGACATGTAAATTTTGGCCATGTGACATTATTTAGATTAGATTTCCAGATATTACCGATTCCGATATGAAAAGGTCTATGGGCCACACAATACGGCAGCGAATGATATTAGCAGACCCCCGGGGTGTTCTAGGGATCTACTCTATATCGAATATAGATGGACTTCTAAGCATACCCCTCGGAAGTGGCAGCATGATTCCAAAGTTTGAATATATGCATTGTTTGGGCCCTATGACTGTGCTGATACTACTGGTATACTGTATTTAGAGTCAGTTTGAAATACATTTATAGTCATTGTTTTGTAATTCAGTTTTTCCAGGAAATGTAAAACAGCTTTTCTTCTGCTGAAGACATTCAGCTTGTTCAGAAATTATTCTGGGTTGCTGCAAAGAAATTGATAAACAACTAGATTTAGATGACCTAGATTAGGTTTGTTCGAAATGTCAACATACAGTATATTATACAGTTGCTCCTTATAAAATGTGTTAAACCCAACTTATTTGCTGCTGAGTGGAGTGAAACAAGGGAATTATTCTTCTTGCTCCAGGACAACACAGCACTTTTGTAGGAAATAAACCTTTTGAAAATGATTTGACTCTCTAAGCTCTTAAGTTACTGTACTTCCTTCATAATATGAGAAGCATATGGGTAACATTCTTGCTTTGATCAAAAAGCTACATATAGAGAAAGTGCAATATACTGTATCAGTTACATTGGCCCTGTGTAATTTTGCAATGTACAGAGTGTGTTACTAAGGCTGAAAACTCAAACTTAAGGAATAAAATACAAAGGACCATCAATAAACATGGTCACAAAATTGTAAGTGATTATTTTAAAGATATAGCCTCTTCTTCGTCTTTCTGGGGCTTTTTGAAATCCATCAGGAATCCAACTGATATACATGATGGTGAAGGCATATCTGCAGATTTTGGCTGCGAATTGAGTGACCACTTTGGACGCTTTATTAGTACAGTAAATAAAGACCCAAGTACCATTCCACCAGTTTGGAAGCACGCCAAAACTTCACCTGTACCCAAAATAGGTAAACCTGTTTCAGTCTGGAAGCATACCAAAACTTCACCCGTACCCAAAATAAGTAAACCTGCTTCAGTTTGGAAGCATGCCAAAACTTCACCTGTACTTAAGATAGGTAAACCTGCTTCAGTTTGGTTGCATGCTAAAACTTTACCTGTACCCAAAATAGGTAAACCTGCTTCAGTTTGAAAGCATGCCAAAACTTCACCTGTACCCAAAATAGTTAAAGCTGCTTCAGTTTGGAAGCATGCCAAAACTTCACCTGTACCCAAAATAGGTAAACCTGCTTCAGTTTGGAAGCATGCCAAAACTTCACCTGTACCTAAAATAGGTAAACCTGCTTCAGTTTGGAAGCATGCCAAAACTTCACCTGTACCAAGAATAGTTAAACCTGCTTCAGTTTGAAAGCATGCCAAAACTTCACCAGTACCAAAAATAGATAAGCCAGCTTTAGTTTGGAAGCATTCCAAAACTTCACCTGTACCCAAAATAGGTAAGCCTGCTTCAGTTTGGTTGCATGGCAAAACTTCACCTTAACCAAAAGTAGTTAAACCTGCTTCAGTTTGGAAGCATGCCAAAACTTCACCTGTACCCAAAATAGGTAAACCAGCTTCAGTTTGGAAGCATGCCAAAACTTCACCTGTACCCAAAATAGGTAAACCTGCTTCAGTAAATGATTACAGACCTATTGATATTCATGTATCGGGTTTAATTGCATGCAGAAAATACTGCTACCATATATAATGCAGTCTATAATTACAAGGGGTGATTCAGACCAATTTGCATATAAAAATGGTGTTTCTTGTACTGATGCCATACTTACTCTTGTCCGTTGTATAGTTTAAGGGCTTAATAAGAGAGATGCAAGTGTTTCCAAAGTCTTGTTTCTTGATTTCTCAAGTGTCTTTAACACAGTTTTTCCAAATCGTCTAATCAGTGACTTAACCAATTTCAGTGAAGAAAAGTGGCTTATCCACTGGCTGGCGGACTTCCTACAAGGATGGTCTAGACAAGTAAAACTATGAAAAGGGTACTCTGATAAATTAGAAATCAAAATTGGTGTTCCACAGGGCGGTCCACTTTCAGCATTATTATTTACTATATATACTGATGAAATTCGTTCAGACTCAAATTGTGCTGTTGTCAAATATGCTGATGATACCACCATTTCGTGCAATATCTATAAGCAGACCCATTGCAAAAATCAAGGTGACTATCAAAATTTTGTAAATAGTTTTGTGGATATGTGCAGAGAGAAAAATTTGCTTCTTAACCCAAGAAAATCAAAGGAAATAGTTTTTGAAAATATAAACATAAAAAATAAAGGGTGGATTGTAACAAACAATGAGATTCAAAACCTATCTGAGAGTGTATCGATGATAAGTTATCGTTTTCTAACCATATTTCAAAGATGTTGTCCAAAGTGTTGTCCAAAAGATATTGTCTCTACATTAATCTACAGTATATTATTTCAAAATTTCCCTCCTGAAACTAGGATTAAGATATTCACAGCCTCCATCTCGCCTCATTTCATTTATGCAGTCCCAGTTTGGTACCATTTTTTAAAAGTAAAAGATAAAAATAAAATTAAAAATTTCTTGAGATATTGTGCCAATATATTCTGTTTAGACTGTGATTTACTTATAAATAAAGTCAGCTATGCAGCAAAAAATGAATTTGGCAGACTTGCCCAAAACATAGTTTCAACGAAAACCACTCATTAAATTTAGAAATAACATCCATGTGCAATAAAACAAATTATAATCTGAGAAACCCAGCCACCATCCCAAGTTTTAGAATGACAGTTTAAAAAAAATTATTTGTATATAAAGCTGCAATTTTTATTCATTTTGGTATTTTAGAGCCCTTATTATAACCCTTTTTAACTTATCAGTTTGTATTCATTTTCGTATCTTTAATCCTTTTTTTGTCTCATTTTCTACATTCTTTCCTTTCTTTTATTGTTCTGCATTGTATAATATTGTAGTATTGTATTTTCCTATTTGAATATTCTACATATTTGATTTTTATTTTTATTTCTAAAGCTATGAATGATTAGTCCTGTCCCAGCAGGAAGAAGCTATATACTACAGTACACTGATCCGTTTTACTGATTACACTGAGAGTAATTGTAATAGATATTTATATTTGGAATATTTATATACAGGCAAGCTGTTCAAACTTCTCACTTATGTTAAACATATTTTATTGTAATTAAAAAAACAAAAGCAATTCTTCAAATTTAAATGGAAGTTAAGATTGTACGATTTTGTATTATTTTGCTTTATATTTTTGTGTTTTGCTTTGATTTATCCTCAGCTTTGGCTTGGCGACATTGTTGGTTTCTTGAACCGCAAACTGGAGGTGAAAGAAAATGAACCTGTGTTTATGAATGAGCCACCAGGTAAATGTTGAACCTTTCATCAAATCCTATAATTTAAAGTTACAAGTCTATACTTACTTTTATACTCAAGAATTTTATAACAAGACAAAGGTCCTTGATTTCATTACTGTATGACACACTATTAAAAAAAATTCTTCGAAACCTGTTTATTTTCCTTCGTTCTGTTGTTAAAGGTAGCAACGAGGTAATTTAAATGTTTTAAAATCTACTATAGATCATGCAAGCTGCTTAAAGTCCTATTTTGAGTGGGAAAATTTGACAATAGTGAACATGAAATAGGATAGTATTATAACATTGTCCCAGATTTAGCAGTACTTAAAATGCAATTTGAGAAACTTTCATTTTTGAAACTTGTGTAAGAAATATAAAGAATTACATTAAGAGAATTTTAGCTGTATTCGTGTTCATACATTATCACTTTTGCACATGCTGAATTTTTTTACAAAATTTGATTTGTCAGAACTTCAAAACTATTTGCTATTTTGTCCATTTAATGACTGTTCTGCTTAGAATTGAATGAGTGAAAAATCTCTACCTGTCCATATACCTTTAAAAAATTACAATACTGTTAGGACCAATATCTGGCTTCAGGTTATCTGAGTTATTAGCTGCATATTTTCTTGGCCTAACAACTTAGGACTGCCACTGATGTTTTCCAGCAGGATTATTGTGCAGTCTCCACTGTCAATGGGTTCATTAGTTTTCAAATATCCTAGTTTGTATTTTAAGCTCAAAACTGAAAATGATGCATTCATCTCTCCTGTGGTGTTGGCCTAAGTTTCCTCTGCTGTAAGAGTGGCAAATACAAAGAAGATAAAGCTGATTGCATCAAAAATATGCATTGCTTCTTGAATTACTTGGTCAGAAACTTCTTATCGTTCCCTTATAAGTTTATTTTTAATTTCTATACTGCTTGAAAGATCATTAATATCTGAGCAAATCAGTTTTAGAATTTTGAAGAAAGCACTTTTAGTTTTTGAGTAATGGCTGATCAAAGTTTGATCAGGTTTTGATTGATGATATATGGACTAGGTGAAATGCTCCACATCTTATGTAATTCTTTCATAAATTTTAGTCACTGAAAAGGATGGAAAAGTCTATTCCTGCCAGAATTTGTTTTTGGGGTAAGGTAAAGAACTTAAAAACTTTTGGTCAAAGTTTGCTGCACCACTTCAAAGAATCATGATAGACATTTGATAAACAAATGATTTACAAAAGAAAATACCAAGATCGCCTTGTAATACATCACAAAATTTGCTTACAATTTGCAAATTGATGGCGGGCATTTAAAAACACGGTAAAATGGTTTTTGATAGATTTTAAAGCAAGTTTGCTAAAGTTGCTTCTCTATATCCATAGACTTTTATGATTTTCAAAACAGGTTAGACTTCAGTGAACTGCTGTAAACATGAGTGTAAACATAAGTATTTACAATGAAACTGAAGAGCTAGCAAACACCCTCTTGTATATAGATCAACTTAAAAATAAACAAGAAATAAATATTTTCCAGTTGAAGTATTACATTTTTTCACACTATGCAGATTTCCCATGCTGCCGTCTAGACTCTGGCCTCAAAGACTTCCTGAGTAACACTTTGGTGACGTATGACTTCAAGATGCTGAAAGAGTTCTTTGATTACTGCTTGAGGGAAATGCTAAGTGACTTGAACAAAGGTATGTCATCTGTAAAGTATTTCTTTGTGCATGAAAATCAGTTGATGATCAATTGTATGTGAAGATGTTCTAAGAATAACAACTTTCAGTTTATGCATCAGTATCAGAGAGGGAGGTAAAAATGTTTTATGATAAGAAGTACACTAATTGTGCCTAATTAGAAGGTGTGTTGCTATAATTTTTTATTTGAATTAAAGCCATTCGAGCCATTTGGTCCATAGAGCTGGTGTGATCGCCGGTTTCCTTGGGGTAAACAGATGAGAGCACATGGCTCCCCATGGGTAGGATGCCAGTCTACTGCAGGTTAACTCCCTAGCAGTGCTGGTACTCATTTCACAGCTGAGTTGCCCGGAGCAAGTAAAGTGTCTTGCTCAAGGACACAATGCAGCGCACATGGCAGGAATCAAACCTGGTAACTTTTGCATACAAGCATGATTCCTCAACTGCTTAGCCACTGCACCTTCAGCGAATTCTATTTGAGTTAACCTTGTATAAGTTTTATCCAGTGACAGTGGATAAACATTGTAAAGTTATATAGGTTTTATTCATTGTCCTAACCACTTGTTGTCTTCCAATAAATATCTCAGAGAACTCTGGGAATGCTGAGGTCCTGGGTTCCATTCCCAAATAGTCTTCATTCATCAGTGCTTCACAACTGGTTTATGAAACGGCCGTGAATATCTCTGTAATAACCTTAGCTGTTAACATAGGGATGTAAAATGCTCAAACTACGTACCTGCCTACCATTAAATATATATTTATACTATGATTTTAGTGTAATTAACATAAATAACATCGTTATTTAGCTAAGAATAAATTTAGTTCGCCGTGAGCATCTTTAAATTATGCAGACATTTTCCCAAACAGTATATCAAGGTTACATGAGACACCATCCCGATATGTTACTCTTAATTCTATAGAAGTAGGATGGTGAGACCCATTTCCGTGCACGTAAGGACTTATTTCGTTTGGTTTAAGAAAATGTGACAAAAGTATTATTTTCCAAATTCACACAGAAAAGAGAAATTCCTCTTTAAACCAGTGATAAATTCTTTAAATTTGCTATTAACATTTAGTAGTTATCGTCCTGGAAATAAAGAAGTTTCGCTTGCTCTTTTGATGCCGCAAGTGAATCTTAATTCGTGCATCTAATGATAAACATATGTAAAAACACACCAGGTGTACCAGTAAAAAGTAAGGGCACTCCACCGACAAAATTGGCTTAAATTTTGAAAACATGTCACTCATAAAACACAAAATGAAAAGAAAAATATTTGGATCTATACAATTTGAGACATATTTTCATTAGGAATGTTAGATTTTGGTACTTTAAGTTTTAAAGCTACTGAATTAATGGATGCTTGTAATTAGGGATAGCACGAAATTGGATTCTTTAATTATACTGTGAATTTCAAAAGAAATGCGCTGTGGCACTTGTATAACATGAATCTACCAATCATAGAAGTGGTATTTGAGAAATGATTATTTTTTCCTTTAGTTCCTCTAGAAATACTAAGATACTCTTTACTTACTTAACCCTTACTCTCCCAAGGTTCCAAAAATAGAATAAGTTATTTCTGAAATTTTTGGAAAGAGGATTTTTTCAGCACTTTCTGTTCCATTTGTAACAAAACAAGTTTGACTTATATGAAAGCTAACATGTTGAACTTTCCAAAAATGTGCATATTTCCGAACTCAAATATGCAAATTAGGTCATTGAATTAGCATATTAGGTCTCCAAACATTCTATCTTTATGACACGCTTGTGCCTTGTGGCTAAATAGCAAAAAAATATAGATAGAATTTCTGAATCGTCCTTGGAAAGACCTTTCATTTGATACTATTCATGGATTTTTAGGAATCAGAAGAAAAAAAATGACGCAAATATGAAAAATTTGGTACATTTTGACCTAAAAATTATCCCCCGATTCTGTGAATAATCTATCTAATAGTGTATGGTACTAAATTTTCCAAAAAATTGCATTTTCCCCTTCTATGATGTCCAAAACTAATAGAATGCAGAAAAACAAGATGTTTACATCATCATTTGCAAAAAATGAAATAAGAAATTATGCAAATGATATGCAAATTAGGTCATTTATCTTATTTATTATGTACGAAACTGTTTTTTGTTTATTTGTGACCCAATTTCAGCCATTACAAGCTTCACAGCTACTTTTATGTTGATAGACTATGCTGATTATCTATTGAACACTTACTTCTGTTCATTCCACATGGAATTCATAAGAAATGTTTGCCAAAAAGGTCCAAATTTGTAAAGTCTTCTGCTATACCTTGTTGCTGCAAATAGAATTAAAAAAAAAAAAATTGCAACTATATTCATTCAACTTACTTTAGTTTGGTCTTCCCATAACCAGTTACCGAAGACCTCGTGTCGATCCCGGTCACTCTCCACCAGTACTTCCCACAGATGATAGTCTTTATCGGCTGCAGGGATGACCTTCGACCGTTGTATCTCCTGCAGCCGAGCGTTCCGCTCTTCCTACCTGGTTTTAAAGGCAGCTTTTTCCGCTGCAGTCGGATTTTCTTTGAGTGGTGATGGTGGCGCGACTGCAGCGGAAGGCCTGGAAGAGGGGCCTGGGCTCATCTTCAACGGTCTGTCCCTCTTCCTCTTGGGTTGGGGAGTAGCGGGCGGCTCGTCCTCTTCAAGCATACGCATAACTGTTATCGCATAACATGTTATTGTGGTTTCTAGTAGTGGCGGCTCGTCCTCTTCAAGCATACGCATAACATGTTATCGCATAACATCTTATCGCATAACATGTTATCGCATAACATGTTATTGTGGTTTCTAACCTGCCCCACAATTTTGTGGTAACCGTGGGGACAGACTTTTACAGCCGGAAAGCCCGGGGGTACATACAGGGGTCCAAAATGTTTGTTTTATCGATCTAGTCATCACCACAACAGTGGCATAGCCAGGGGGAGGGGAAAAGGATCATGGTCCCAAAAAATGGGGCATCAAAATAATGTACTTGTACTAAGCATATACAAGCATTTTCCTCTAAATGGGCCTGGGGCACCCCCAACATGTGTATTTTGCCCTAACATGGGACCCCTACTCCACTTTCCCCCATAAAATTGTGATTTCGGCCCCTGAAATAATGGAACTTGGATTTTGTGAAATTGGGAATACACATATTTCAGTAGGCCTAAATTTACAATTTTGCCATTGGGAATTACATATATTTCAGTCCATTTAGAAATGTTATTATTGGGGTTCAGCTTTCATTTGTTTTATCTGGGCTATTATAGAAAGGACCTAAATCCTTTTTTTTAAATGTGATTTTAGTGTCCCTTTTACTTGTTTATCGTAACAAGCAAAAAATCCCCGCTAATTTATCATTATAATTCTATAAGCCTTATTTTATTACTACACATTTACAATGTAGTACTTTTGCTATTTTTGGAAGAAAACACTCACCAACTTCGTAATTTGGAACAGATCACTATCCATCTCAGCAGGCTCTATATTCTCCTCTTCCTCAATCTGGTCGAGTTCTGGTACATCTTCTTCATCAGAAGTACCTTCCGGCCCCTCTGAGTCATCATTATTCTGAAGAAAACATAGGAGTCGGAAGGCACGTTTGACGTTGTAACTTTTATCTCGCCATTTTGTGATGTCGAATGTGCGAGGAAAAAAAAAAAAAAAAACGACGCAAATTGACGTCATCAACAGAGACCTTTTAGGCAAGTAGAGGGGGTGCATCTGTTATTGTAATAGTTCGTCTGAACGATCTATTTCTCCTCTACCCGTAGAGATTTAAAAAATTCCAATACAATATTTGGGCCGATTTTTATAATTTTTTGCTCAAAAAAGGTCCAAAATGGCCCAAAATCACAAATTTTGGCATATTTTCTCCAAAAAAACACAAACATTGACCAAGTACAAGTAAAAATCGTGTAGCAACCAACAATTCAAACTATCTTTATACTTTACCTGAAAAAAAAAAGTAGAACAAATATTCACGTATGACATTCGTCTTTAAAAAAAAAAAAAAAAAAAATGCCGTTTTAAAAAAAAATGCACTTTTGTGTAACGATTTTACTCAAAATTTTTCAATCTAACCCCCCAACAAAATAACCATATTATGAAAGATCTATTCAATCTGGTTTGAATGAACTTATTTGCAGCTCTATAGGATTTTGGGAAGGTACTCAAAAATTTTTTTGGAAAATGGATCGTAACTGTCACGGTCACCGTGACTCTGGGAGAGTAAGGGTTAATCCTCTTTGTGCCTCTGGCACCACCTTTGCCATTCCTGCTTGTCCTGGCATTGTCTCTGAAGTACTCCCCAGGTGAACTTGTTTTCTTTAAGTTCCCTCTCTACAATTCTGTGGCATGTCTCTTTCAGTCTTCCTCTTACTTCTATTTCCATGAGGATTCCAATGGAAAGCTACACTTGCTAAAGCAGCTAGGGGCATTCTTAGGGCATGTCCTAGTCATTGCCATCTCCATTAAAAAAAAAAAATCAGTTTTGATTTCTAGTGTTGAGGTTTGTAGTCAAAGTTCTTCATTTGAGATTCTTTGGCCAAAATATCTAAAGTATTTTAAGTAAGCATCCGTTTTGACAGGTATTAAGCTTCTTTACATCCTCAAATTACAATAGATAGAAGGTATGTATGATATTGCTGCCAGTCTTTTATTTTCATTTTCACTCCCTTTACCCATCAGGCCAATCTGTGTATGCTTACAGGATATACATACAGCTTCTGATTTGGAAGAATCCTCAGCTCATCACAAAGTCGTTCAAGATCGTAAGTCCTAAATTCAATGAGTTTAAATATGAATGAAATTGATACTTAATCTACAGCTTACTTAAGAGTAATGGATATTTACATAGGGATTATAATAAAATTTGATCAGAATTAAAAGAAACTTAATTATATAAAAAGTGATATATGATTGTCTTAAAAAGAAGTGATAATTGCATCCTGAATTGTAATGTAAACTATTGCATAAATAATGGAGCCAGTAGTTCTGGTTTAAGTGCTGCACACATGGCAAAAAAAGTGATAGCAGTTGGGTAGCATAAAATGAGGAAAGTAGTACAGCTTCAAATGAATACAGGTTAAACCTTCCATCTAGATATATGATATACAACAAAACCCGATAAAAACCATATTTTTATGTGGATTGCATCCAGTGGTAATAGTAAAAAGTAACAGCGGAAATGATTTCATATTTTTTTCTGTGTAGTTTTTGGAATTGGCCAAAAAGAAACAGAATGACAGGGCAGGATGTTTAGCTGTGCTGTGGACAACCAATCAAGCTGGACTCAAGAACTCTGTCACAGGTCTTCAAGGTAGGTCAAAGCATCTCCTTCACATATATAATCTGAAATCTAGTGGTAAAATCATTACAATCTTCTTGTACACTACGACATAAATATTGATGAGGAATTTAGTATAAACAATTTTGCTGCCTTAAGTGTGGTCATGTGGTAAAGTGATTTATGTCAGAAATCAGGGGCTGTATGGACATAGAGTGGGATGCCATGTGGGACACCAGATGGAATGCTATGTGGGATATGAGGTGGACATGGGGTGGGATGCCACATGTGACAGAGGATGGCATGCCATGTGGGACATCAGAAGGGATGCAATGTGGGATATGGGGTGGGATGTCATGTGGGATATCATGTGGGACATAGGGTGGGAGCCATGTGGTACATAAGGTGGGATGCCATGCGGGGCATCGGGTGGGAAAATACTGATGCGAGACACAAGGTGGGGTGCCATGGGGACAAAGGGAGGGATGCCATGGGGGATACAGGGAGGGAAACCATTCATGCAGGACATAAGGTGGAATAATGTGGGACATAGGGAGAGATGCCATATGGGATCCAATATGGGACAAAGGATGGGACGCCATGTGGAACATAAGATGGGATGCCATCTGGGACATAGAGCTGTGACCGTTTAGCGTGTACACGCTCGCATATCCCATGTTTCACAGAGTAGGAGGCCATGTGGGACATGGGATATGATGCCATATTGGACATAAAGTAGGATGTCATTTAGAGATGAGGAGGGATACCATATGACCATATGGTGGGATCCAATGTGGGACATCAGGTGGGATGCCATGTGGGACATTGGTTGGGAAGCCACTGTTGGGAGACGTAAGGTGGGATTCCATGGGGTACATAGGGATGGATGCCATGTGGGACACAGAGAGGTATGCCATGTGGGAATAGGGAGGGATGCCCATATGGGTGTCAATTTGCATGGGCATGGGAACCATGGCGGTATTTACCGTTCTAGTTTAGTATAGTGTGGCTCCTGGTCACTCAACATTAAAAGGATCATTAGACCAAAAAGTGAGTGCTTTCATTTTTGCGAATTTCATAGATATATATTATCCATAACAGATCAATAAACTTCATGCTTCTAAGCCCACAAAAGACATGAGGGGCATAGGTTACTTGAATATTCATATTAACCATAAAATTGCTATAGTGTTGCATGCTAGATAAGTATTTGATTTCTGGGGGATCCCCCTGAAAATACACCATCACTTTTCGGTCTAGTGCCCCTTTAAGCTGATTAATAAAACAGAATTTAACAAAGTAACAAATGTAGATATGTGATGACGTCTAGTAGAGCACTGATTATTTCTTGTTTCTCTTTCCTGTCCATTAGTGTGGAGTCAGGTTATGCTTCCCATGTTGAGCCACAAGATCATTGCTCCATATGTGCTTGCCACTCTGGAGAGAATATTCAGGTAACAAATCTTATTTTCATTAGAAGAATCTTTGGAGCTTACTTGCTCTTTGTATTGTAATGGGTTATGAATTGCTTTGTGGCAGTTAAGTTTAAAGCAAAAACAATTACCGTATTCGACGTAATAAGCTCCTGGAGCACTTACGAAAATAGAATTGTACCACTTCTTAGGCCTAAAGTTTCTTCCTGATGAGCGCCCATGCTCCGGCCGTGTACAGTGTGCTATTCAAACTGCATTGTGTGAACTGGATCTGTATACTACCACAATAAAACAAGAAACTAGAACATAGACAACAAGGACCAGGTAGACCTCATCGTCCTTGATTTCTCGAAGGCTTTTGATAAAGTTCCACATGAAAGATTACTTCACAAAGCACAGTGCTACGAGATAAGAGGACCAACATTTCAATGGCTACGAGATGTCCTGACTGATAGCCAACAGCGTGTTCTCAAGAAGATTGAACCAGACATCCAGCTTCGGCCTTCTTTTACCTAAATAATAATAATAATAATAAATGTTATTTAAATACGCCATTCACCAAAGTACCATGGCGCTTACAAAGTAAAATAAACACAAAATGAAAAATATCAAAATAAGTGGGTCTTTAAGAGTTTTTTTAATACTGTGGTGGATGGAGAAGTTCTCATGTGGGTGGGTAAAGTGTTCCAGGATCTGGATGCAAGTATTTCAAATCTTTTGTCACTTGCACCATGTATATTGACTACACAATATTAATTCGCACCGAGAACGCATTTAGTTCACAGTACATTTATACTCCCAATTGGAGGACTGTACTTTAATGGAAGAAGAAGAATGACCACCACAAAAAACGTTGTGAGTGTCAGACACAAAATAAGTAAATTATGTAACAAAAATTATTTCAAATGAATTATGTTATCATTAAAAAAATGTTGGGTGGGCGCTTATTAGAGCAGGGGCGCTTAATATGTCAAATACGATATTTCTGAGATGACAATGAGAGTTTGAACTTTTACTTTTAGATATATTCAAAATGCCTCTTGCTGCAAGTGTAAAGTTTTTGTCACCAAATTTAATTAAGAAGTATGTGTCATAAGTGTGTGATTTGGAGGAAGAGACTGCAAAAGTTTTGGGAGAATTAAGAAAGCTGGATTCATGGATATGAATTTCTGTATAATAACAAGAAAAAAGTATAAATAAAGAAAAAGGGCACAATCAAGGGATGGATAATTGGGACCACCTCGGATTTTTCACCTTTGCAGATATTCTGAAGGTGACATGACCTATGTGGCTGAAATGGTAAATGCATGAGCACCATTGAAATAAAAATGCATACCGTCTTCAGTGATTCCGTTTGTTACTTTTGGAATATTTCCTAGGATGGGAGGGGGCCTTAAGATTGATATCAAATCTTTATCAGTACTGTAGGTCAGGGATCAACAAATGAACCAAAAATAAACTGCCAGCCGGGCAGGAGTATATAAATTTATGGTAGTCCTGAAAGTAAATGAAGGCTCAGTGAAATATTTTTGTATACAGTACATGCAATGGATTTTTGCTGAAAACAAAAGTTGTCCATTCGCGCATGTCAACTTATGTCATAGTTGCCCGGATAAGATTTTTGGTTGTGCCCAGCAGCCGGATGCTTGATTTGTCGAACGCTGCTGTAGTTGTGCCTTCTTTTCCTGATTTATTTTCCGTGGTAGCAGCTACATCAATTCCTATTCTGTTAATCATTTTGTAATTGTTATTTTGCAGCATATTTAGTCCATCCATTTTTATTTGATTTCTTTGTAGTGGCAAGTTGGACGTAAAGAAAGCAAACAACGTCTTTGGCCCGACTGAGTTTTTCCCTTTACTAGATGTGGTCTATACTTCCAATGCAACTCTTCCGCCAAAGTAAGACACCAAAAGTTGCAATTTTTATTAGTTTGACTATTCGAAGAATAGTAGAGCTACATGTATTCTACTACCCTCGGCGTTGGCGTCAGTGTCCAGTTAAAGTTTTGGTTAAAATTTTCATAACTTAAGTTACCAATGCTGTACATTCATGTGACTTAGGACAGGGTTAGAGGACATGGGTACTGATTAAATGATCATGATTGGAGGGTTGTGTGTACATACTAATTAGCTTATTTGTATAACAATGCAAATATTCATCAGGTTAAAGTTTTGCTTAAAGTTTATGGTTAAAATTTTCATAACTTATGAATAGTGTACATTCATGTGACTTGGCATAGAATTAGAGGAAGTGGGTACTGTTCAAATGAGCATGATTGGGGGGTTGTGTGTGCATACTAATTAACTTGTTTGCATAACAATGAAAATATTTGTCAGGTTAAAGTTTTGGTTCAAGTTTTCATAACTTAAGTTATGAATGGTGTACATTCATGTAACTTGGCATAGGAGTACTGTTCACGTGAGCATGATTAGGGTTGTGTGCATACTAATTAGCTTATTTGCATAACAAAATATTTCTATCTATGATATCTCCTAAATTAAAGTGGATCTGGGAATTTTGTTTGCACAAAGTATCATATATGTGAAGAGCATTGTCTACACTTAATGGTGAGGTAAAGTTTGCATATTAATTAGGTTATATGCATAACAATAGACTTTCGTACAAAATGTTTAACATGAGCACATAGCTTAAGTTATGAATGGTGTCCATTCATGAAACTTGGTACAGGGGTAGAGGACATGGGTAGTATTCAAATAAGCATGATGGGGTTGTTGTGTATCCATACTAGTTAGCATTTTTGCATAACAATGAAAATATTTATATCTATGATATGTCTTACATTAAAATGGGAATAGGGATTTTGTTGACACAAATGATCATGTATGTTAAGAGTATTGTCTACACTCAATGGTGAGGATTAGTTTACATATTGATTGGGTTATTTGCATAACAATAGACTTTTGTAAAAAATAATTAACATGAGATAATAACTTGGTTCAGTGGTAGAGTACATTTGTACTGTTCACTTGAGCATGATTGGGGGGTTGTGTGTGCATACTAATTAGCTTATTTGCATAGCAATGAAAATATTTGTATCTGTGGTATCTCTTGAATTACATGTAAAGTGGGTGTGGTGATTTTGTGTAAACAAATGATCTTACAGTATATGTGAAGAGCATTGTTTACACTTAATGGTGAGGTATAGTGTGCATATTGATTTGGTTATTTGCATAAAAATAAACGTTGCTGCAAAATGTTTGACCTGAGATCAAAAATATATGGCAGGCGAGACTTTTCACGTTTCTAGTTTTGTTATGATATTGACATTCCTGACATGAATAGGAATCAAAATGTTTGTTTTGCCATGAATAAAGTTCTAAACAAGTAAAAGTGTTCTCCCTTCTAAAGAATTTTAGATTATGGGTTTGGGAAATATAAACAATAAGTGGAATGTGGGGAATTCATGTGGGACAGGGTGGAATTGTATGTAGGGCAGGGTGGGGTGGGATGTTGGTCAGGATGTGTTAGCATGTTGGACAGAGTGGGTTGGCATGTAGAGCAGGGTTGGTTGGCATGTGGAACAGGATGGGTTGGCATGTGGAACAGGGGGGTTGACATGTGGGACAGGGTGAAATGGCATGTGGTGGGGTATCAGCTGGATTTTAGTTGTGATGGCATGTGGGTCATGCAAGTGGTGGAATGACATTCAGTATCTGGTTTTAAGGGGCGATTGCATGGAGTATAGGGGTGGGATGACATTTGGGACAGGTTGGGATGGAATGTGGGACAGTCTGGAATATGCATTATTAGCAGTGAGGGGATTTGTATCATTTCCAATGTCTAGTGTGTCATACGTTAAGCAATATTGTTTCACATAATTTTGCTTTAAGTTTATTGTACATTTTTCTGTTGCTTGACTTTGCTTGACACACATATTTTCTTAAATTGGAAGTTATATTACAATCCAGGATGTAGTTCTTGGATGTGTAGAGGTTGGGGGAGAGTAGGGGGCCTAATGACATTCTTTCATTGACATTGGCAAGTTAGGGCCTTTCCTTTCTTTGTTGTTCAATTGATAGAACCAAAAGAGGTGTCATGGTTATAGAGATTGCTAGCTTTGACATGTTGTCTGAACTACTGCATGGCTGAGGTAACCTTGAACTTTTTTCTTTTTTTTTGTCTTAAAATTTCTCTATGAAAACTCAAAGATAGTTTGAAGCTTGTAGTAAAGTGTCGTTAAAATTAACAAAGCAAATACAAATGTAAGTACATATTTCAAAGCTCAAGTAAATTGAAATCATCTGCCCCTGCTACCCTATTTCTGCATATACTTCCCTCAATAAGCCCATTCTCTCTACTAGCTTTGAATAGTCGAGCATGCTGTCCTTCCGATAGTTCTTGTTAGTTATTTATTATCTGTCATTATAATTTTCTTGTAATATCATACATAAAGAATATACAATGTGAGTACAATGAACCTTGATTGAAAAAAGAAAACTTTTATCATTCTCTGAAATAAGCTTGAGTGTGGTTAGAAAATTGATGTGTTTCTGGATTAATATAAAGCATAATCTTTTATGTTTTTATTACACGCTGACAGATCCAAACAATTTTGGTTGGGGTCACAAAAGTTGAGTAAGGTTTGATACAAATTTTGGTTGGCATTCTAGCAAGTTTGAATGAAAATAAGCACTCTTTGTGAGAATCACTTTTTTGTTGTGTTGTACTTTTTAGACAAGCGTTTGAACAGATATTTTGAATAATAGAGATAGATATGTATACTTAGGTAAGACCTAAAAGTGGCACCAATTTCTTGCTGACAATAATGACCATTTTATTTTGAGATTGAAGCTGAGCACAAAAAATAGTTTAATTAGATCAAGATAATTCTGGGATAGATATTGATAAACCCACTCTAGAAGAAATCAGTGATGCTATAAAAAGCCTTAAGAATGGAAAGACACCTGGCATTGACTTAATCACCAGTGAAATACTTAAAGCAGACGTAGGCTTTTCTACCAGAGAAATCAAGAAGCTGTTGCTCCAGGTATCGAACCAGAAGCGAACACCTAGGAAATGATACAAGGGCTTAATCATTAAGATACCCAAAAAAGGAGACCTAAAGGAGTGTAAGAACTGAAGAGAGATAGCATTGCTACCCATTATCAGCAAGATACTTGGAAAGATCATCATTGACAGAATAAGGAAGGACATTGACTGCAGACTACGTAATGAGAAAGCTGAATTTCGCTCTGGTAGAGTCACAACTGTACAAATTTTAATTTTAAGAAAAATTGATAAACAAGTCAGTGAGTGGCAAGCGCCCCATACATTAACTTCATTGATTTCATAAAAGCCTTCGATTCCACTCATAGAGAGAGCCTGTGGAAAGTTATGAAAAGCTATGGGATTCCAAACAAACTAATATATATGGTCTGAGCTTTATACAATGATTTTCCATGTGCTGTGATGGAAATGAGACGTCTGACTGGTTTAACATCAAGACAGGTGAAACGTATGCGATATGTCTGGCATTCTCTTTCTTTTAGCAATTGACTGGATGATGAGAAGGACTACCGAGCTAGGCGTCACAGGCATTAGATGAAAACTGACAACACAACTAGAAGATATGGATTTCGCTGATAATGTAAGCTTCGTTGTCAACCACAAGGCAACAAATTCAAACAAAGACCAACACACTTTAAAAATGAAGCAGCAAAAATAGGCCTTACTGTCAACGTGCAGAAATGCAAAGCCATGAGGATCAACGCCAAATCTCAGGAAGATATTTCTCTAAATGAGCAGAGAATGGTTAATGTTGATAGCTTTGTGTATCTGGGTGCTACCATTACAAAAAAAGGAGGTGGTATGAGGGACCTCAACTACAGGATTGGAAAAGCTAGCGGAGCTTTCCATAAGCTAAAGAAGATCTGGAGTTTAAATGGAGTTACAATGAAGACCAAGATTAGACTCTACAAAGCCTTGGTCCTACCAGTCCTAATATGTGGCTGTGAAACCTGGAAGATGAACAAAGAGGATGACAAGAAAATTGATGTTCCAGACTCGTTGCCTATGAAGAATGTTTAAGATCAGCTGGGAGGATAGAATTACCAACAAAGAATTATGACCTACAAAAAACGAGTAATGAAGTCAGGAGAAGGAGAGGGTCATTCATACGTCATACCCTATGAAGAGGGAATGATGAAAACTGTATGTTAGCAATGATATGGGAAGAGAAGGAAGGAGAAAAAGAGGGCGACCAAAAGCAATGTGGAGAAGAACAGTTATCAAAGAAAGACAGGATGGACATCCTGGAATGCTGCAAGAATACAAGCCAGAGACAGAAAGAGATAGAGGGAGAGTGTCAAGGCCTTATGTGCCTTATACCACTAAGCAGACAGGTAGCAAGTAGGGCACAATTACAGCCTATTAACAATAAAATATGTCACCCATCTCACATACAACCGTTCAACTAGGCTGGGACCAGGATATGCCCATTCAAGCTGTGTGCATCACCTGTTGTTTATTTACGGCACGTGATGATAAATTCGACATTGGCACTCAATCATGAGAGTTTGAACATCTGGAGTTAAACAGACTATTCTCTATGTAGGGTGATATGCTTTGCACTGCTACAAAGAGTCACTAAGCTTTCCTATTTTGATCAAGGGATTTGTAAAAGGTATTCTGTACATTTTTTTTGTTAGTTTTATTATCACATGACATCAGTCTTTAAGGGAAATTGATAGATTATTGTGAGACCTCATGAAAATGTGATGATGTAAGGATATAAAAAAAATGATGTGGAAAATAATCAATGATTTGCTTGGATTCAAGACCCTGACACTTTCAAATGCCTAGCTTGATCCAGAAATAGGCAGGGTGTCACTGACCAAAAGAGGCATTTATAGGGCATCAAGGGCACTTTAAAGGCAGGTGTGAGGGCACTTAAAATGTAAATAAGGGAGAAATCAATACAACAAGTAGTGTCCCTGCATCTTGGGGCTACTGTAATCAGCATGAAAAGAAGACAAAATAGTTCTCAAAAATATGCCTATTAAGAATAAAATGAACAAATGAGTGCTTAGTGAAAAGGGGACAGGGTAGAGGTAATGAGGGGCAGGGTTGAAGCTCTGAAAAAGCCAAACTAAAGGCTTGACTGTGGTTCACTTAAATTATTTTGTTGATAAATTGTACTCAAATGAACTTCTTCAACGTTACCACAAAACCTATGACTCTATATATTGTTTCTTCCATGTAGCTTGCAGAAACAACTACAGTATCGTTATACAAAACTAAAGGTAAGGTTGAAATTGTTTAAATTTTGTGATGAAAGTTGAATTTAAGTGCTTTTCTTAAAATAATATTTTGATTACTAAGTAGTATTAAAATCTGTTATATTGTTCTTGAGATAGGTTTGCTTGCCATTGAGAAACAGACAGACAAACACAGCCAAAAACATTGCCCAAATTCAGCTTCGTCAAAGTAGTGGAGGTCAAAATGGATGTTTAATTATTATGTGTTTTGAACTGTTTTAGGTCTTGTGTTTGTCTAATTAGGGGATAAAGGCGAGGGTGGCCGCTTCAAATGCCATATGAGCCCTATGATGATGTCATCGGCGGTCTTAAATGCCATTTGAGACTGGCCACCCTCACTTTTATCCCCATTCATAGATATCTAATTTCTTAGGTGAAAATATAGAAAAAAAGGCAATTTATTTTGATCACTTTTTATATTTTCCTGTCACTTATTGTGACATCAATTAGTTAAACGTTTCTTCATTATTTGTTGCGATTCTCAACTGACCAGTCGAAGATCTGACTGTACAGATTAAAGTTACTTGGTAAAGTTAATGAAACAAAACACATTTTTGTTCTCAAACATCTTTTTCATATTACTTTCGTATGACAGCAAGAAGCTGTTCATTGTTTTTCGAACAATAAAGAAATACATTAAAATGGGCAGGTCATATTTGACAGACAGAATCGTTAAAACTGAATCGCGAAACCGGCTAGCAGTGGCACTCTGAACATTTAGAACAAAGTTAAAAAACAAGGTCTTGGAAAAGTATAAACAGCCACAGGTGAATTAGGGATCAAGGTAAGACTTGAATGATAAACATAGGTTTATTTTTAGGCTTCTTTTGAAGAAATTGAGAAAGTTCGCGAACGTCTAATTTTGGTTTAATTGGGCTATAAACGTTAGTCTGCTGCTCATTTGTTTTGTGACCAAAATAGGCCAGGCTAACTTTCTGTTAGTACGTTTACACATAAACAGTCACACTGCGGACAATGCCTAACGTTAGTGTTACATATCTACAATTTGATGTATTTTGATAACAGTGTCAGTAAATCTTGCGGCATTTATTCACTTAGGGGCTAAATATTGACTTTGCAAGGCTTTCAAATTTCTGTTCTGGTCAGTAGAGGAAGGGTGGCAAAAAATTTAATAATCCTCATTTTAATTTGTATAAATGAATTAAGAACGGTTGCTATGGAGGATTGTTCTCAAATCAAAGCCAGAGCTGCTGATTGAGACTCATGAGAGTCGTGATGACTCATGAGAGTCGTGATTGTTGTGGCTAGAATTTTGTGGTTGCTTTATTTTTCTCATACATTTTCTTATATTTCTTTGCATACCATTGGATATACTTTTCATTATTTTGCCAATGTAGGCCAATATTTTTCCACGTGGCACATATACACTGCCATACAGGTCAGTCTGGTTTCAAACGTATTCAAGACCATGGCGTAACCAAAGGGGGGAAATCGCCCCCCCCCCTCCCCCCTCCAATAATTTATTCCGTCGGTTCAGATTTTAATCCATCGGTTTAGATTGGTAACGTCGGCTCAACAGGCTTTGACATTCCAGGTGCTTATTATGTTTTAAGATTTCAAAAAGGCACTTTCTCAGAAAAACGTTCTTCAGTAATAATTTATTTAACATAGGTGTGATTTTGTATTTAAATACTTGAACTAAGACACAGAGAAAGAAAGAGAGGAGCGAGAGAGAGAGAGAGAGAAGGGGGAGAGGGAAAAGTGGGTGTCGGAGGGTACGTGATACAAAATAGTCTCATTTCAAAAGTTTGACAACATTTACACAAGTTTATACTAAATTATTGGAAACCTTTCTTTAAGACAACCCATATTTTTCAAAGAGTGACAATAAACCTAACCATGTACAAACGTAAACAATAAAACATTTTATTGCCACATTATGCGTGTTTATGATTTTGTGTTTTGTATATGTATTATAGCTCTCTTTGACATGAATTTTGACTTGTAGAATACACCTTCTTACTATGCGTTGTGACATACTTTTTTGCCGTGGAAATGTCAATTTTGCGAGAGCTTTGCCCCCTGGACCCCTACCGGAGTTTCGCCCTGAACTCCACCAAGGCCCTTAAGCGGGCGCATGGACCCCACGCAGACAAGTTGAGCGCTTTGTGCTTGATTTGTGTTTTGTATAGGGTGTATTATAGCTCTCTTTCAAATTTGACTTGTGTAATACACCTTACTATGATTTATGCCATACATTTTTGCCCTTGTCAATTTTGCGAGAGCTTTGCCCCCTGGACCCCTTCCGCGGCTTCGCCTCTGGACCCCACCAGGGGCCCTTGAGCGGGCCCCTGGACCCCACGCCCACAAGACAAAGTGACACCTCAACTACGCCACTAAATATTTTGTCGGTTCAATTCAATGCTTCGCTCCCCCTCAATATGAAAATCCTAGCTACGCCACTGTTCAAGACCATTGATTAGCCAAGCAGAGTAATTACAAATTAGGCTATGATGTAGGAGTAGGATGCGACTGCACCGAATCTAAAATTGCGCCATTTGAGACCTAGGATGATGTACATTTATTGTGCTTAATAAGGGTGTTATTATATGGAAAGTGTTGATCATCATAGTCTGGAATGTATTCGAGACCAACTATTAGCCAATCAGAGAGCTAGAAACTTAATTTACTATTTATAAACGATATTTAATGAGTTCCGTAAAAGCTGTTTGAGCAGTTGTGTGTTTGTCAGGTGCTTCAAGGAAATTTGAATGTGTCATCTCAAATTCACTATTTGTCTCCACAGGCCATTGCCATTGGTCCAGATCCACACACAAGTTTGCGGAATTTCTTTCCTTCGTTGCTGGAGAGAACAACCAAGAGCTGTCCAGAGCCTTTGAAAACTGAGGTAAAAAATATTATTGAATTCCTTTTCGATAATGTTCTATGTTCAAACAAAATGATGGAGAAAATAAGAGCTTGGAAGTACAATTTATGTGGTTAATTTTGTTAACATAATGTTACTTGAGAACGATGAAAGAAATCAAAAGGTAGATTGAAATTCTCAAAAGAGTTTATTTATATTTTTTCATTAAAGAGATAAATTCAATGTTTATTTTTCAGTTTCACTCTAAATGATTGTTTTCCTAAGTCTAATTGCAACCTTATATCTCGTAATGCAATTTCTGTTTCCTAACATGAGCTGTTAGGATGAAAAAGGAAGATTACTTCACAGTACACTCAAGAAAGTTATACAAATGATTTGTGCTCTGGTAATACTCTTGTGTGAAACCAGTACTCTGAGGGTACTCAATGTAACACCATGATGATACTCCGTGTGACATACATCAGTTTTGTATACCAAACACACAGTGACACCATTTTTTGAAGATGCTCAGTATGCGTGTAGCACATCTAGTGATACTTAATGTTGATTATTATTTCTTTGTTTTGCAGCTTTTGAAGTCATTGATTCATTGCCTGGCAACTGACGTTGTTTGCTTTAGTGTGTGGCGTCAGATGTATGACTCACACATGGCACAATCAGGGGTCCTCCTCAACTACATGAAGGATAATTGGTTTAAGATAAATGCTACTGTAAGTTTTTTTTTATATCTCAATGTGAAATAGTTTGTACTACTTTTAGACACTTCATGTGTTTTTTATACTTTAATTTGCTTTATTGTAGGACTAGTGTTATTTTGCTGTTTTTTTGTAATTTAAATTGTAAAGCTCATTGAGACCGCTAGCATAATGTGCTATATAACAGTATTTGTATTATTCATTTATATCTTGTTTAAAAAGTTTCATAAATGCCATATGTAAATTTCATAATTGTTTATGTGGGGACACGTCCTTTTCCTGCAGTGCTAGCGTACACCTTTTATGTAAATCTGAAGAGTATGTATACGGATTAGAATAGATTTCTTTTGAGTATTGAATTTTGATTTCCTTGTCAGTGACTGAAAATATTATATTCTTAGTAAGGGGTAAGTCTAATCCATGTTATGAAACTTACCAAAGCGATCTTATAAGGAAAAAGGATTGCTGAGGAGAGGGCATTTTCTTGCCTTCTTTTAGAATTTCATTAGAAAAATAACTTGGCTCTTACATCAAGCTGCCTACCAACAGCCAAAGACTATGTGAGTGTTTATTCTCTCTCAGATAATGCTGTCAAAGAGATATACCAAGTGCAAAATTGGCCATTTTTGCATCCTTCCTGAAACACCATGTTATTAAGAGTTATTTTATCCATAATAAACATCTGGTTCTGAGTTATTTCATCCATGATAAACATTTGGTTCTAAGTTATTTCATCCATAATAAACATCCAGTTCTGAGTTATTTCATCCATGATAAACATTTGGTTCTGAGTTATTTCATACATGATAAACATCTGGTTCTGAGTTATTTCATCCATAATAAACATCTGGTTCTGAGTTATTTCATCCATGATAAACATCTGGTTCTGAGTTAGTTCATCCATGATAAACATTTGATTCTGAGTTATTTCATTCATGACAAACATCTGGTTCTGAGTTATTTCATTCATGATAAACATCCAGTTCTGAGTTATTTTATCCATGATAAACATCTGGTTCTAAGTTAGTTCATTCATGATAAACATTTGGTACTGAGTTATTTCATCCATGATAAACATCTGGTTCTGAGTTATTTTATCCATGATAAACATCTGGTTCTGAGTTATTTCATACATGATAAACATCCGGTTCTGAGTTATTCGCACATGATAAACATCTGGTTCTGAGTTATTTTATCCATGATAAACATCCGGTTCTGAGTTATTTCATCCATGATAAACATTTGGTTCTGAGTTATTTCATCCATGATAAACATCTGGTTCTGAGTTATTACATCCATGATAAACATCCGGTTCTGAGTTATTTCATCCATGATAAACATTTGGTTCTGAGTTATTTCATACATAATATACATCTGGTTCTGAGTTATTTCATCCATGATAAACATCTGGTTCTGAGTTAGTTCATCCATGATAAACATTTGGTTCTGAGTTATTTCATTCATGACAAACATCTGGTTCTGAGTTATTTCATTCATGATAAACATCCAGTTCTGAGTTATTTTATCCATGATAAACATCTGGTTCTGAGTTATTTCATTCATGATAAACATTTGGTACTGAGTTATTTCATCCATGATAAACATCTGGTTCTGAGTTATTTTATCCATGATAAACATCTGGTTCTGAGTTATTTCATACATGATAAACATCTGGTTCTGAGTTATTACATCCATGATAAACATCTGGTTCTGAGTTATTTCATCCATGATAAACATCGGGTTCTGAGTTATTTCATCCATGATAAACATCGGGTTCTGAGTTATTTCATTCATGATAAACATTTGGTTCTGAGTTATTTCATCCATGATAAACCTTCTGTTCTGAGTTATTTCATCCATGATAAACATCGGGTTCTGAGTTATTTCATCCATTATAAACATCCGGTTCTGAGTTATTTCATCCATGATAAACCTTCTGTTCTGAGTTATTTCATCCATGATAAACATCGGGTTCTGAGTTATTTCATCCATGATAAACATCGGGTTCTGAGTTATTTCATTCATGATAAACATTTGGTTCTGAGTTATTTCATCCATGATAAACATCGGGTTCTGAGTTATTTCATTCATGATAAACATCGATTCTGAGTTATTTCATCCATGATAAACATCTGCTTCTGAGATATTTCATCCATGATAAACATCTGGTTCTGAGTTATTTCATCTATTATAAACATCTGGTTCTGAGTTATTTTATCCATGATAAACATCCGGTTCTGAGTTATTTCATTCATGATAAACATCGGGTTCTGAGTTATTTCATCTATTATATACATCCGCTTCTGGGTTTTTTCATCTATGATAAACATCCCGGTTCTGAGTTATTTCATCCATGATAAACATCTGCTTCTGAGATATTTCATCCATGATAAACATCTGGTTCTGAGTTATTTCATCTATTATAAACATCTGGTTCTGAGTTATTTCATCCATGATAAACATCCGGTTCTGAGTTATTTCATTCATGATAAACATCAGGTTCTGAGTTATTTCATCTATTATATACATCCGCTTCTGGGTTTTTTCATCTATGATAAACATCCGGTTCTGAGTTATTTCATCCATGTTAAACATCCGGTTCTGAGTTATTTTATCCATGATAAACATTTGGTTCTGAGTTATTTTATTCATGATAAACATTTGGTTTTGAGTTATTTCGTCCATGATAAACATCCGGTTCTGAGTTATTTCATCCATGATAAACATTTGGTTCTGAGTTATTTCATCCATGATAAACATCTGGTTCTGAGTTATTTCATCCATGATAAACATCTGGTTCTGAGTTAATTCATCTATTATAAACATCCGGTTCTGAGTTATTTCATCCATGATAAACATTTGGTTCTGAGTTATTTCATCCATGATAAACATCTGGTTCTGAGTTATTTCATTCATGATAAACATTTGGTTCTGAGTTATTTCATCCATGATAAACATCTGGTTCTGAGTTATTTCATCCATGATAAACATTTGGTTCTGAGTTATTTCATCCATGATAAACATTTGGTTCTGAGTTATTTCATCCATGATAAACATCCGGTTCTGAGTTATTTCATCCATGATAAACCTTCTGTTCTGAGTTATTTCATCCATGATAAACATTTGGTTCTGAGTTATTTCATCCATGATAAACATCTGGTTCTAAGTTATTTCATCCATGATAAACATCGGGTTCTGAGTTATTTCATCCATGATAAACATCGGGTTCTGAGTTATTTCATTCATGATAAACATTTGGTTCTGAGTTATTTCATCCATGATAAACATCGGGTTCTGAGTTATTTCATTCATGATAAACATCGATTCTGAGTTATTTCATCCATGATAAACATCTGCTTCTGAGATATTTCATCCATGATAAACATCTGGTTCTGAGTTATTTCATCTATTATAAACATCTGGTTCTGAGTTATTTCATCCATGATAAACATCCGGTTCTGAGTTATTTCATTCATGATAAACATCGGGTTCTGAGTTATTTCATCTATATATACATCCGGTTCTGGTTTTTTTCATCATGATAAACATCCGGTTCTGAGTTATTTCATCCATGATAAACATCTGCTTCTGAGATATTTCATCCATGATAAACATCTGGTTCTGAGTTATTTCATCTATTATAAACATCGGGTTCTGAGTTATTTCATCCATGATAAACATCGGGTTCTGAGTTATTTCATTCATGATAAACATTTGGTTCTGAGTTATTTCATCCATGATAAACCTTCTGTTCTGAGTTATTTCATCCATGATAAACATCGGGTTCTGAGTTATTTCATCCATTATAAACATCCGGTTCTGAGTTATTTCATCCATGATAAACCTTCTGTTCTGAGTTATTTCATCCATGATAAACATCGGGTTCTGAGTTATTTCATCCATGATAAACATCCGGTTCTGAGTTATTTCATTCATGATAAACATCGGGTTCTGAGTTATTTCATCTATTATATACATCCGCTTCTGGGTTTTTTCATCTATGATAAACATCCGGTTCTGAGTTATTTCATCCATGTTAAACATCCGGTTCTGAGTTATTTCATCCATGATAAACATTTGGTTCTGAGTTATTTCATCCATGATAAACATCCGGTTCTGAGTTATTTCATCCATGATAAACCTTCTGTTCTGAGTTATTTCATCCATGATAAACATTTGGTTCTGAGTTATTTCATCCATGATAAACATCTGGTTCTAAGTTATTTCATCCATGATAAACATCGGGTTCTGAGTTATTTCATCCATGATAAACATCCGGTTCTGAGTTATTTCATCCATGATAAACATCCGGTTCTGAGTTATTTTATCCATGATAAACATCCGGTTCTGAGTTATTTCATTCATGATAAACATCCGGTTCTGAGTTATTTTATCCATGATAAACATCCGGTTCTGAGTTATTTCATTCATGATAAACATTTGGTTTTGAGTTATTTCGTCCATGATAAACATCGGGTTCTGAGTTATTTCATCAATGATAAACATCCGGTTCTGACTTATTTCATCCATGATAAACATCCGGTTCTGAGTTATTTCATCTATTTTAAACATCCGGTTCTGAGTTATTTCATCTATTTTAAACATCCGGTTCTGAGTTATTTCATCCATGATAAACATCCGGTTCTGAGTTATTTCATCTATTTTAAAAATCCGGTTCTGAGTTATTTCATCTATTTTAAACATCCGGTTCTGAGTTATTTTATTCATGATAAACATCCGGTTCTGAGTTATATCATTCATGATAAACATCCGGTTCTGAGTAATTTCATCCATGATAAACATCTAGTTCTGAGATATTTCATCCATGATAAACATCCGGTTCTGAGTTATTCATCCATGATAAAACCTCCGGTTCTAAGTTAGTTCATTCATGATAAACATCCGGTTCTGAGTTATTTCATCCATGATAAACATCCGGTTCTGAGTTATTTCATCCATGATAATCATCCGGTTCTTAGTTATTTCATCCATGATAAACATCTAGTTCTGACTTATTTCATCCATGATAAACATCCGGTTCTGAGTTATTTCATCTATTTTAAACATCCGGTTCTGAGTTATTTCATCTATTTTAAACATCCGGTTCTGAGTTATTTCATCCATGATAAACATCCGGTTCTGAGTTATTTCATCTATTTTAAACATCCGGTTCTGAGTTATTTCATCTATTTTAAACATCCGGTTCTGAGTTATTTCATTCATGATAAACATCCGGTTCTGAGTTGTTTCATTCATGATAAACATCCGGTTCTGAGTTGTTTCATCCATGATAAACATCGGGTTCTGAGTTATTTCATCCATGATAAACATCCGGTTCTGAGTTATTTTATCCATGATAAACATCCGGTTCTGAGTTATTTCATTCATGATAAACATTTGGTTTTGAGTTATTTCGTCCATGATAAACATCTGGTTCTGAGTTATTTCATCCATGATAAACATCGGGTTCTGAGTTATTTCATCCATGATAAACATTTGGTTCTGAGTTATTTCATCCATGATAAACATCGGGTTCTGAGTTATTTCATTCATGATAAACATAAACATGGTTCTGAGTTATTTCATCCATGATAAACATCTGGTTCTGAGTTATTTCATCCATGATAAACATCTGGTTCTGAGTTAATCTATTTTAAACATCCGGTTCTGAGTTATTTCATCCATGATAAACATCTGGTTCTGAGTTATTTCATTCATGATAAACATCTGGTTCTGAGTTATTTCATCTATTATAAACATCCGGTTCTGAGTTATTTCATCCATGATAAACATCCTGGTTCTGAGTTATTTTTCCATTATAAACATCCGTTCTGAGTTATTTCATCCATGATAAACATCCGGTTCTGGTTCCTGATAAACCTTCTGTTTAGTTATTTCATCCATGATAAACCTTCTGTTCTGAGTTATTTCATCCATGATAAACATCCGTTCTGGTTCTGAGTTATTTCATCCATGATATCCATGTTCTGAGTTATTTCATCCATGATAAACATTTCATCGATTCTGAGTTATTTCATCCATGATAAACATCCGGTTCTGAGTTATTACATCCATGATAAACATCCGGTTCTGAGTTATTTCATCCATGATAAACATCCGGTTCTGAGTTATTTCATTCATGATAAACATCCGGTTCTGAGTTATTTCATCCATGATAAACCTTCTGTTCTGAGTTATTTCATCCATTATAAACATCCGGTTCTGAGTTATTTCATCCATGATAAACCTTCTGTTCTGAGTTATTTCATCCATGATAAACATCCGGTTCTGAGTTATTACATCCATGATAAACATCCGGTTCTGACTTATTTCATCCATGATAAACATCCGGTTCTGAGCTATTTCATCCATGATAAACCTCCGGTTCTGAGTTATTTCGTCCATGATAAACATCTGGTTCTGAGTTATTTCATCCATGATAAACATCCGGTTCTGAGTTATTTCATCCATGATAAACATCCGGTTCTGAGTTATTTTATCCATGATAAACATCCGGTTCTGAGTTATTTCATTCATGATAAACATCCGGTTCTGAGTTATTTTATCCATGATAAACATCGGGTTCTGAGTTATTTCATTCATGATAAACATCGGGTTCTGAGTTATTTCATTCATGATAAACATCGGGTTCTGAGTTATTTCATCCATGATAAACATTTGGTTCTGAGTTATTTCATCCATGATAAACATCTGGTTCTGAGTTATTTCATCCATGATAAACATCTGGTTCTGAGTTATTTCATCTATTTTAAACATCCGGTTCTGAGTTATTTCATCCATGATAAACATCTGGTTCTGAGTTATTTCATCCATGATAAACATCTGGTTCTGAGTTATTTCATCTATTATAAACATCCGGTTCTGAGTTATTTCATCCATGATAAACATCCGGTTCTGAGTTATTCGCACATGATAAACATCCGGTTCTGAGTTATTTCATCCATGATAAACCTTCTGTTCTGAGTTATTTCATCCATGATAAACCTTCTGTTCTGAGTTATTTCATCCATGATAAACATCCGGTTCTGAGTTATTTCATCCATGATAAACCTTCTGTTCTGAGTTATTTCATCCATGATAAACCTTCTGTTCTGAGTTATTTCATCCATGATAAACATCGATTCTGAGTTATTTCATCCATGATAAACATCCGGTTCTGAGTTATTACATCCATGATAAACATCCGGTTCTGAGTTATTTCATCCATGATAAACATCCGGTCCTGAGTTTTTCGTACATGATAAACATCCGGTTCTGAGTTATTTCATTCATGATAAACCTCCGGTTCTGAGTTATTCAATCCATGATAAACATCGGGTTCTGAGTTATTTCATCTATTTTAAACATCCGGTTCTGAGTTATTTTATCCATGATAAACATCGGGTTCTGAGTTATTTTATCCATTATAAACATCCGGTTCTGAGTTATTTCATCCATGATAAACCTTCTGTTCTGAGTTATTTCATCCATGATAAACATTTGGTTCTGAGTTAGTTCATTCATGATAAACATCCGGTTCTGAGTTATTTTATCCATGATAAACATCGGGTTCTGAGTTATTTTATCCATTATAAACATGCGGTTCTGAGTTATTTCATCCATGATAAACATCCGGTTCTGAGTTATTTCATCCATGATAAACCTTCTGTTCTGAGTTATTTCATCCATAATAAACATCCGGTTCTGAGTTATTTCATTCATGATAAACATCGGTTCTGAGTTATTTCATCCATGATAAACCTTCTGTTCTGAGTTATTTCATCCATTATAAACATCCGGTTCTGAGTTATTTCATCCATGATAAACCTTCTGTTCTGAGTTATTTCATCCATGATAAACATCCGGTTCTGAGTTATTTCATCCATGATAAACTTCTGTTCTGAGTTATTTCATCCATTATAAACATCCGGTTCTGAGTTATTTCATCCATGATAAACCTTCTGTTCTGAGTTAATCCATGATAAACATCCGGTTCTGAGTTATTACATCCATGATAAACATCCGGTTCTGACTTATTTCATCCATGATAAACATCCGGTTCTGAGCTATTTCATTGATCTGAGTTATCCATGATAAACATCTGGTTCTGAGTTATTTCATCCATGATAAACATCCGGTTCTGAGTTATTTTTCATCCATGATAAACATCCGGTTCTGAGTTATTTTATCCATGATAAACATCCGGTTCTGAGTTATTTCATTCATGATAAACATCCGGTTCTGAGTTATTTTATCCATGATAAACATCCGGTTCTGAGTTATTTCATTCATGATAAACATTTGGTTTTGAGTTATTTCGTCCATGATAAACATCGGGTTCTGAGTTATTTCATCAATGATAAACATCCGGTTCTGACTTATTTCATCCATGATAAACATCCGGTTCTGAGTTATTTCATCCATGATAAACATCTGGTTCTGAGTTATTTCATCTATTTTAAACATCCGGTTCTGAGTTATTTCATCCATGATAAACATCTGGTTCTGAGTTATTTCATCCATGATAAACATCTGGTTCTGAGTTATTTCATCTATTATAAACATCCGGTTCTGAGTTATTTCATCCATGATAAACATCCGGTTCTGAGTTATTCGCACATGATAAACATCCGGTTCTGAGTTATTTCATCCATGATAAACCTTCTGTTCTGAGTTATTTCATCCATGATAAACCTTCTGTTCTGAGTTATTTCATCCATGATAAACATCCGGTTCTGAGTTATTTCATCCATGATAAACCTTCTGTTCTGAGTTATTTCATCCATGATAAACCTTCTGTTCTGAGTTATTTCATCCATGATAAACATCGATTCTGAGTTATTTCATCCATGATAAACATCCGGTTCTGAGTTATTACATCCATGATAAACATCCGGTTCTGAGTTATTTCATCCATGATAAACATCCGGTCCTGAGTTTTTCGTACATGATAAACATCCGGTTCTGAGTTATTTCATTCATGATAAACCTCCGGTTCTGAGTTATTCAATCCATGATAAACATCGGGTTCTGAGTTATTTCATCTATTTTAAACATCCGGTTCTGAGTTATTTTATCCATGATAAACATCGGGTTCTGAGTTATTTTATCCATTATAAACATCCGGTTCTGAGTTATTTCATCCATGATAAACCTTCTGTTCTGAGTTATTTCATCCATGATAAACATTTGGTTCTGAGTTAGTTCATTCATGATAAACATCCGGTTCTGAGTTATTTTATCCATGATAAACATCGGGTTCTGAGTTATTTTATCCATTATAAACATGCGGTTCTGAGTTATTTCATCCATGATAAACATCCGGTTCTGAGTTATTTCATCCATGATAAACCTTCTGTTCTGAGTTATTTCATCCATAATAAACATCCGGTTCTGAGTTATTTCATTCATGATAAACATCCGGTTCTGAGTTATTTCATCCATGATAAACCTTCTGTTCTGAGTTATTTCATCCATTATAAACATCCGGTTCTGAGTTATTTCATCCATGATAAACCTTCTGTTCTGAGTTATTTCATCCATGATAAACATCCGGTTCTGAGTTATTAATCCATCCATGATAAACATCCGGTTCTGATCCATTATTTCATCCATGATAAACATCCGGTTCTGTTCTGAGTTATTTCATCCATGATAAAACATCCGGTTCTGAGTTATTTTATCCATGATAAACATCCGGTTCTGAATTTCATTCATGATAAACATCCGGTTCTGAGTTATTTTATCCATGATAAACATCGGGTTCTGAGTTACATAAACATTCTGGTTCTGAGTTATTTCATCCATGATAAACATTTGGTTCTGAGTTATTTCATCCATGATAAACCATGATAAACATCTGGTTCTGAGTTATGATAAACATCTGGTTCTGAGTTATTTCATCCATGATAAACATCCGGTTCTGAGTTATTTCATCCATGATAAACCTTCTGAGTTTTATTTCATCCATGATAAACATCTGTTCTGAGTTATTTCATCCATGATAACTGAGTTATTTCATCCATGATAAACATCCGGTTCTGAGTTATTTCATTATCCATGATAAACATCCGGTTCTGAGTTATTTCATCCGGTTCTGAGTTATTTCATGATAAACATCCGGTTCTGAGTTATTTTATCATCATGAGTTATTTCATCTATTTTAAACATAAACATCCGGTTCGGTTCTGAGTTATTTTCTGAGTTATTATGATAAACATCTGAGTTATTTTATAAAAACATCGGTTCTGAGTTATTTTATTCATGATAAACATTTGGTTCTGAGTTATTTCATCCATGATAAACATTTGGTTCTGAGTTATTTCATCCATGATAAACATCCGGTTCTGAGTTATTTCATCCATGATAAACATCCGGTTCTGGTTCATGATAAACATCCATTCATGGTTCTGAGTTATTTCATCCATGATAAACATCTGGTTCTGAGTTATTTCATCTATTTTAAACATCCGGTTCTGAGTTATTTCATCCATAATAAACATTTGGTTCTGAGTTATTTCATCCATGATAAACATCTGGTTCTGAGTTATTTCATCCATGATAAACATCTGGTTCTGAGTTATTTCATCCATGATAAACATCCGGTTCTGAGTTATTTCATCATGATAAACATGATAAACATCCGGTTCTGTTAGTTATCCATGATAAACATCCTGAGTTATTTCATCCATGTTCTGAGTTATTTATCCATGATAAACATCCGGTTCTGAGTTATTTCATCCATGATAAACATCCGGTTCTGAGTTATTTTATCCATGATAAACATCCGTTCTGAGTTATTTCATCCATGATAAACATCCTGGTTCTGAGTTATTTCATCCATGATAAACATCTGTTCTGAGTTATTTCATCCATGATAAACATCTGGTTCTGAGTTATTTCATCCATGATAAACATCCGGTTCTGAGTTATTTCATCCATGATAAACCATCTGTTCTGAGTTATTTCATCCATGATAAACTTCTGTTCTGAGTTATTTCAGATAAACCATCTGTTCTGAGTTATTTCATCCATGATCTGTTCTGAGTTATTTCATCCATGATAAACATCCGGTTCTGGTTCTGAGTTATCCATTAAACCTTCTGTTCATCCATGATAAACATCGGTTCTGAGTTATTTCATCCATGATAAACATCGGTTCTGAGTTATTACATCCTGAGTTTCTGAGTTATTTCATCCATGATAAACATCCGGTCCTGAGGTTATTTCATCCATGATAAACATCCGGTTCTGAGTTATTTCATTCATGATAAACCTCCGGTTCTGAGTTATTCAATCCATGATAAACATCGGGTTCTGAGTTATTTCATCTATTTTAAACATCCGGTTCTGAGTTATTTTATCCATGATAAACATCGGGTTCTGAGTTATTTTATCCATTATAAACATCCGGTTCTGAGTTATTTCATCCATGATAAACCTTCTGTTCTGAGTTATTTCATCCATGATAAACATTTGGTTCTGAGTTAGTTCATTCATGATAAACATCCGGTTCTGAGTTATTTTATCCATGATAAACATCGGGTTCTGAGTTATTTTATCCATTATAAACATGCGGTTCTGAGTTATTTCATCCATGATAAACATCCGGTTCTGAGTTATTTCATCCATGATAAACCTTCTGTTCTGAGTTATTTCATCCATAATAAACATCCGGTTCTGAGTTATTTCATTCATGATAAACATCCGGTTCTGAGTTATTTCATCCATGATAAACCTTCTGTTCTGAGTTATTTCATCCATTATAAACATCCGGTTCTGAGTTATTTCATCCATGATAAACCTTCTGTTCTGAGTTATTTCATCCATGATAAACATCCGGTTCTGAGTTATTACATCCATGATAAACATCCGGTTCTGACTTATTTCATCCATGATAAACATCCGGTTCTGAGCTATTTCATCCATGATAAACCTCCGGTTCTGAGTTATTTCGTCCATGATAAACATCTGGTTCTGAGTTATTTCATCCATGATAAACATCCGGTTCTGAGTTATTTCATCCATGATAAACATCCGGTTCTGAGTTATTTTATCCATGATAAACATCCGGTTCTGAGTTATTTCATTCATGATAAACATCCGGTTCTGAGTTATTTTATCCATGATAAACATCCGGTTCTGAGTTATTTCATTCATGATAAACATTTGGTTTTGAGTTATTTCGTCCATGATAAACATCGGGTTCTGAGTTATTTCATCAATGATAAACATCCGGTTCTGACTTATTTCATCCATGATAAACATCCGGTTCTGAGTTATTTCATCCATGATAAACATCTGGTTCTGAGTTATTTCATCTATTTTAAACATCCGGTTCTGAGTTATTTCATCCATGATAAACATCTGGTTCTGAGTTATTTCATCCATGATAAACATCTGGTTCTGAGTTATTTCATCTATTATAAACATCCGGTTCTGAGTTATTTCATCCATGATAAACATCCGGTTCTGAGTTATTCGCACATGATAAACATCCGGTTCTGAGTTATTTCATCCATGATAAACCTTCTGTTCTGAGTTATTTCATCCATGATAAACCTTCTGTTCTGAGTTATTTCATCCATGATAAACATCCGGTTCTGAGTTATTTCATCCATGATAAACCTTCTGTTCTGAGTTATTTCATCCATGATAAACCTTCTGTTCTGAGTTATTTCATCCATGATAAACATCGATTCTGAGTTATTTCATCCATGATAAACATCCGGTTCTGAGTTATTACATCCATGATAAACATCCGGTTCTGAGTTATTTCATCCATGATAAACATCCGGTCCTGAGTTTTTCGTACATGATAAACATCCGGTTCTGAGTTATTTCATTCATGATAAACCTCCGGTTCTGAGTTATTCAATCCATGATAAACATCGGGTTCTGAGTTATTTCATCTATTTTAAACATCCGGTTCTGAGTTATTTTATCCATGATAAACATCGGGTTCTGAGTTATTTTATCCATTATAAACATCCGGTTCTGAGTTATTTCATCCATGATAAACCTTCTGTTCTGAGTTATTTCATCCATGATAAACATTTGGTTCTGAGTTATTTCATCCATGATAAACATCGGGTTCTGAGTTATTTTTTCCATTATAAACATGCGGTTCTGAGTTATTTCATCCATGATAAACCTTCTGTTCTGAGTTATTTCATCCATAATAAACATCCGGTTCTGAGTTATTTCATTCATGATAAACATCCGGTTCTGAGTTATTTCATCCATGATAAACCTTCTGTTCTGAGTTATTTCATCCATTATAAACATCCGGTTCTGAGTTATTTCATCCATGATAAACCTTCTGTTCTGAGTTATTTCATCCATGATAAACATCCGGTTCTGAGTTATTACATCCATGATAAACATCCGGTTCTGACTTATTTCATCCATGATAAACATCCGGTTCTGAGCTATTTCATCCATGATAAACCTCCGGTTCTGAGTTATTTCGTCCATGATAAACATCTGGTTCTGAGTTATTTCATCCATGATAAACATCCGGTTCTGAGTTATTTCATCCATGATAAACATCCGGTTCTGAGTTATTTTATCCATGATAAACATCCGGTTCTGAGTTATTTCATTCATGATAAACATCCGGTTCTGAGTTATTTTATCCATGATAAACATCCGGTTCTGAGTTATTTCATTCATGATAAACATTTGGTTTTGAGTTATTTATCCGTCCATGATAAACATCGGGTTCTGAGTTATTTCATCCATGATAAACATCCGGTTCTGAGTTATTTCATCCATGATAAACATCTGGTTCTGAGTTATTTCATCCATCCGGTTCTGAGTTATTTCATCCATGATAAACATCTGGTTCTATTTCATCCATGATAAACATCGGTTCTGAGTTATTTCATCCATGATAAACATCTTAAACATCCGGTTCTGAGTTATTTCATCCATGATAAACATCCGGTTCTGAGTTATTTCATCTATTTTAAACATCCGGTTCTGAGTTATTTCATCTATTTTAAACATCCGGTTCTGAGTTATTTCATCCATGATAAACATCCGGTTCTGAGTTATTTCATCTATTTTAAAAATCCGGTTCTGAGTTATTTCATCTATTTTAAACATCCGGTTCTGAGTTATTTCATTCATGATAAACATCCGGTTCTGAGTTATATCATTCATGATAAACATCCGGTTCTGAGTAATTTCATCCATGATAAACATCTAGTTCTGAGATATTTCATCCATGATAAACATCCGGTTCTGAGTTATTCATCCATGATAAACCTCCGGTTCTAAGTTAGTTCATTCATGATAAACATCCGGTTTCAAGTTATTTCATCCATGATAAACATCCGGTTCTGAGTTATTTCATCCATGATAATCATCCGGTTCTTAGTTATTTCATCCATGATAAACATCTAGTTCTGACTTATTTCATCCATGATAAACATCCGGTTCTGAGTTATTTCATCTATTTTAAACATCCGGTTCTGAGTTATTTCATCTATTTTAAACATCCGGTTCTGAGTTATTTCATCCATGATAAACATCCGGTTCTGAGTTATTTCATCTATTTTAAACATCCGGTTCTGAGTTATTTCATCTATTTTAAACATCCGGTTCTGAGTTATTTCATTCATGATAAACATCCGGTTCTGAGTTGTTTCATTCATGATAAACATCCGGTTCTGAGTTGTTTCATTCATGATAAACATCCGGTTCTGAGTTATTTCATTCATGATAAACATCCGGTTCTGAGTTGTTTCATTCATGATAAACATCTGGTCCTGAGTTATTTCATCCATGATAAACATCCGGTTCTGAGTTGTTTCATTCATGATAAACATCTGGTTCTGAGTTATTTCATTCATGATAAACCTCCGGTTCTTAACTGCTGCCTAGTAAATGACAATAATAGTACTGTGTATTATATAAGCTTATAGTGCTTCATAAACGAAAGTACAGTATGTGCAGTGGAAAGATCTATAGAATGCAATATCATTGAACATTTTTTATATTGAAACATATTCTTGTTTTTAAATTTGTAAACTGATTTCATTTTTTAGCTTCCAAGAAAGGTGGTCCATGAAACCATTCGTGCTTTCAGCTTAACCAATGAGGAACTGGCTGACTCACAGGGTGGTAACAGAGACTATGAGAGTTGTAGGAAAGCATGTCAGGTATAAACACACATCAATTTATTGAGTCAATACACATAGCCCTGTTGGTTAGATCATCTGACAGTGATTTCAGTTTTCATGGAAGTCCAAGGGGCAAGGGCTCTCCCATAGGGGTGTGTGAGGATTCTTTGTGGACCTTTTCAAGCAAGAAGATGATATTTGAAGAGGATCGTCATTGAATAGCATTGCAGCATTTGCTATTCATATGCTAGCACCACTGACCATTTGCAAAATATAAAAAATACGGTTGCTTTTTAGGAGAAGACTGAAAGGGTATCTGATCTAGGATTATCGGGCTATCTGATCTGGGATTATCGGGCTATCTGATCTGAGATTATCGGGCTATCTGGATTATGGGGCTATCTGATCTGGGATTATGGGGCTATCTGATCTGGGAATATGGGGCTATCTGATCTGGGATTATGGGGCTGTCTGATCTGGGATTATCGGGCTATCTGATCTGGGATTATTGGACTATCTCATCTAGGATTATGGAGCTATCTCATCTGGGATTATCGGGCTATCTTATCTGGGATTATCAGGCTATCTCATCTGGGATTATCGGGCTATATATATCTTATCAGGGATTATCTCTGTTTTTTCTTATTGTATTTAACACATATCTATATAATTCTAGTTTTGTATATGAGATGAATGACTCACCTGTCTTAAATTTTGTCACTAGAATCCATTATATTGTAGTTTCTTGTATAAATACTGTAGCATCACTTTATGTTTCCTATCAAAACATTTCTGACAAAAAGAAACACCCAGTTAAGTTTTAAATCTCCTTTCTTACAGTTCCTTCTGGAGAAGATGCAGGGAAAGAGCTTTCCTTGGAAGACAGTCATTTTTGTCCTCATTGCTGCAATCATCTCATTTTTGCTTCTGGACATCATCAACCATCAAGGATTTAAAAGTAAGAAAAATGCATCTTTAAAAATCTTCATTTTTTAGCATTTAAAAATATGTGGATGATTGTGTTTGGGTGAGGAGTCGAGTGATTGATTAGGGCAATAAGAAATGAACAATGAACCAAGAATAGATGTAAACTGTAAGGCTTTCCTCTGAGCTGAACTCTAAAATGCCCAAGACAAATTTTGTGACTTTTGGACTACACAAATTTGGAAAAATTTCGGGAGTGAATGATTTCCAATAGACAGATATGGGAGATTTCAGGATGATGCGAAGTACTCCATTAATTAGTTCAGATTTTATTATGATGGGGATCATATGATGATTCAATATTGATCAAAAATTGACAATTTTGTTGATGGTCAAAAAGTGACATCTAAAATTCTGCCTAAATTTTAGTTCAAGCCATTTACACAATACTGTTAAAATGCAATCAATTGTGCATATGCCTATCACATATGATAACATTTTGAGCAATTCTTGTCCACTTTGAAACTTTTTTATTTAAATTTCTGATGTCAGATTGTATGTTTGATTTGGGATATCTAAAGATTGATTAGTTTATCCACAAGATGTCAAAATTTCTTTTTAGATTCAAAGACTCGTCAGTTTCTGAAAAAAACGGGCCTTTTGCTGATTTTGACCAATGTGTGGATCAAGATTTCACTCTACGGAGGAATCGTTATCAGGTATGTTTGTTATAAGTTGTTTATGCCTATATGAAAGAGAACTGTGACAGAAACAAAATGGCGAAAAAAGTTTTGAAAGAAGTTTGTTTTAGTGAAGTTGTAACAGATAAGTGTAGGAATAACTGTGCAGAGTTAATGGAAACAGCACTGCCTCATTGTCCCTCAAAAAAAATGGTTAGGAAATACATGAATAGAATCTAATGGAATATTTTCTACCACTCTAAAAATGCTTGAAAAATATTTTCAAGTAGTAGAAATTAATTTTTCAGTGAAAAGTATAAACGATTTCTCAGAAAGTTAATGTGTGATATCACTATGCTGTTAAAGGCTGTCAGACCAGAGGTTTGCATCAGTCATTTTGTGACATACATATACGTCTTAAAACTCTCTTGAATGGGACTCTTTAGTTCTGTAGTTATGACCAATGAAAGTGTTAAAGGGTTTTTTTCTTCATTATTTTCAAATTTTGTTATATAGCAATTGGTTGGAGCCCAAGATTTTTATGGAACTCTTTATATTTGAACAATTCATAACTTAATTTAACTTTCATGAAAAGTGGAGCAAGTTTCAAAACCCTTTGTTAGAGTTTGCTACTATTTTGGCAAATGTGAGGATTAGATTTAAATTAAATTTTATGAGGATTAAGAATTAAAACCTATATTAATGGGTAATAAAACAGTAAATGGAGATCTGTTCCATGATATGCAAAATACCAAATTTGTACATTTTTCATTAATAGATAAAACTTTCAGAAATCCTGAAGTTTCTAAATGTTGTTTTGCTGTTTTATGAGTTTTAGTTTAGAAACAAATTAGCTTTTGCTGCTTTTAGGTGTCATGATTCTTTATTATATCATTTTATTTACCAGCATGCATTTAAACTGAATAACCAATTTTTTTGTCTGATTTAAATAAATGTCACTGTTATCACCTATTCCAGCTGGCTGGCAGAGAACGTTCCAATATACTATGCCAAGGCCTGTGAGCTGTGTGGCCCCTACCTGTGCCTTATGAGCCAAAGAATGTACTGGTTGGGCTTCCAGATCGTGGACCTTCTCCAACCCCTTCTTGCCTGGCTACAAGAAAATATTCCCAAAGCCATTCACTGGGTACGTTTGAGGTTTATTCCTATTTTTCATTTATTCATTTCAAGATGTATGGATATCTAGAGTTGAAGCCTATTTGAATGAGTTTTAAAATCTGGCTAGAACAGTCTTTAGATTTGAGAAAAAAGTTCTTTTAGTTCCAAGTTATAGTTGAAGTTTGCATGATTTCTAGTGTATGCTTAATGTTTTATGTTCAACTTGGTAAACGGAAAGTTATTGTGTTATTCTTTAAAAATCCTTCCTAAATCTTAGTAACTGCAATGATGAGAGTGTATATTCCTGCTAGAATTTGATTGGGGGATGGTAAAGACTTTGTCAGAATTTGATGCACCCCTTCAAAGGTTAAAAAAAATATTCAGGAAATTCTTAAATTTGAAAAATGAAAGGTCTATGAACAGAAAAAAAAAATATTAAGGTTGTCCAATTATACGTCACATATGTGCATATTGATACCTAAAAATACAAAAACGATAATATGATCAATTTTGAACTGATTTTATATAAAAAAACAAAAATGACTGTTTTCATGTTATTTTTAATTGATGTCAAAGCAATTTAGTTAATGTCTGTTGACCTTTAAACTCTGTTTTATGGTACTTATAGAGCATCATCCTCCAATTGTAATATTGGGCTGTTTTATGGTACTTATAGAGCATCATCCTCCAGTTGTAATATTGAGCTGTTTTATGGTACTTATAGAGCATCATCCTCCAGTTGTAATATTGAGCTGTTTTATGGTACTTATAGAGCATCATCCTCCAGTTGTAACATTGAGCTGTTTTATGGTACTTATAGAGCATCATCCTCCAGCTGTAACATTGAGCTGTTTTATGGTACTTAGAGAGCATCATCCTCCAGCTGTAACATTGAGCTGTTTTATGGTACTTATAGAGCATCATCCTCCAGCTGTAACATTGAGCTGTTTTATGGTACTTATAGAGCATCATCCTCCAGCTGTAACATTGAGCTGTTTTATGGTACTTATAGAGCATCATCCTCCAGCTGTAACATTGAGCTGTTTTATGGTACTTTTAGAGCATCATCCTCCAGTTGTAATATTGAGCTGTTTTATGGTACTTATAGAGCATCATCCTCCAGTTGTAATATTTAGCTATTTCATGGTACTTTTAGAGCATCATCCTCCAGTTGTAATATTGAGCTGTTTTACGGTACTTATAGAGCATCATCCTTCAGTTGTAATATTTAGCTATTTCATGGTACTTATAGAGCATCATCCTCCAGTTGTAATATTGAGCTGTTTTATGGTACTTATAGAGCATCATCCTCCAGTTGTAATATTGAGCTGTTTTATGGTACTTATAGAGCATCATCCTCCACTTGTAATATTTAGCTGTTTTATGGTACTTTTAGAGCATCATCCTCCAGTTGTAATATTGAGCTGTTTTATGGTACTTATAGAGCATCATCCTCCAGTTGTAATATTTAGCTGTTTTATGGTACTTATAGAGCATCATCCTCCAGTTGTAATATTGAGCTGTTTTATGGTACTTATAGAGCATCATCCTCCAGTTGTAATATTTAGCTGTTTTATGGTACTTATAGAGCATCATCCTCCAGTTGTAATATTGAGCTGTTTTATGGTACTTATAGAGCATCATCCTCCAGTTGTAATATTTAGCTGTTTTTTGGTACTTATAGAGCATCATCCTCCAGTTGTAATATTTAGCTATTTCATGGTACTTTTAGAGCATCATCCTCCAGTTGTAATATTGAGCTGTTTTATGGTACTTATAGAGCATCATCCTCCAGTTGTAATATTTAGCTGTTTTATGGTACTTATAGAGCATCATCCTCCAGTTGTAATATTGAGCTGTTTTATGGTACTTATAGAGCATCATCCTCCAGTTGTAATATTTAGCTGTTTTATGGTACTTATAGAGCATCATCCTCCAGTTGTAAAATTTAGCTGTTTTATAGTACTTATAGAGCATCATCCTCCAGTTGTTATATTTAGCTATTTTATTGTACTTTTAGAGCATCATCCTCCAGTTGTAATATTGAGCTGTTTTATGGTACTTATAGAGCATCATCCTCCAGTTGTAATATTGAGCTGTTTTATGGTACTTATAGAGCATCATCCTTCAGTTGTAATATTTAGCTGTTTTATTGTACTTTTAGAGCATCATCCTCCAGTTGTAATATTGAGCTGTTTTATGGTACTTATAGAGCATCATCCTCCAGTTGTAATATTTAGCTATTTCATGGTACTTTTAGAGCATCATCCTCCAGTTGTAATATTGAGCTGTTTTACGGTACTTATAGAGCATCATCCTCCAGTTGTAATATTTAGCTATTTCATGGTACTTATAGAGCATCATCCTCCAGTTGTAATATTGAGCTGTTTTATGGTACTTATAGAGCATCATCCTCCAGTTGTAATATTGAGCTGTTTTATGGTACTTATAGAGCATCATCCTCCACTTGTAATATTTAGCTGTTTTATGGTACTTTTAGAGCATCATCCTCCAGTTGTAATATTGAGCTGTGTTATGGTACTTATAGAGCATCATCCTCCAGTTGTAATATTTAGCTGTTTTATGGTACTTATAGAGCATCATCCTCCAGTTGTAATATTGAGCTGTTTTATGGTACTTATAGAGCATCATCCTCCAGTTGTAATATTTAGCTGTTTTATGGTACTTATAGAGCATCATCCTCCAGTTGTAATATTGAGCTGTTTTATGGTACTTATAGAGCATCATCCTCCAGTTGTAATATTTAGCTGTTTTTTGGTACTTATAGAGCATCATCCTCCAGTTGTAATATTTAGCTATTTCATGGTACTTTTAGAGCATCATCCTCCAGTTGTAATATTGAGCTGTTTTATGGTACTTATAGAGCATCATCCTCCAGTTGTAATATTTAGCTGTTTTATGGTACTTATAGAGCATCATCCTCCAGTTGTAATATTGAGCTGTTTTATAGTACTTATAGAGCATCATCCCCCAGTTGTAATATTTAGCTGTTTTATGGTACTTATAGAGCATCATCCTCCAGTTGTAATATTGAGCTGTTTTTTGGTACTTATAGAGCATCATCCTCCAGTTGTAATATTTAGCTGTTTGATGGTACTTATAGAGCATCATCCTCCAGTTGTAAAATTTAGCTGTTTTATAGTACTTATAGAGCATCATCCTCCAGTTGTTATATTTAGCTATTTTATGGTACTTTTAGAGCATCATCCTCCAGTTGTAATATTGAGCTGTTTTATGGTACTTATAGAGCATCATCCTCCAGTTGTAATATTGAGCTGTTTTATGGTACTTATAGAGCATCATCCTTCAGTTGTAATATTTAGCTGTTTTATTGTACTTTTAGAGCATCATCCTCCAGTTGTAATATTGAGCTGTTTTATGGTACTTATAGAGCATCATCCTCCAGTTGTAATATTTAGCTATTTCATGGTACTTTTAGAGCATCATCCTCCAGTTGTAATATTGAGCTGTTTTACGGTACTTATAGAGCATCATCCTCCAGTTGTAATATTTAGCTATTTCATGGTACTTATAGAGCATCATCCTCCAGTTGTAATATTGAGCTGTTTTATGGTACTTATAGAGCATCATCCTCCAGTTGTAATATTGAGCTGTTTTATGGTACTTATAGAGCATCATCCTCCACTTGTAATATTTAGCTGTTTTATGGTACTTTTAGAGCATCATCCTCCAGTTGTAATATTGAGCTGTGTTATGGTACTTATAGAGCATCATCCTCCAGTTGTAATATTTAGCTGTTTTATGGTACTTATAGAGCATCATCCTCCAGTTGTAATATTGAGCTGTTTTATGGTACTTATAGAGCATCATCCTCCAGTTGTAATATTTAGCTGTTTTATGGTACTTATAGAGCATCATCCTCCAGTTGTAATATTGAGCTGTTTTATGGTACTTATAGAGCATCATCCTCCAGTTGTAATATTTAGCTGTTTTTTGGTACTTATAGAGCATCATCCTCCAGTTGTAATATTTAGCTATTTCATGGTACTTTTAGAGCATCATCCTCCAGTTGTAATATTGAGCTGTTTTATGGTACTTATAGAGCATCATCCTCCAGTTGTAATATTTAGCTGTTTTATGGTACTTATAGAGCATCATCCTCCAGTTGTAATATTGAGCTGTTTTATAGTACTTATAGAGCATCATCCCCCCAGTTGTAATATTTAGCTGTTTTATGGTACTTATAGAGCATCATCCTCCAGTTGTAATATTGAGCTGTTTTATGGTACTTATAGAGCATCATCCTCCAGTTGTAATATTTAGCTGTTTTATGGTACTTATAGAGCATCATCCTCCAGTTGTAATATTGAGCTGTTTTATGGTACTTATAGAGCATCATCCTCCAGTTGTAATATTTAGCTGTTTTTTGGTACTTATAGAGCATCATCCTCCAGTTGTAATATTTAGCTATTTCATGGTACTTTTAGAGCATCATCCTCCAGTTGTAATATTGAGCTGTTTTATGGTACTTATAGAGCATCATCCTCCAGTTGTAATATTTAGCTGTTTTATGGTACTTATAGAGCATCATCCTCCAGTTGTAATATTGAGCTGTTTTATAGTACTTATAGAGCATCATCCCCAGTTGTAATATTTAGCTGTTTTATGGTACTTATAGAGCATCATCCTCCAGTTGTAATATTGAGCTGTTTTTGGTACTTATAGAGCATCATCCTCCAGTTGTAATATTTAGCTGTTTGATGGTACTTATAGAGCATCATCCTCCAGTTGTAAAATTTAGCTGTTTTATAGTACTTATAGAGCATCATCCTCCAGTTGTTATATTTAGCTATTTTATGGTACTTTTAGAGCATCATCCTCCAGTTGTAATATTGAGCTGTTTTATGGTACTTATAGAGCATCATCCCCCAGTTGTAATATTGAGCTGTTTTATGGTACTTATAGAGCATCATCCTTCAGTTGTAATATTTAGCTGTTTTATTGTACTTTTAGAGCATCATCCTCCAGTTGTAATATTTAGGTCAAAATCTAAACACTCAACAAAATAAACTATATTTTAACAGGAACTTCACAATATGTACAAAATGTGTAAGGCAAACATTTTTCATTAGAATGAAATGAATTTTTGAATAAGAAGCACATGTACATGCTATGATGTTATTGGCTCAAGGCATGACAGAATGAGCCAAGTATGAACCAATACATTTGGGTTTTTGTGTGGCAAACGAATTTGAGGGGATTCACCATAAGGGAAGGACTGTCATATTGACAAATTAGGACATCAAACATTCCATAAGGTTTTCATAATTGAGTATTTTTTTAAGAATTGGAGTATTGATGGCAAAAGTCCAATTGAATCTATTTTAAATGAGCTATACCACCAACCTTTGTCACAAAGTACACAACATGAGCAGTGCATAGTGGTTAATTAACAGAAATTGATACAAATAATGAATAAATGTGTAGAATGGATCTTTGAATTCTGACTTTATTGAAGGTCCATGGACGTGTAGCAATTTCTATACTGGTTGAAAGAATTCAAATTTGAGTAGATCAATTTTTTTGTTTTATTAAACTTAAAACACTTTCAGTTTTAGGTTTGGGGTTTTGGCTCTTCAAAGTGTAAATCAATTTTTAATGTATGCTAAATTTGTGATGTATAACTGGGCAGACAGCTCAAATTCTTTAAGTTTCTTTTCTAAATCTTATTTACTAAATTGATAGGAAAGGAGATTCCTGCTAAAATTTGCTTGGGGTATGGTAAGGACTCAAAAACCTGTGGTCAAAACTCGTTGCATCTTTTCAAAGAATTATGATAGACAAATAAAACCACAAAGGATACACAAAAGAAAATACCTGTGCTGTAATACATCACAAACTTGCATAAAAATGTCCAAGCCTGAGATGTCAAAATTATGTAAATAGGTCAATTTGTATTTCTTATTTTCTGTCATTAAACATTACATGAATGTGAATTCCTGCTACAGTATATATTAATTGGAGGTTTGTGGTACACAGTAAAAATATATAAGAATTAGCTTCCTCTGAATAGAATTGTGGCAGTTTCATATTATGTAAAACTACTGATCAAAGCCTAAAAAATAGATTTTGTTATATTCATGGTTTCAATTAATTTCATTGTTTAATGTTTTTGCCTTCTTACATCCATAAACTTAAAAATGTACTGCCATTTAAGATCATTTTTTGTTTTTTTATTCATTACTATTTTATATCTAATTTTTCAGGTTGAATCTCAGATGCCAATCGTTTTAGAAACAGCTCAGAATTACCTTGTGACAGTTTGGGAGTACACTGTGTCTATTTGCATCGCTGTTTCTACAGTGGTGTCACCATTTTTGTCTGAAGCATGGGATGCGATATCGTACTACACCTCCATAGTGTGGGAATCTGTGCAGCCAGCGTTTTCATCAGCATGGATATGGCTACAAACTTCAGTTGGGTAAGGAAATTATAAATTTTTAGTCCTTCATACTATGAAGACATTTGTCATTAAAAAATTAGTGATGAAGAACAATACGAGTGGAGAAAAGTTATATAATTATATTTTTTTAAAGTAAGGAATCTTCCATGCATCTGCCTATATTGACTACTCTAGTTGACATTTATAAAAGTGTTTTTATTTGGCTTCTTAATCAGATAGACCATTGAATTCCAAGCAGAACAATCTTTAAATGTCATTTAAAAATTGACTTTCAGAGTAATGGCAGATCAAAGTTCAAAAATTGTTTTATTATTATGTAAAATTTACTGAAGGCTTCTATGTAATCATTTCATAGAAATGTTATCAATATATTTGAAAGAATGTATCAAATGCTGCCACTGGACCTTCTACAACCTGGTATTCAAGTTTTACCCCACATAAAGTGACCTCTCATATTTATATTTCTCAAAAAATTATTGTACAAAACAATGATGGCATTGAATAACACCAATATTTCAACTAACAGGACAGCTTGAAAGAATACTTATGAACTTAAAAATATATGAAGGAGGATGTCAAGTCTTGGACATTGCGTAAAGACGTTTTGTCGCTAAAATCACCAAACAATTTTTATGATAGGCATTTTTATTACGATATTAACGAGGTACCAGGAAGCTTCATGCATTTTATTTTGGACCAAGGATATTGAGGAAATTAAACAGATTCTAGCTAAGATATATTAAGTGTAAAAAATGCTGAAAATTGCCAAATCACCACAGATTTAAACAGAATTCAATTATTTTCTCATTGTAGGAAAACGTGATTCCCGGCCGTGGCAGCTCACTGAATCTCGACTCATCAAGATGGTGTGAGACCTGCCAGAAACCCTAATTGTTATTTCAATTCATGGTGAAAGATAGCTTCAAATTTTCTCTTTGCTTTTTAAAAAAAAAATTAAAATAAATTAAATTAAGTGATGATCAAAATTTTAATTAAAAATAATATTAGGAATGAGTCATCTGAAGGTATCATTTAAGTGGTTAGTCTGCTTAGCAAAAGAACAAAACAAGCTCATGTTCAGTAATATCTAAGTTTGATCTCCAGAACAACATATTTAATTTATGCATGCAAAATGTTAACATTTGCAGAAGTATTTATTTGCAGAAAAAAGTTTCTTTTCATACAGATATGCACAAAGCCTCCTTGTGGCAAGTTTTTTATTTCTTACTCATATATCCTTTGCCTTTAAAAACAAATTAAATATTTAACATCCAATTGATGAACCAGTTATAGGAATGTCACCACAAATTTGCATAACTGGCATTAAATAGTAGTAACAGGCTCCAGAGGCAGAAAAGGGGTTTAAATCAAGAAAATAAAACAAATCAATCTTTATGTGTCACAAAAGTACTCATAATAAAACATTTTTAGGAAATTTAGCAGGAGTGAAGCTCATTATGTTTACTTATAGTCCACAAATCCAACGCCAACATTTTTCGATCTGTATTTTATTACACTCGTACAATTAATGCAATTCAGATATTAAGAATGAAAGGTTTTGAAAGTATTGAGTTTTGTGAAGGATAATATATAAGGTTCAGAAGTTTGCAATTTTAGTACATAGTACAATATATCGCATTAACAATTATCATTACTTTTTTCATTGGCATTTCAGTTGTGCTACAGACATTCCAAGTATATCTTTACAATGCCTGCTTTCATTACTTTGGTTATTTTTTCTTGCCGCAATTTTTGAGACAAGTTAGTAAAATAAAAGATTTAACGTTTTTAACTTACGTGTTTTGTTTTATTTGCTTTATGTATATTATATGGGATGAATAATACACCATTGGCCATGCATAGTATAAGTGAAGTTGAAAGGCCCTTATTCAGTAAGATTTTAAGATATAGTGACACTGAGAGACAGTGTTAGCTAGTTTGTATTTAAATCCATGAAAATCACCCAGAAAAATTCAAAAATATAATCAGTAACAATTTCTCTTACATCAAACAATTTCAGAACTTGGATCAGCCATACTAAACTAAATAGAACATTTTTACACATTTGAAGATTTTGGTAGTCAAAAATGAAAGTTTGTGGTGTAGCTTAACCTTTAAAAAGTAGAAAAAGAAACAACAAATTGATCAGTTCCAAAATGAATCTATTGAGACCAAATAAGTTTTAACATTCTGGATACATTTTCATATGTTAAGAACAAGAATCTAAACAAGAAAGCAATCCACGGAGTTGCTGATCTCATCACCTCAAGCATACAGCATAGTGGGGGAAAATAGCTAACAGGGTCAGGTGACCTTTGATGGATTGCACTGCCCATGCAAGCTCGTGTACAAGCAGATGTTGAGACAGGCTTGGCTATCATTCTTTAGGCATGTTGATGGATTGTACTACCTATGGGAGCACAAACAGACCTTTGACCTGTTGACCCCAGAGTCTACGGGGACACAAATTCATGTACCAAGGTATCATGGTACAACGTAGGGTTGGTATAGGTCTTGTACTATTCGACTTAAAAATGATGCAAAAATGTACAAATTAGTACATAATTACCCTCTAAAATCACATATTTGACCTCTGACCCTTGACCTTAATTACTGAAATAACTTCTAAAAATTTTCACGTTTATCGTATCCTACTGTATGACACCATTCATGCTCATATCACACTTACCATTCCATAACTATAGGGGGAAATGGTGAAAAAAGGTCAATAATTTGTTGACCTTTTGACCCCAGAGTCTACGGGGACACATAATTGTACCAAGGTATCATGGTACAACATACGGTTGGTATAGGTCTTGTATTATTTGAGTTTTAAGAATCCACAAAATTTTGCATAAGAAACACTTATTTGACATTTGACTTCCAATTATTTTGAAGTTTTGTTAGAATGTTAAACCCTATGCACCCATGTAATTTGTAAAGATACCAAGTAATTCCTTCAAAAGAAACAGCAATTACCAAAAACTTGTCCCATTTGACCTGTGACCTTTGTACCCCAAAACCTTGAAGACAAAAGTTCCGGGCCAGGGGTACCCTTCTACCAATTTTGATTCATTTTTGTATTACATTTTTTGAGTTATAAGGGACACAAAATTAATTGTTGCATATGCACACACACAGACAGACACAAAAATCACCAAATTTTGTCCCGTTCCACCCCTAACCCCTAATATGAGGTCATCATATGAGACCCCCCTGGTGGGCCCCACCAGCCCTCCTAATATCAAGGGGGTGGCCATGTAGTATAGGAGGTAAGGCAGTTCTTTGCCTACACAGCAAAGTGACTACAGTATCTCATCTCCACATATATGTATATGTGGGTGATGAGATAATAAGAACATACTGTAGCTTGCTCACAAATAATCTTGTTTGAAAATGACAAAAAGTGTAAACTTTCAGAACATTCTTTAGAGTTGAAAACTCTAAAGAATGAGTTTGAAAAAAAGAAGAGTTGAAAAGTTTCAAAACTTTCATAAGTTTATAAAAGTTTAAAACAAAAATGACTTAAAAAGGATACTGGTCGATATTGGTGCTTTTAAGATTTCACTGTATTTACTTTACCATCACACATTTCCATAATTTCTACAAAGCAGCCCAATTAATGCTTAACATTTGTAGCATGCAAAATGCTTATCAATGAATTCCCTTGCACCAAACCTTTGAAATCCCATGTATCCCATTCAGTAAATATAACATTCCCTCTTGCATTCATGAATGATTTTAAAAGAAAAATTATCTTCGGCAATGACCAGGAATCCTCAGTGTTCTGAAATGCTGTATTGCTATAAGTTTGGGGAAATGTGTTTGCTTTCCTTCCCACTTCTAAACAAGCTTAATAGCAAAATATTTGATGCCTTTTTCCTCTTAAGGGAAATTGAGACATGGTTCCCGTTCTAATGACACACTCCAGTCAGGGTTTGACAAATCAACCTGGTCCACATGGAATTGAACTCTGAACTTCATGTTGTCCAGAAAGAAAATCGAGTTGCCCTGAATATTGAATGAGCATGTGTTTTATACAAACTGTACCAAAATATTGGTTGTCCGACAGTTAAAATGCAAAAAGTATAGCTGCATCCAGACGAGATTTGTCAATCCCCGATTTGAAGATAAGCACTGTCCTCCAATAGAAATAAGGTACTGCACTTATAAGGTACTGCACTTATATGGTACTGCACTTATAAGGTACTGCACTTATAGGGTACTGCACTTTTAAGGTACTACACTTTTAAGGTACTGCACTTTTAAGGTACTGCACTTTTAAGGTACTGCACTTTTAAGGTACTGCACTCATAAGGTACTGCACTCATAAGGTACTGCACTCATAATGTACTGCACTCATAAGGTACTGCGCTCATAATGTATTGCACTCATAAGGTACTGCGCTCATAAGGTACTGCACTCATAAGGTACTGCACTCATAAAATACTGCACTCATAAGGTACTGCACTCATAAGGCACTGCACTCATAAGGTACTGCACTTATAAGTTACTGCACTTATAAGTTACTGCACTTATGCTTCCAAGTCATTGTGGTAAAGAGTTGAAGATGATCAAAAAGAGCTTTTTTTATGACACCTCAAACGTACCAGTCTTCTTGAATAATAAGACCGGTATTTACCAAATGATTACTCAGTACTGTTGATGGCAGTTGTACTGTTTACATGACTACCATATGCAAACTTGCACAAGTGTAGTGCCTCCACCTGTATGAAACCACCTGAAAATTTAATGAATAACAGAAGTTGATCTGTATCCTCCACTGATGAAGGAAGACCGACAAGAAACTAAGATAGTGTCATCGTCACCTCTTGCTGAAAAAAAGTTTCTCTGTATTTTCATACATTGCTTCTGCTAGCTGCTGTGGGTCCTCTTCTCTAGCGCCTGCCATCACTTCCAAGACTTGACTGAAAAGAGAAGTCAAAGGTTAAAGGACTTCTAACAAGATTATATCATTAATGACTATCGCTATTTGTTGAGGAAACAGGCCAATACTATAAAAACAGTCCAATTACGCATTATACCTTTTGTTTGTCTTTCTCTCAAAATAAAGGAATTTGTTTTTAATATGAACATCATTTCAACCAGCAGCTGCAGAATGAAGAAAAAAATATAGGGGGCTAAAATGTCCAACAAACCAAAAGCAATCGACTTGCTTAATCCAAATTAAAAATCTGCATCATGTACAAATAATAAATTAATTAATTAAAAAACAACAGAAAAAAGCCCTCAATTTTAGACATTTAAGAACAAATGTTGGGGGGGGGCTTAACATGTTTTAAGACCCCCTTAACACACATAATTTATTTCATTGCAGGAGCTGAGACTTTTGTGGATGACTTGTGCAAAAAATATCAAGTTAAAAAGTTTGGTTTATGCCCAGAAATTCAGAAAATAATCAAATCCCAATATTCAAATCCCATATATCCATATCCATATCCATATCATATATATATATATATATCTATCTATCTATCTATCTATATCTATATCTATATATATATATATATATATATATATATATATATATATATATATATATATATATATATATATATATATATATATATATATATATATATATAAATATATATATATTATATATATATAGATAGATAGATAGATAGATAGATATATACACATAGATACATATATATTTTAATACTTACATGATATGTGCTGGTTCATTCCGGCTCTTTACACAGTGATCTTTCTCCCATTTTTCTTTCTTCTTTGTGGGGAATTTGGTCTTCACATACTTGAATCCAGCATGGATGGCTTTACCTCACACCATGGTGCATCTGATAGGAAAACACTACAGATCAATTCCTACCTTTTCATATCATTTAATTAGCAAGGATTGGGAATTCCTGCAAAACTGCTTTTGATTGTTCTTTATCAAAGTCGTATGATTTTCCAAAATATGGCAGATTAAAGTTTAAACAGTTATCTCAATTTGAATGTGTTATGTTGCAGGAGTTAAGGAAGCCACATGTTTGAGTAATTCGTGCACTAATTTCTTCAAATTATCTGGAGCTATTTTTAATCTCTCTTTCTGATATCACCTCAATACATACACAATTTTCTTCAGTAACAACAACTATCCTGTAACCTTTGCTCATTCTCACTGACTCATTATTGCCTATAATTGGGGTAACTTTATTCCAAAATCTTTCAAACTTAGTAAGTTATTTCCTCTGTAAATATTTCTTCTTTAACCACCACATTTCAAATTTAAACATGAATGAAAATAAAACATGAATTGTATATCAAGGAACAACTTTTTTATTTCCTAAACCTGCTAAGAATTTTTTCAAAAGAGCAAAATATTTTGAAAACTTGTTTCACCCACCTGTTTCTATCATCAGCCTGTCCATTGGGATGCTACACATTGATTCCAAGTTTTCAGCTGTTTTTAAAGAGCTGTTGGATAAGTGCAAGAAAAAAGCTAGTATTAAGTTAGTCACAATAATGTTAATCACCATTTCACTTGATTTACTTTTTGTTTCACTTCAATGTGCAATCAGACCAAAACTGTATCAAAAACCATGCACAGATGATGAACCTGAAAAATTTCCCTTTGGGGTGCAGATAACCCATGCTTTCCCCATTCCCCGTTGACTATACCTCTGTTTAAAAGATAATGCGAATCTTGAACAATGTCCAACATGATGCAGTTGCTTAGCTATACATGATCACAATGATGTTCTTACCATCATGTTCACAATGATGTTCTTACCATCATGATCACAATGATGTTCTTACCATCATGATCACAATGATGTTCTTACCATCATGATCACAATGATGTTCTTACCATCATGATCACAGTGATGTTCTTACCATCATGATCACAATTATGTTCTTACCATCATGATCACAATGATGTTCTTACCATCATGATCACAATGATGTTCTTACCATCATGATCACAATGATGTTCTTACCATCATGATCGCAATGATGTTCTTACCATCATGATCACAATGATGTTCCTACCACCATGATCGCAATGATGTTTTTACCATCATGATCACAATGATGTTCTTACCATCATGATCACAATAATGTTCTTACCATCCATTTATACCAATGTAGAATCCCAGGTCCAGGAGAGTCTGTCCTTCTGCTTTTGTGCCATCAAAGGAATGAACCTGAAAGATATCAGAGAAACATTAAACAATCAGCACATGAATGGAGTGTATGGGATTGTGTTGACTTCACTAATATGGGTACTTATCATGGATACACACCTGCTCCTAAATATACTACTTATCATGGATACACACCTGCTCCTAAATATACTACTTATTATGGATACACACCTGCTCCTAAATATACTACTTATTATGGATACACACCTGCTCCTAAATATACTACTTATTATGGATACACACCTGCTCCTAAATATACTACTTATTATGGATACACACCTGCTCCTAAATATACTCCTCCACAAATCTGAGATTGAAAAGTTGGTCCTAGAATATTAAAAAGTCTGTCCTACATTAATGCAAAGTCAAGTACTGACATTTGCTAGCTTCTGTTCTTGTTTTAGAATTGTTGAAGTACTGTATACTTATAAAGCAAAATTATTACTTTAAAATTACAATTTTGTCAGTGGACAGACAGACAAATTAATGGTTAATATGCAAATTGCATTCACTGAATATTTTGGCGATGGGATGTAAAGCAATATAAACTGCAACTTACAACTCCACCTGATAATTTATCTGAATTCCTCTTCATAATATCTGGCAAAAAAGAATAAAGAGAGAAACTTCCAAGTATTTTAATCATCTCATCTTCTAGTAAAAATATATATCAAATTTAATTAACAAAATTTGCATAAAAACAATGGTTATCATATCTTAAACAAGTTCAATTATTTCGAATGTCTATGTTTAATTTATACCAGCTCCAAAAATCATTAGAAAGCCTATCCAGGAAAAACTTGGGAAAACAATATTTAGTGTTCTTTCAACGTTTAGTTCAAGATAACCACGGCCAATTTATCAACCAGTTGTGCAGCACGGGTTGGATCAAAAAAAGGGATCAAACTCGGGCGTGGGAAGCTGAAGCTTGAACTGCTCTGCCGACAGTCGTCAAATCCCAAAGAAGATTTCTACTGCATTCAAAAACTAGCAAAACTGGTGGTATATCTTCAGCAGGTACAAAAGGCTAACAGATACATAGACTACACAACACGAGACTAAGGCACAATCCTTATGTTTCAGCAACTCATTATACAACCATCAACTTTCCCTAGGTCTCGGCGTCTGATGTCTTAAAGTTTAAGTATTTTCATCAAATAGGTACATCTAGTGTGTTAAACTCCAAGCCAGTATTAGTAAATTTCTTTTTTTTTCAAACCAAAATATTTGTTTGAAGAATATTCACATGTAACATTTGAAACATAGAATTTAGGTCATTCTTACAATTACAAGAAAGCTGAGCAATTTATTTCTTTGTTTCTTCTAACACCTTTGTTCACTGAGTTTAAAGGATATATACACTAAGAGATTAATTCAAAAATTCTACCAAGTGAACTAGAGAAATTTTGTCGTATAACTTCTTTTGCCAACCTGCAAGTGTTTTGCATGGAGAATAAACAATTCTTGAAGCAAACCCCTCTGCAACAATTGCCAATGCACCCTCACAGTCCATCACATTCTCCTTGCTTGCCCCCTGTTCAACCTTTTCAGAGCTTTCCTCGCTCGCCACAACTCAATAGCCGAGCTCCTCAAGAAAAACCCTCCGGATAAAATTATCTCCTTCCTTCATCATGCTTCCCTCTACAACCATATTTAGTCCTCCTCTCCCACCCCCTCTCTCTATTTTTTTCACCCATGCACCTTCTCTCTCGATCCCATCTTTCTGGCTTTTAGTTCTCGAGTTTCTCTCAATCTACCTGTGTTTTCTTTCCTTCTTATCTCTGGAATGATCTAACCTCTCAGGCACAATTTGACCCTCGCTGTCGTGGTGCCGTTAAGCCATCATCAAACAAATAAACACACTTAAAGCAAAAAAAAAATATCCTTCTATGTTTATGTCACTTTTTCATACTTTTGACTGTTGAAGGGATTTTCTGCATTTCGAGATGTAAAACTGAAAGTAAAGGTCTGATAATATAGGCATACATCCCCAATAGAATGACTCCAATCTAGGAGATGTACTGTAATGTACAAATCTTACTTATTGTCTTGCACAGTGAATTTACCTGAATGCTTAATCAAAAGTTTTACCTATAAAGTCTTCATGAGCAGCTCTGCAGTGCAGGAACATTGGCAGGTTAGTCTCAGCAACAATAGCAAGCTGCTTCTCAAAGTATTTTAGCTGAACTTCTTTAGGACAAAAGTGTAGTCTGTCATAATCTGAAAATGTAATCTAATCTGTCAAGTTACAACAATCACATTACAGATAATTACTACATTAACTGTAAGTTCAATGACAATGGTTAAAAGAGATTATCTATGTTTTATTTTGGGAACTTTAAAAAAGGAATAATTTTAAAAGCAAAAGTGTTCCTCAAATGACCCCATTTTATTTCGATTTGGTGATGCTTACTAAATGAACAACTCAAAATCTCTGAACATTATTTAAAAAAGAGAAGTGTTCATTCACTTCTCATCCTTGTCAAAGCAAGTTGACTGGCATGTAACAATACTTCAGAGTGAGTTGCAAATTAACCCTTTGTGACCCACACCGTTGAAGATGCATCTGCAATTTTGGGAACTTTTTTTTCAAAACTTATTTTCACAACTTTCATTTTGTTTTCTATTACTACAAGTTTGGTTTAAAGAATGCTAAGACAATAAACTTTTTACTGAAAACTGAGAGTCAAAATAAAGAAAATATCGACATAAATATGAAAATTTGCAAATCTTAGGCAAAATTAGGTCAAAATTGCTCAATTTTTTCAGCTTGTTTTATTTCTTGTGAATAATGAAAATGGAACAATCTTTTTCATATTTAGATTGTTTGTGAAATTTCCTTTCTATTGATACCAGTCTTAATTTTTTTTCCCAAAGCAAAACATGCAAAAACAATGAAAATAAAATTAAAAAAATCTGTGCTGTAATTACTCACGGAAAAACAAAGCTGCGCATCTGGCGTGGTATTCATACCCGGACCATTTACGTGAATTTCCAGAACGTTAACCCCTGCACTAAACTGGGTATGTCTTAGTGTGTGGATTTCTTTGTAAAAACAAAGATGGGTAGTTGCTCTTTGTGTTTTCAATTGAAAATAGGTAAAATAAGCTTTAGGACATTATATTTTGCATACGGTAGTTGTATTGCAATCAGAAACTATGATTTTTGCCAAATTTTGGTCTCAAAAAAGGTACAAATCATTATATATATTTTCTTTGATAATAGGGGCAGTCAAAATTTGACTGCAATTGGATGCAATGATGTCTTTGTAAATTCCTCACAGATTTTAGGCAAAAGCAAGGTCTGGAAGTATGGCAAGTAAGCTTTTAAAAAAGACAAATGTTTTTTAGTTAAATTTTGTGCATTTTATCACATTTTTCTGTTTCAACCCATCTTTTTCCAAAAATCTTCAACATAACCCCCATCAAAATGTTTGAAATATCTATTTAAGCTTTTTCAAATGATTTCAGGATCACTGCTGTGGGCCTATTTAAAGTAGAAAAATTAGTTTTTGAAAATTGCATGCCAGGTATGAAGGGTTAAGAGGACCAAGATAAGATACAATAAAACCTATTATGCAAAGCACACATGTAAGCCTGAAACAAACACTGGATTGCAATGGCAAGAAAATGAAATAACATTAATGCATCTAAAGAATCATAAAAAAAAATAAAAAAATAAACTGACCTAACCCCATCTCACCAACAGCAATCACCTTGTCTCTGTTGCTCGTGATCATGTCCTCAGTGCTGACAGGTATGCATCAGGCCCACCCTCATGCTTTTCAAACTCTGTACATCTTGTTGGATGGCAACCGACTGTGCTGTACATGACATCTACAAAAATTGAGACATTTTTTTTACTATTGATTTTTGTTTCCACAACTCAACATACTTCATAGTCATCTTTTTTAGATTATATCTAGGACTTTTGTTGAGCAGAGAGAAAAAGTGTTCCTATATGAATCAATATAATATGGAAACAAATATCTCACAATGTTACAAAATTAAATCCATGACATTACTTATGATACAGAATACCTCTGTATGAATGACAGAAAATGTTTATAAGTTAAAATGGAAGATGTCAAAGTTATCCCACACAAGATATGCTGGCACCATTCCAGTTAGAAAAATTCATCATGATTATATTTATGAGCATAAATAATCTTCATACCAATAGAGATTTTAGATCATCGCATTTGTCTTTAGGGCATGGAAATACAACAAAATTGTCAAATAAAGGAAACTAAAACATTATTAGAAATTAAATTATTTCATTACTTTACAAAAACTGCTCAACTTCTGAAAAAGAAATTGTTCATTTAAGTGACTGCAGGACAAGACTTCTGCTAAAGTGGGCCAATACCTCAACACACAGAAAATTAAGTGAATAGGAATGTCGCCCCATCAAGCTCAACAACACTGACTGGGAGGAAGTTTAATCCTCATTCACTTACCTGGGAAGTGTTGTAAATACTACATGGGGCACTGATGATTATGTTAAAGTCAGAATTGGTAAAGCCAGAGCAGCATTCATTACACTCAAAAGATCTTGAAGTCAAGGAATATCTCCAAGGCCACCAAGGTCAGAATATTTAATCATAACGTCAAAAGTGTTTTATTGTATGGTTCTGAAGCCTGGCGGATCACCAAAGCTACCACAATGAGGTACAAACTTTCATCAACCGCTGCCTGTGTAGAACACTTAGGATTTACTGGCCAGACACCAAAAGCAACAATAAATAAGCAAACAACAAGACTATAAAAAGAGACAGGCCAAGACCCAGCTACAGATCAAAGGCAGGAAATGGACTTGGATTGACCACGCACTACGAAAACCTGACAACAGTATAACACGTCATGCATTGAATTGGAACCCACAGGGAAAACGCAAACAGGGCGGGCCCAAAAATACCTGGAGGCGAGACACTACAAAGGAGACGACCAAGATGGGCTACAACTGGCAACAGCTGCGAATGCTGGCCCAAGACAGACATAAATGGAGGTTTCATTCGTGGCCTATATTCCGGCAAGGAGTGAGAAGTAAGTAAGTAAGTAAAAGCAATTAAGTAAAAGTAAGTGAAAATCTGTTTAAGTAGAAGTTATCAATCTGAGATTGTATTTTCAGGCTGTGTCTATAATATCATTACCAGTTGTGTACTGTTAAATCTATAAATGAGACAACAAGGGATTGCATTGAAAAAAGTTGGTTCCATCCTTGAAACACTGCAATACCTGAACAATTCTAATACACCCCTGCTTGGATACAAGGAAAGAAATGTACTTTGAAACACTATTTGTGATATCTTCACTTTCAAATGTAATCTCACACATAAAACATAGCCCAACTTTCTTCAGTTGAAATAAGGTGACTTACATCCCCTCCTATTGTTCTTTGCTTACACAATTCTTACCATTTCTTTTTGCAAGATCTAACGCTTTCTTTGCATCTTTTAAGTTTCCTCCAGTCACAAATATCTGAAATATGAGAAAGTTGTAATACATGCATGATCATATACAAACACTGTTACTGCATATGTTGTGCTGGTAAAAATTTAGGTTCGACATGTTGAAAAAAATGACTTTTTAGGTGTCTACATCGCTACCCTGACCTAGAAAATTTTCACAGTGAGAATTGAATTATTATCTCAGTTGGAAAATTCATCAAGTTATATACAAAACCAAACACAAAACATTTCAAAATTCTTAAATATTTATTGCAATAGCTGGTCCACTTTCAATAAATACAAGTTAAACTGCAATATCATGTCTACCAATTTATCTTTTGTCTAAAGATAATAACCTGTACCAGTACAATAATTTTGTCCTGTCCTGTGGCACAGCTGTTTGTGAAATATATTTCATTTATTCCATTTGATAATTCTAATGATAAGAAACCTGATTTATAACCCCACATATTATATATATATATATATATATATATATATATATATATATATATATATATATATATATATATATATATATATATATATATATATATATATATATATATATATATATATATATATATATATATATATATATATATATATATATATATATATATATATATATATATATATATATATATATATATATACATACATACATACATATATATATATATATATATATATATATATATATATATATATATATATATATATATATATATATATATATATATATATATATATATATATATATATATATATATATATATATATATATATATATATATATATATATATATATATATATATATATATATATATATATATATATATATATATATATATATATATATAGAACCTCTCAATACCCACAAAAAAAGTTCAATCTTCTTTCAAAAACAATGATAACCCTGTGCCTTTGAATGTTGTGAGATGCTCAAGCAGTTCTGCAGATGTGACTTCTTTAATCATGTTTGAAAGTTTTTGTTAAAATATACAAATCATTTTATTTTGCTTGAATGACAACCCAAGATCTTAGTTAGATGTAACGAAAGATCTTATGGTGATTTTAATCAGTTTAATACATTTAATATTCAAGTCAAACGTCAAAGTTGGGTACATTTAAAATTAAAATCATAATTAGTTTACATCATTACAGAAGATAAATGGAAACTACACTCCAATGTTACAGAAGTGGAGAATAGTTGTCTACAGTTCGCATTTTACTGTGAAAATAAGCCAAGCTAAACAAACTTCTGAATTTTATCAAACATTTATATAACTTTATATAGGTTATCAATGTATCTGCAAAAGATATGAAATTTCCAAATATTCAAATATTTTAAAATATTGTCAAACGCAGTACTTACTTTCTTCACACCAACATTAAATGCCCGTTGTAAGACATCAAGAAAATCATCTGAAAATACAAGGAATAATAAACTTTAAACCCTACAGCAATACTAGCCAATAAACTCAAACAACATTTTATAAAACCTTTCAAAGAGACTTAATTTCTTTGCCTAAAATCATAGAAAATTGTCCTCACTATTTCTTCCATTTACAGTACCAAAAACAATCAATTGTTTTGTACAGTAATGATATGTTATACACCAGTAAATTACAGTAGTGATATGTTATACACCAGTAACCAGTAAATTACAGTAGTGATATGTTATACACCAGTGACCAGTAAATTATAGTAGTGATATGTTATACACCAGTGACCAGTAAATTACAGTAGTGATATGTTATACACCAGTAAATTACAGTAGTGATATGTTATACACTAGTAACCAGTAAATTACAATACATGACTTGTCCTTCTCCTCAAAAATTTGTTCCAGCAAATCATGACCACAAACTTACTGTAGCAAATAGTGAGACCACTTTATCTTAATCAAAATAATCACACAATAAGGCCTTCATCCATTGCTAATATGATACTCAGCACCAACTTCCACAACAACTAAGGTTTTCAGAATAAAGAAAATAAAGAGGAAAAATCTGACCCAACCTGGTTATGTATCAGGTTGGGTCTGACTATTTAAAACTTTAAGGAGCAGAACAACTAATGTGATATGTTATACACCAGTAAATTAAAGTAGTGATATGTTACACACCAGTAAATTATAGTTCCATTGAATTTGGAGACACTGTGGGTGTGACTGCGCATCCTCCAATATATCCATGGAGGCTTTTTAGTGTCAGTGCATAATTAATAGTGTAGCATGAAAAATGGGATTAGATCTAATATTATGCTATACGGGCCGTGCAATCTTCCTTTACTGGTAACTCATATTTGTAGGACACATAGCTTACATTTTGGCACAGTTATGTTCATTATTTCTGCACTCATTTAGTATGCCCAATCTGTGCTCAGTTGTAAGAGTCTTTACTAGATAGGTGACATTAGATGACTATGGGTAGTTATTTATTCTTATAGAAATTAGGACAAAATCCAGCAGCCAAAACCCAGAAGAAAAAAACAATACTGAAATTGCAAGAATGAAAAAGTATGGTGCACACACTTTCTTTTCAAAGTTAAAACATTTTATTGTTTGATGTTTGTTTGAAGGTCTTGCAAGTCAAATTGTGCGTGAGAGGTCAGATCATTTTAGAGGTAGTAAGGAAAGAGACCAGGGGAAGAATGAGAAATTCAAGAACAAAAGCCAGAAAGCTGTGATCGAGAGAGGAGGTGCATGGGTAAAACTAAAAACAGAGTAGAGAGGGGGTGGAAGAGGAGGATTAAATATGGTTGTAGAGGGATGCATTTTAATCCATGACATTATAAATATTGAACCACCAACAGATATTCACATTTTACAGTAATCCATGCCATTATAAATATCGCACCCCCAACAGATATTCACATTTTAATCCATGACATTATAAGTACTGCACCCCCAACAGATATTCACATTTTAATCCATGACATTATAAATATCGCACCCCAACAAGATATTCATATTTTAATCCATGACATTATAAATATCACACCCCCAAAAGATATTCACATTTTAATCCATTACATTATAAATATCGCACCCCAACAGATATTCATATTTAAATCCATGCCATTATAAATTTGCATCCCCAACAGATATTCACATTTTAATCCATGACATTATAAATATTGCACCCCCAAAAGATATTCACAGTTTAATCCATGACATTATAAATATCACACCCCTAAGAATATTCATATTTTAATCCATGACATTATAAATATTGCACCCCCAACATATAGTCATATTCTAATCCATGACATTATAAATATCACACCCCCAACAGATATTCACCCATTATGAACTAGTATTTACAAACAATGAAATAAACCTTTGGAACTGAGTTTGAAGTTGCTATATATTAGCATGCACAAAAAGGGATGACATCAGCGCAAGTACAAGTATACAGAAAATTACTACCTTGATGTTTCTGAGAACCATGATAACACCCACGAAAAACTTTATCTGTCAAAAAATAAAAACGAGAAAATGTGTGAAACAATTTATGATCATAAAATCCAAGTTTACATATTTTTTTGCTTCAGATTTTAAGGTACAGTAAACTTTAATTTATTCAATTTTTTCCATTTCAATTCTTACGCTTTTTTTGGTTTTACTTAATTAAGTTCATTATTTCACTCATGGGTTGTACCTTCCTCTACATCATAACTTGGTGCATTGGACATAAAGGTATTCAACCTAAAGTTATCAATGAGATTTTACACAATAAATTTGGTTATGTTTATAATTGACTTGATTGTTTTGGTGAATAAATGCATGTAACACAAATGTGCACTGGGAAAATGGGAAGGGACTATAGAGTTGTTCATTCCACCTATTACATTTATCTGTAGAAAAGATGAAGAAATAGTTGATAAATTTTTAAATTATTTTTGTGTGTGAATATCCACTTGACACTTCTCACAAATCTTGTTATTTGACACATCAAATAAAGTGTCCTTTAGGCCTGATCAGAAACAAATTGAGTGGTTTTGGTCAACACATATATCCCAAAAGATGTGCCATATATCTCAAAAGGTTGATACAATTGATTAATAAGAAAAGAATAAAATAAAATGCACACATGCATGAATAAAATATTCTTACCTGTAAGATTTGCACCAATATCTGCAAGAAAACAAAAGTGGAAGCATATCAGATGGGGGAACTTTTTTTTTAGATGTGCAGTACAAGATTTATAACAACTCTGTACTACAACTAGAAACAGAATGAAAAAGCTCCCTTTCACCAAACAAAATTCATCACTAAATCAATGCAACTGTATGCAAAAGTCTTTTTCTAGCACAAATAAAACCTCATTGCTACAAATGCTTTCTTGGAATGGGAAGCAAAATTTGGGATTCAGATACCCAAACCATTAATGACACTTGACAGGTACCTTAATATGGATGAAAATAAATTCTGGAAGAAAGTGATATTTGGTCTTGCTGATGAACAGAAGTTGGTCAGTGTAAAGGCTAGAGAGTATACAGGGCAGTAGGTAGCCCAAAAGGTTAAGGGAGACAACATAGGGCCAGGTCATTCCGTGTCCTTTCACCCAATGCATAACACACCTCTAACTCGGATTTAATGAAATTTGGTATGTTCGATTGCTATTTTGGGAAACAGAAAAATATCAAATTTCAGCGAATTTAAACTCCGGAAATATATATGAATTTCAAGGTGACATATTACAGAATACAATAAAATTTGGAGAAAAAAATAAAAATAAATGTGCCACTAGGTCATTCTCAAGTTCAAATGAAAGATAAAAAGGTCATTGATTTTTAAATACCTGCTATGTAAAACTGATTGCAGTCTGATTGCTTGTTGAATTCCCTTTAAAATGATACCCATTTTATCAAAATTGGACTAGTACTCGTTTATTTATGGCTCTTTAAAAATCATTGATCATGCCCATTTTTAAGACTTTCAGACATTTTAGAGGGCCGTAAGTTTTAAACAAAGGTCTGATTTTGCTGAAATTTGAGATTTTATGTTTCCCAAGATAGCAATCAAACATACCAAATTTCATCAAAATCCAAGTTGAAGGTGTATTTTTTTTGTTTTTTTGACCCTGCCACAAAAATAACATTTAGGTCCCTGACAGTCCCTCTAGTCCCACTTGTTGTACGTGGTTTGCCTCAAGTTAGTTACAATATTGTTTCTATAATACCATTAGTTTTTTTAAACATTTTAGTAAGTTTTCTGGAGAAAATTCTGCTCCTTAGTTACAGCCCTGATTGGATGGAAATGAAGCATAGTACAAAGTATCAAAGTGGGGTGGAAAGATAGGGACTGCAGGGTGGAGGTACCCTCTGATAAAGCTAAGGACCTGAATGTGTATATCAGCTGTACAATAAACTGGGGTCTGCTTAAATATATTCACATAAATAAAAACATAAAACCAATGATAAACAAAGGGCACCATTATCCTTTCCAGCACAACCCATTCATCCAGTTTCTGCATCAATTGCAATAATAGTTCAAAATTTAAGATACACCTCCAAAATCCCAATTCCCTTGCAACACCCCTGGGCAGAGCCATAATATATTCCTGGACAATCCTAGGGGACAGAGGCTCGTCTCCCCAGTTTTTGGTGGGTGTTTCATAAAATATATAGTTTTTGACAAATGTTGTTTCCCACTTTGTGTAGGAAACTTAGGGCCCTGTTGTCCCCTCCAGTTCACCCAGCTTTGTGAAAAAAAGATGATGGCTCTGGCCCTGAGTATTCTCACTAAGCCTAACTTTAGTACCACTAACACAGCAGAAAACACAACCCCCGCTTCCAGAAAGAAAAGAAAAAAATCCTTCAAAATACTCCTTCTCTTAGACATTCCCACTTGAAAATAACCCCCTTTAGAAATTTACACTAAAAACAAAAAATACATCCTTTCAGGAATTCCATTTCATCATCCTCACTAAGTTCTATTCCTAAGTAAACATATGGTTGCTACTGTGATTGTGGCCTATAATTCGCAGAAACGGTATAGAGAAAACTTGTATGCTTAGGTAAAAGAATTCACTTCAGAAAAAAATGTAACTTTATATCTGACTCTGCACTTTAATTTACACAACAGAAGGAGAGAAGAATATTGAGAACATTCTCAATATAATAAATCTGTCAGATAACAAGTAAAAATGAAAATAAATGTAAAATCACCAGTAATTTTCACAGCTGCCTTTACGGAGGCGGCCATCTTGCAATTTGGATAGCAGCACATGATTATTTCTCTTACCTGTACCATTAATTGGAACCAAACATAATCACAAGAAATTCAGGGACTTTGTGTGAATCCATCAAGCCCGGCAGCTGTAAGAAATTTCAGTTGGAGTGGAACAACATGATTGGGAAATAAAAAGTGAACATTGTTTTAGTGATACATATAATTCTATACAAACAAATAATAAGTAGCAAATCTTTGAGGGCCTGTGCACCCACTAAGCGTAACTCAGATTTTGAGGGCAGCTACCCAGTGTAAGTCAAATTCGCCCAACGAAAATTTGCACTTACTAATAAACGATATACATGTCTACAATCACCAAATATAGATCAATTGGGAACAGACTCTTCCTCCACCCCCACCCCTTCCCCTCCCGGAAGCATCGCCAGAAATGATTTTGGCTTGGGGCACAATACTCGAGTACACTGTACCAAACGCGGAGCTGGGAAACAGCATATAAACCCGCTTACCTGCTTAAGGGCACTGGCAGTGTCCAGGAGTAAAACTTTGGTAGTGTACAGGGGGTGAAGCTCTGAAAATGTATTATTTTTGTTGCCCCAAAATGGCTGAAAATCAACACTAAGTTCAAAAAGATGAAAGAAGACACTTTTAAATTCTCATGTTAAAATCTCGCTAGGTTACCATTTCTAAGAGAAATTTCCCCTTAAAATTGAAAGAAAATCAGGCAAAAATGTGGGCTTTATGGGTATAGCCTTGGTCTGAAGATTTCTTGTTTTATGCAAAACGTAAGTGTAAAATCGTGGGATCATGAGGTGCAGTCTGAGGGTAGGGATCCAGGAGAATCTTTTAGAAGGAGTCCCCGGAAGCTCTGAAGATTTTTATAATTGATGCCCCAATTTAGCTGAAAATCAACACCAACTGACAAAGTTAAAAAATTTAGTCTGTTAAAAGCCACTGATATAAGCATTATACGATTATCATTTCTCAAGAGGCAGAGGAGAAATTATTCCTGAAAAAAGAAATTGGGCAAAATTGTGCAGGTGTTCATGGGTAAAGCCTTGAGTTTAAAGATGTCATGTTTTATTGTCTTTTTTTTCCAAAGTGGTTTAAAATCAATACAAAGCTCCAAAATGTAATTGATGAAAAGAAGAAAATGTAAAATTCCAATAGTAAAATCTACTCAGATAAGCATTCGGGTTACCATTTCTCAACAGGCAGAAGAGAAATTTCCCCAGAAAATTGAAAAACTTCAGACAAATTTGTTGGGATCATGGACGCAGCTCTGGTATGGGTTCAAAATTTCTAGTTTTTGATTCCCCATAATCATCAGGGCTCTGAATTTCAAATGTTTGTGGGTGGGTATCTTTCACATATGTCCCAACCTGAGCCCAATCGGCATCTTGCAGAGTCGAGCGAAGATGATTCTGATATCTAGACGACTCGGGCATGATTTATCTCTGACATAAACAGTGTATCGGACTCTGGACATTTTTAATCTCTGCCCGACTGGGAGGACATGATTCTGATATCTATAGACGATAGCCAGATGAAAAAAAAAAACTCTTACTATTCAGTATATTTTCAAAAGTGTTTTACAAAGGTAGAAACATAAACATAAAGGTATGTCATTTAAAAGTTATGCCCCTATGTGTATCTCTTTGCTCCCATGAAGCGGCTGCCCATGGCATGACTGCACATGTGCAAAGAAGCGGGGGTACTGTTAAAACAAATTTCATCTACATCCTTTTCGAAGCATACGTCTTGGAGGGAATCATCCGAGATCTTGCCAGCGAGGGTTATATCAACCCTGGGCCCCCACAACCACCGTCATCACTGAGTCCCCTGGTAAAGAGGGGAAAATTCAGTCTGCCAGGGAAAATACAATGAAATTTATGGAGAATATTTATTGATGTTTATTCTCATGTTAGGCAAACCCTTACCCACCTCTGAGATAGTGACTCAATTTTGATACCAAAATAAAGAAGTAAGCATTCTGATACTCCATTGAATGTAATTTTTCTAATTTCTTATATGTACAGTATGTGTACAATTCTAAGGCAACTCTGCTGATCAGAATCAACATAAGTGGTTATTGTTGGTGTCACGTAATAGAGGGACTCATAGCCTCACACATCCTAAACATGTTCCTGATTAATCAATGTTCCTAAATGAATGATGGTTTAAAAAAAATTAAGTCAATTCATATTAAAAGCATTTTTGTTATTTGCCAGTTGCTTTATCAATATACTACAGGTCACCTTTGCTTCGTCTTGTGATACAAAAATAAATATAGGACTCTTGAAGTGGAGGCAATTGTTTTAGTACATTTGTCACCCCTACCTGTGGCTCCTCCTTTGTCAAAGAAAATTTAAAAAGGCATTTTGTTCACTTTCAAAAGTACATCCAAAATAAAATTGGCTTAAGGGTCAAAATTTTCAAAATGGTAATGACGTTAATATGTGGAGGATGGCCCTCTAACTTAAGATATTTTTCTGAGCATGCTGGAGGACAATGGACCCGACCCCACTTGAAATTCAAGAAACAAAATTGATATTTTTTAGTGATGTATGTCCTGAAAGGAATAGTTGCATTTCACAGCATTTTATACATTTGAAGGTAAATTTTCAGGTGTACCAGTTATGCCTAGTGTGTCAGAATATCAGAAGTAGGGTAGGGGATCTGCCACCACCTTAACACCCAACTGTTGAATTATATAGCTACCCCTAAAACATGTGTTGTATAATATTTGCTTTAGGGAAAGAGAGGTTTTATCTCTGCCACATCACATAAGGAGGGAAAAGTTCATGTTAACAACATCTAAACATAAAACTAAACAAGTTTCATAAAAAAAAATTATGAGTTGGTGGAATGCTATTGGGGAAATCCTTTCCCAGATAACCTCATCACTGATAATGATCCCCACATACTCTTTTAAGTGGACTTTTTACAGGATTATGAAGGTGGTGACTATGGAGGGACATTCCATTAAAATGTTTGGAGTTGACTAATATTCCTTTGCCTCAACCCTGATTATTTCCTCCCAAAGGTCATAAGTTCCCATTTCAATCACCAACATTATAAACATGAATTTTCTAGATTTCAGAATAAAAAAATTAGCCGTTTTACTCTGCTGATTCTTGCATAATGGCAGGTTCTTTCCTTTTTTCTTCAGAGAAATAAAGAGATATACACCAAGTATGTGCCTTGAGACATGTGATTTATGATAGTTGTTTTTATTTGTTTGTTTGTTTGATGAGGTCTTAACGGCACCACGACAACGAAGGTCAAATTGTGCCTGAGAGGTCAGAACATTTTAGAGGTAGTAAGGAAAGAGACCAGGGGAAGAATGAGAGAAATTCAAGAACAAAAGCCAGAAAGCTGTGATCGAGAGAGGAGGTGCATGGGTAAAACTAAAAACAGAGTAGAGAGGGGGTGGAAGAGGAGGATTAAATATGGTTGTAGAGGGATGCATGCTGAAGGAAGGAGACTATTTTATCTGGAGGATTTTTTTTTGGAAGAACTCAGCAATTGAGTTGTGGGGAGCGAGAGAAGCTCTGGGAAGGTTGTACAGGGGCAAGCAAGGAGAACGTGTTGGATTGTAAGGATGCAGTGGCAATTGTTACAGAGGGTTGGGGGAACCAATAAGGAGGTGGGAGTGAGTGAGGTGGGTGTGACCAATTCTAAGACGGGTAATATGAATGTTGTCGATACGAGAAAGGTTGTTGATGGTGGATTTGATCGGGATTGTGGGCTGGATAACATGGAGTTTGTTATCAATTTGGAAGTTCCATAAGGTTTGCCAGCGGTCACGAACAAGAGAAGCGATAAGCGGTTTGATGTCAGAGAGGGTTTTGGGAAAAGGGAAGGGAGGAGGTTAAGGGCAAGCTTAGCGGCTGTATCAGCCCTGTCATTGCCAGGGATGCCAACATGGCTGGGTATCCAGAAGAAAAGAACACTTTTCCTGCAGAGGGTGGGAGAAAAGAGTTTCCGGAGGAGGAGGTGGCAGGTGAGGTTATCCCATTTAAGATTGAGTAATGAAGTAAGAACAGCCTTTGAGTCAGAGAAAATGGCAAAGTGACTAAGAGGAGAGTACTCAATAAAGTTGAGGGCGAGGAGAATGGCCTTAGCCTCGGCTGAAAAGATGGATGAGTGGTCAGGAAGTCTGCTACTGAGGGTGATGTCTTGGATGATGGCAGCAGCAGCTGTCTTGTTGCCTTCCTTGGAGCCATCAGTATAGATAGAGGTGTAATTTGAGAGTTGGTCTTTGATTTGGTTGTGGAGATTGATGAAGAGATTAGGGTGAGTTTGAGTTTTGTTATAAGTGGAGAGGTCTAGGTGGACAGAAGGAAGGGGTGGCCCAAGGCGGAAAAGTGGGCCAGGAATAGGTGCCGAGTGGCGGGGTTGATGCCAAGTTGAAAGAGGTCTGATTTAATGCGTAAGCTGAAGGGGGCGATAGGGTTTTAGTCCTATCAAAGAGGAGGAGAAATTGGGGTACCTAATGAGGTTGTAAACAGGGTTCTGAGTGTTGGTGAGGACTCTAAAAGCATAGGAGAGGCTAAGCTTTTTACATCTAAGTAGAAAGGGGGTTCGTTGGCTTCAACATGAAGGCTAGTGATTGGGAGGTCCTGTAGGCTCCTAGACAAAGCCTGAGGGCTTCATTTTGGATGGTGTTAATGTGGTTGAGGTACGAGTTGTGAGCGACACAGTAAACAATATTGCCATAGTCAAGCTTGGCACGAATGGTGAGCCTGAAAATTTTGAGGAGAGCATAGCGGTTCGCTCCCAAGTAGTGTTGGAGAGCAGTCGGAGGATGTTGAGGAGCTATTGCATTTTAGTTTCAGGTTGGTGATGTGTGGCTTGTAGGTGAGCTTGGGGTCTAGAGTTAGACCAAGGAACTTTGTGTTTTCAACTTTAGGGATGCGATTCCCATTGAGCACAAAGTTCGGGTTGGGGTGGAGGTTGTTGAAATGACAAAGTGCATGCAGACTGTCTTGTCTTTGGAGAATCTAAAACCGTTATTGTTGCTCCAGACTTGCAGCTGATTGAGGCTGGTTTGAAGCCTATTTTCAACAATAGGAAAGCTAGGGAGGAGTAGAAGATGGTGAAGTCATCCACGTAGAGGGTACGTTTGATGCTGGGGCCAAGGTCATTCCCGATGTCATTAATGCTCAGGTTGAAGAGAGTGGGGAGAGGATGCTGCCTTGGGGACGCCCTCTTGGGGTACGGCTTGGAGAGGGTGTGGCCAATACGAACTTGGAACTGCCTGGGTGAGAGGAAGTTTTGAATAAAGATGGGAGGTGGCCTCTGAGGCCAATGGTGTGAAGTTTCGGGTAATGCCGTATTTCCAAGTAGTGTCGAAAGCTTTCTCGAGGTCAAAAAATATGGCAATGAGGTGTTCCTTTTTGCAAAGGATTCCCGGATAGCGGTGTCGGCGTAATTAACTGGTCTAGGGTATTGCGGCGTTTTCGGAAGCCGCTTTGGTGAGGAGAGGATTCTGTTGGTCTCGAGGAACCAGTTTAGTCTCTGATTAATGATCTTTTCCATAATTTTACAGAGACAGCAGGTAAGGCGATGGGTCGGTAGCTGGTGGGGTCGGTGCTATCCTTCCCGGTTTAAGGACGGGGATGACAATAGCTGTCCTCCAGATAGGGGAAAGGAGTGTGAGGACCAAATGTGGTTGAAGATGGTGAGTAGGGTAGTGGTGGCTTTGATGGGAGGTGTTTCAGAAACTGATAGGGGATGTTATCTGGGCCCTTGGAGGTGCAGCCAGCGTCGCTGATGGCTTGGTTTAATTCAGAAAGGGTGAGAGGGTGTTGTAGCTTTCGGAGTTGTCAGAGGAAAAGTGATTCTCGGGCTTCATCGCCAAGCTTTTTGATTTTGAAAGCATTGGAGTAGTTGGTCGAGGCCGAGATGTTGCTGAAAGAGGCGGCGAGGTGGTCAACGATGTCTTTTTTTGCGGTGAGAAGGTCTCCATTCCAAGAGAGATGGGAGATGGAAGATTTGCCTACTCTGCCGTGGAAGCTGTTAACCATTCTCCAAATCTTCTTAGTGGGGTGTTGGTGGTGAGAGAAGAGATAAAGTTGTTCCAAGTGTTGGTTTTACTGTCCTTGATAGTGCGTCTGGCCTTGGCACGGCTGATGCGAAAGAGGTTAAGGTTATGGGTGGTCGGGTTAGTTTTAAAGTTCCTGAGGGCTCTTTTCCTGTTCTTGATGGCGGTTTTGCAGTCATCTGAGAACCAGGGTTTGTATTTTCAACCAGTGGAGCGGGAGATCCAACCCCGCCTGGTCCCTCCATTTAAAAAATAATGTTACAAAGTTTCCTTGATCAAATCCTATAATTATGTCTCGCAACTTCAATTTTATTTCCGTTAATTAATCAGACATCTAAATTTACTATTTCAAAATCTAAAGAAACAAGATACACAGGACAGAAAGTTCTGTTTAATTTATCAAAGTACAAAAGTTGTACTTTAACTTTAATGCTGAAAATTGATCAAGGAATGTATCACATCAAATAGCATACAGCAACCTGCAATTCCCAACATTTTATACAGCAATATGAGTCTTGAAAGACAACAATTATCAAAAATGCAACATTCTAAAAAATGGAAAAGAACACACCAACCGCCACCAACAACAACACATATTTATATAAAATGATTGAAACAAAATCATTTAAAATCTTTGGTTTACATAGAGTACAATCATCAAGAGCAGAACCAAGACATTTAAAAGTATACATCCAGTCAGAGACTATAAGGTCAATCCTTTTCAAAAAGGAATTAAGTCATCACCTAAAATGTACCACAGAGAATATACGCCTATAGTAAAGGTAATACCAAATTGCATTATCACATCACAAATTCTGCATAAAAAAGGATATAAGGTTAGCTATTCCCAGTTCTACCATAATTGAAATAGCACCCAACTGGTCATTGTAGTGATCTCCTGTCAGCCACAGTGATCTCCAAGTCTACACTAATGTGATGTCTTCAAAATATGCCCTTATAATGCCCCTAGACCCTGTTTATCTACAAACTGAATGATACACAGGAAGAACTGATAATCAAAGTATTTTGATGTCTATCTAGATTGGCGATTCTTAATAGGCAGCCCGCGGGCCAAATTTGGCTCGCCAGACAATCCAATCTAGCCTGCGAACAGTAGTTATATTGGAGAAAAAATTTTTTATCATACTGATCAATCTGAAAGAGATCGGTAAAAATCATAAAATACTCATTTACTTTGGATTTTTCCTAGGCAGATCAGCACACTACAACATCGCAGCTTATAAAATAAAATGTTATCTTCAGTGCTTATATAAATTGGGCAAACTTGCAGCTTGTCCAGTGGTGTCGCTATGGGGAGGCACTGGAGAGGGGGGGCATGTATTTTTGCTCTGCACCTCCGTGTGCCCCCAAAAATAAAAAAACGGCAAGAAATTTTTCACAAATGACAACAATTTCAAACATTATGTCCTTTGATACAATCCTCAATTCATAGGTCCTAATAGTTAGTTATTTAATGTTCTAATGTTTAAATTAATTTAAGAAAAGCCAAAATTTTGTCAGTGTTTTAAAAGATTTTGCAGCCATTATGGGTCATAAAAACCATGGAATCTTCAAACCTTCCTAGGTTTGGACCCTCTTTTTTTCTTCAAGGCTTCTGTTTGGCCTGAATTATCTCAATTTCCAGAGGAAATTGCTTTTCTGCTTGATTAGAAATGGTAAACAAAATATTTTCCTAAGTTGATTTACCATTTTAATCTAAATTTTCTTCCTGTCTTAAATTTAATTATGGAATTTTTGTGTTTGATTTTAAGCCATTTTGGGGCATCAAAAATCTGCAGAGCTTCCAGGGCTTCGCCTTCGGACCCTTACCAGGGCTTCACCCTAGACCCCACCAGGGGTCGTTAAGCGGACCCCACCAGGGGCCCCTTAAGCGGACCCCACCAAGTGCCCTTAAGCGGACCCCATTAGGGGCCCTTTAGCGAACCCCACCAGGGGGCCCTTAAGCAGACCCCACCAAGGGCCCTTAAGCGGACCCCACCAGGGACCATTAAGCGGGTCCCTGGACCCCATGCCAGTATGCACATGCAGTGCCACAAATAGGAACCACTTTTATAGCAGGCCTCCCAGTGACTTTTTTAAAATAAAGGTTTTTTTAAGGGTTGGAAAAGTTGAAAAAAAGGTTTTTAAAGGTTTTGGATTTAATTAAAAAGGTTTATAAAGGTTCATTCATGGAATAAATTTTCATACAATGAGCATATTCTGGGGCAAAAGGCAGTTGGTGGCGCCAAAAGTCCATTACTTACGTGAAGTTGGAAATTTTATTTTGGTCTTGCTACTTTTTTAAATGTGTGTTGAGAACAGATATGCTATTAAATGGATGTGTATATTTACTAATGAAGCTAAAACCTTGGCACTCGAATCATTTACCTTACTTAACTTTGAAAATAAAGGTTTTAAAGGTTATTTTGAAAGGAATAAAGGTTCAATTTGTCAATAAAGGTTTTAAAGGTTTTTAAAGGTTCACTGGGAGGCCTGTTATAGTGCCCCACCCCTCCCCCCATTTTTTCCCTCTTAACTGCTGTGCCCCCAAAAGAAAAATTTCTGGCGACGCCACTGGGCTTGTCAAGGAAGGTGGTGGATAAGAGAACGCCAACACCCTTCTTATCACACGTGCTCTCAGCTTGTTTGTATTCAGGGATTATTTTGGGGTTTGTTTGTAATGTGACGCTGGTTTTACCATGCAATTGGCCCGCAGCCTGAGGCTGTTTTAAAATGATGGCCTTTGGAAAAATATTAATTCTGAACTTGTGATTTAGATCATGGTAATGTGAAGTGTAGTGTTAACCACTGAAAATTGAAAAGTGTGATGCATTTTTTGAGTCAGGGACAGTAATGCAAGTTATGAGGCACCTAAAATAACAATAAAGTATGACTACTATCTATGAATTGCATCTGAAAAGCAATCAACGATCAATTATGCTATCTTGTCTGATAGCTTCCTGTGATCTGTTCCCAGGTTTTTCTCACTCTACCACTTCCTTTTTGCTCCCCTCACCCCCTTCTTCTTGAACCACCCATCAGATCTTTCTTACACATACTGTACTTGAGCAACATGAATATAATGTTGGAAACATTCACTACAAAAGCCTTGAAAAAATCACAATTAGGTATTATAACCAGAGTTTCAGTGTGTTGCTCCTTTAATCTATACCTTACAGCTTAAAGGTGGACCACCCCCAATGACTTATGCAAAATGAAAACAAAATATGGCAGCATTCTGAATGGGTCTTACATAATATCTCAAACCTAGTAAATTGCAACTTAACAAAACAAAACAAAAAAATGTTTTGACTTGATAAAGTTACTATTCAAAATTATAAAACTACTTCCATAACTCCTGATTTGTTTCTTAAATCTCATTATTTCATCATTCTTCATCTTCCCACAATGAACACTTTAGAAAAGTAAGCTGAGAGCTGCATTACACCTCAGGAGGCAACACCTGATAGAAAAGTCTGGCACACAGACAAACAAGACAAAAAACAATTTTTTAAACTTGATAAATGGCAAAAAAGCATCCATTTTGACTAAGTATGTAATGTAGTATGATAATATAATGTAACTATTATCAACTTTGCTAATTACTTACTACATTCTTTTACACAACAATGAAAATGAGTGATTTCATTTCATAACTGAATCAAAGAAAAAGATCAACAGAAAAAACAATCAAGTGTATTGCCCATAAAAATCAAAGTTGATTTCAATGCAATACATTCAAGTTTCTAAGCATAATAGCCTTCTTTATTGATTTTATGTCATTTGTGTTTCATATATAGAACTACATTGATTGATCCATTGATGACGAGTGCCAAGTGGCAAACAATTTTTTTAATGCACCGATTGTAAGGTTTGGTTTGGTTTGGTTTGATGAGGTTTCGGCACCGCAACAGTCAGAGTCAAACATGCCAAGAGGGTGTTAAATAACTAAGGTGCAAAGGTTAGAATGGGAGAAGTGAAAATTTTAGAGGAAATAAGTTGTAGAAGAAAAGGTGGTAAGAAGAAGAGAGGGATGTGAGATAGGAAAGGATGGGTGTGGGGAGATTAAAACAAGTGGAAATGGTTGCTGTTGCGGAGAAAGGTGATAATTTGGAGCAAGGATTGTTCTTGAAGAAGTTGGAATTAGTGGTGGCAGGGGATAGAAAAGATTTGGAGTTGGCATAAATCGGACAGGTTAAGAGGATATGATTGATCGAGAGAACAGTATTGCAAGATTATAAAGAGTGACAAACACATATTCACATATTTGGAGCTTACAAGCAATATTGCTATGCTTTGAAGGAATGGTAGTAAGATGCAACAGGTGTCATTAAGTACAAAAGAAAGGAAAATTAAATTCTTCTAGTTGAACTAAAACCACTTCTACAAGCAAAGGAACCTCAAGATGAGTATTGCATTTAAAGCAATAACCCTCAAAATAATAACAAGTCATTACTCTTATGGATACGTCATGCAAAGGTCTTCCAATAACTATATAAAAAAAACTAAAATTAATATCACAAACTATCTACCTACTGTGGTGTAGCGGTTATCATACCTGTCTACAGACCACGAGGCCCGGTTCAATCCTGGGGTGGGTAGACACGCCAGTGCACCACAACTGGTTATCAAAGGCCGTGGACATTGACTTGGTTCTCTCTATCACACTATTTATTATCGTATATCATGATACACCAGAATTATGGTTACTTTACTGTTTAACAGCTAGAATTATTAAAAACAGATTTCAACAAAACAATTTTCAAAGATAAATAAACATTCATTTTCATTTCAAATAAAGCACTGAAAAGAAACTTAATAAAACATAATAATTATTCAAATTACAATAAGAGAGAAAGACAAATAAGCTGCATTATATTAAAAGTACTATATGCTGAGCCAGTGCAATCTTAAATGATCCCCATGTACTTTTTGAAATAACATGTATAATATTTATCACTACACTTGAGTTTTTCAAAACTTATAAGCCTCAAATATTTGTTTCTGCTGCATAAAATCATATTCATATCAATATTGACATAAAGAAAAAAAAGACATAACTACACCTTGCTGCCTTCCTCCACTCAAGAAATCTGGTGATATAAATATAGAGAAACCAACAAATTTGTTGATGATAAATATGTAACTTTAAATCCACTTGAAAATAAGCCAAGTGAACATGGATATTCACCATTAAAATAGTGAAGTGTTCAAAAACTTTGTTCAAGAGCTATTGACTTTTGAAATTACCACAAGTTTGTATGAATGGTGTAGGAAGTCTTCAAGTGAGTGATGTTACACCCTCTCCATAATTGTTAACATATTTTATGCAAACTTATTTTAAATTTTCTCATATGGCAAGTAAGAATCACTATTCCAGCTAACGCTTGTCAGTCAAGTTGTAATAATATCTCCTGAACAGTTAGAATACTTTCTTCTCTTTTTGTTCCTTTATGGTCCTTTTTCTTATTCTTTAAATTTTTTGGCCAAGGACAAAATCCAACCATGATCTGTTAGAAGTGTCAAATTGATATGACCTCCTCATTTAAAGAGACCCTGCAGATGGATCGGTCATATCTGAGAAGAGAACCAGACACCATCATAAAGGCAACATTACATTGAACCCTAGGGGGAAGGAGAAAGAGTGGCAGGCCCAAAACAACATAGCGATGCACTCTGGCAGCAGAGATCAGAGAGATGTAGGAGCATAGAGAAGTTGGCCAAGGACAGGCAGAGGTGGAGACCCTGGTTGCTGCCCTATTTGCCATCAGGCATAACGGGCAGTAAAGTATTGTCCGCTTTCATTTTAGAAGGACATGCATAACCACTGAACTCAACAAGTTTCAAAGTAAAGATTGACATTAAGTATAAAGGTGTGAGGTCATGAACTACTTAAATTTCAAATGTTATTTATCAAATAAAATGTTGTGCTTGTCATTTATTTTTCATAAAACTAATATAACATCAAGGAATACCAATACAAATGCATACATTTTGTGCATAGCAGCAACATATTGAGAATAGGAAGAATTTAACATATACAGCTCTTAGCCTATATCTTAGTTTTTCAAAATTATGCCATGTACATACTTCTTAACTCTCCACAGGTCTACTCTACATAAATCTGTGATTTGGTTAATCTAATATCCTGAAGAAAAAAATTGATAAAACAATTTCAAAATACCTACAAATTTTCCAGCCTCAAGAACACCATAGAAACACGAAGCTCAAAGGAACACTCATCTTATTAAGCATGTATCATATTTGTTTGAATTTTCACAATAGCTTTAATGGTACACTGCTATCACCAACTCAAAAAAAGTACTAATGCTCCTAAAAGCAATAAATGTTGAAGATGTGAATATCTATCTTAAATTTTCAAGATTTTAATAATCATGTTTGAACATTCGCAATGAAAATAAGGTTGCAATGAATATTAAAGATGTGAATATCTATCTTAAATTTTCAAGATTTTAATAATCATGTTTGAACAAAACTTCATCATTCAAATGAAAATATTCAGTTGAATATATTCAAGATATGAATATTCAAGTTGTGAATTTCAATGTGAGATACAGACTAAGTACCAGTACATGCAAGAAACATACAATATAATTTAATGTTTCAAGTACTGCAGAGTAAAGCCATTGTTATTAATATTAAAAGTTATGAATATTCAAACCTCTCATATGTAAAAGAGCTATGAATGTTCCATTGGTACACATTTTTAAATCTACTTTTATGGTAAAATTTGACAAAATAAAGATAATTAAAGCTCTCAGTAAATTTTCCTGCCCAATCATTCATGAGACAGTGGTGGTTGTTAGTTTCTTCATTACATGACAAGATTGAATGTTCCATTGGTACAGCTAAGAATGTGGTTGGTTAGTCAGGGTTAGTCCATAAAAAGCCCACACTAACACCACCACCACCAAAAAAAATAGAAAATAAAAGATGCCCAGAGTCAGTAAAGAATTTATCAATGTTGACCTTGAAATTGTGAACAGAATTGGAGCTAACTACCCACTCAGGCAAACTATTCCACTCATTAGCGACTCTTTGTGAAAAGCTAAAATGCCGATTATCTATGTTGACCTTGAAATTGTGAACAGAATTGGAGCTAACTACCCCACTCAGGCAAACTATTCCACTCATTAACGACTCTTTGTGAAAAGCTAAAATGCCGATTATCTATGTTGACCTTGAAATTGTGAACAGAATTGGAGCTAACTACCCACTCTGGCAAACTATTCCACTCATTAACGACTCTTTGTGAAAAGCTAAAATGCCGAATATCTATCACTGAGAACTCTTTGGTCAATTTCAAACTGTTACCATCATCGTCACATGAGGATTAGCTGAAACATGCAAGAAATAACAGGAAGTCAAAGCATCACTACCAGATAGATAGGAACTTAAAAACCTGATTCATATCACCATGCACTCTGCTTAACTCAAGCGTGGTCAAACCAAGAATTTGCAACCTAGATTCATGAGAGAGTCCTTACTTCAGGAATTAAGTCTAGTGGCTCTAGATTCATCGGTGGGTGCAATTTAGGTGGGGTAAGTCTCCCCAATTAAGACCATCTTTGGAATGCCAAATTCTGTGAAGCCTTAAAGGTGCCAATAAATGGTCATCGCAAATAAAATATTCTGCATTTACTTTTGTCCTTTGTTATATAATTCAGACATAACTACTAGTCAATATTGTAATCCTTGGTTAGCCTTCCAACTTTGATAAAACATGTCCAATCTTTTGAATCATTTTTTTTTTAATGACAAAACTTTCTACACTCAAAAGTTTAAGGTATGTGAGTAAAGTAATAACATAAAAATTTCCTGAGCATCGTCAACAAAGCTTTCTCTTACCGAACACAGAGTGATCACAAGGAATAAAAAAATAGATCTGAACTCATAAACTCTAAATAAAAGAAAATCTGCTCTTAATAACTGCAGTTTTAAAGCACCCTTTTGTTGTTTATCTACATCTCAAATGGTATATCAGCACTAGAAGCAATCAATCACTACAATATTGTTTGGAGTAAGTAAAACAGTTTGCAAATATCTTTCCACTTCTTATAAAATCTTGATTTATTAGTATATGATTTCTTTTCCCCACAGTACAGTGCCATGAATCAGTCAATCTGCAAATGCTAATAACATCACATTAAAGGTCCACATAAATGTTTGGTGATAAATGGCCCATGAGACACATTATGTGTACCTTCGCTTTCCATTTAGTATGCACTGCAACCGCCGATTTTGGCCAAAATCGATGGTTGCACATCACACGTCTCTATCTGATGCACATTGGGCATGTTATTAATGCCCCTATAATAGCATACTGAAAGGAAAAAGCTTGCACACTTAATGCAGTGTTTCAAATTTTGGAAATACAGCTGTTTTTCAATTATTTCTGACTTATGGCTAATTAAAGTTGAGGATTTTCAGACAAATGTAAAATTTGTGATGAATGAACACGAACAAAGCTTTCAAGTCTTTACCTAGCTGTATGTACTTCTAAAAAAAAAAAAAATCATAAATCTCAACCACTAAAAAGGATGAGAAAGTCTATTCCTGCTATAAAATGATATATATCATCGGCAACATTAAGAGTAGGCTTGTGGGAAAGGGCCACAACCTCCTATTTTCAAGAGACTAATAAAATCTTGCCTTTCAGATTCCTTAATTAATATTGAAATTGTGGTTCATCCATATTTCTCACACAATTATACTTGGATTTTTTGCCACAAGTTGACTTTTACCATTAACTAATTATTATACAATATGATCAATACAAAATACTGAAAGAATAAATTACCCCTGATCATATAAAATGCTATTGTATCCCTGCTTAACTGTAAAGAGGAGCTGAGCACGTAAGTGCAGATATAATTTACACAGAATTGAAAATAGAATAGTACATGCAAAATATATCAACCGATTCATAAGAATGGGTACAATTTGAATGTGAATTTACTATAAAATCTGTGTTATCTATTGAAATTACTTTTTAATAAAGAAACACCATAACAAAATAATTAACAAAATTAGTCAAGGTTTTAGTTCGCACCTCTAAAACACAAGTTTCACAAATATAAGTACATAAGTCTTCATCCATTTTCATCAGGAATTTTTGCTATATCTGTGCTAAGGAAATTTGTGGAAGATTTGTCCATAGAGAGAGGGAGGAAAGAATCGATATACAAAAATGGCATGAATTGTTTGGTCAAGGTTACTAAAACTAGTTTTTCAAATCAATCAAATACAAATTTTCATTCTCAACACCTTAACGTTCAAAGTTTTTCTTCAAATTTTGAAAGTGGGAGGGTACAAACAACTACCCTATCAATTCTTATGTCTTTAATTTGAACATTTTTTACATATTTCTAAATTATAAAAAAAAATCAAAAATTGACAAATTAAAGCACTTCAAATGCAGCTGGAATGAATTGGTCTAATATCTTTTTATACACATGTACAGTATGCTACCAGCCATCCTCTGAGAAAGCAAGGTTCTATTGCAAAAGGTTTCTCAAAAAATGCTAACAAAATAAAGATCTTTACAATATTAAGGCACTTGGCTTCTTGGCATTCTTACACTTCTTCTTGTCTGATTTTCAGGTCAAAATCACTCTGGTTCCTGCTTCATAATCTGGACAGGCATGATCTCTGCACTCTCTTCATCACTTCCTGCTTCATGCTTGATCTGCATGTGATCTTGCTGCATGTGATCTTGCTGCATGTGATCTTGCTGCATGTGATCTTGCTGCATGTGATATTGCTGCATGTGCCTAGCTAACGAATCCCCACTTGTAAACATCTCTGAGCAATCACCACACTGGAACTCTTCTTCTTGGTTGTCTACCACAGATGAAGATGCTGCATCACCTGATGTGTTTTGAACAACTAGTGTCCGCACTCTCCCTGGACTTACTTGCTCACCATCGCTGCGAAATGGACCCTATCCATGTGGATCTGGAGAGAATTTATGCTTACCATCTTCTTGTGACACACTGGACACTCAAACCTTCCACTTGGTTTGAGTGAGGTAGATTTGCACTGAAGCTGATTCATCGAGTCACTCTTGTGGTTAGGATGCATCTTCGTCATGTGTATTTTGAGAGCAGATGCACTAGACATTACCCTTCTGCATATCTTGCAGCGCTGGCAACTCTTCCCTTTGAGTACAAATCCTGTCACCTTTTCTTTCTGAAAGTGAATCTTATATTCATGCGACCTGAGGGACTTCTTTCCTGCAAATTGCTTCCCACAAATTCCGCAAGACACCTTTCTGTTAAAAGGTGAATCATTCTGTTTAACGGGGGAAGTCTTCTTTTCACCTGTATGCTGCTTCTGCATGTGTAGTATAAGCACTTCTGTGTTTTAAACACCTTAGTACACACCGGGCATTTCAAAGTACTTTCATCCTTACTCTTTTCTTTTAACTTGACCTTTTGACCTTCATGGAATTTTTCTATATGGAGCTTAAGGTTTGCAGCATTTTTGAGCAGTCGACCGCACATTTCACATCTGACTGGAGAGTTTGACTGTTCTCTAAAAGAGGGGCTTCTAACTTTAGTTTCAATACTCTTTTCATGTGTCTTTAAATGCTTTCTATACGTTGTTCCACTAGTTAACATTTTCTTACAATAGTTACACTGAAATGGGCGGAAGTATTTCAAATAGTTCTTGGAAGCCGAGGGCACGGTGCCTGGGTGGTTTCTTTTCATATGCAAGCTCAACTGGTATGCTGACTTTTCATTTGTGCTACAAATCGAACACGTAATTTCCTTAAGCCCTTTCTTTTTAACAACTTTCTTTTCGTCCTGAGAAATGGAAGGCTTCGGATTCCTTTGAAAATTTCCTGATCGAATTATTTTACAATTTTTCTTCACATGCTCCTGCAAGTACCTCTTATGGGCAAATATTTTTGAACAATATTGACACTGCAAGAGGTTTTTTCTCTCTTCCTTATGATGACTACAAGTCATGTGTTTAGCTAGACTTCCATTACCCACAAACAAACGGAAGCATAAATTGCACTGCTGTGGATTTGGAGGCTCTTTTCCTGGATGATCTCTGGTGAAGTGGATGTTTAACTGATATGCATTTTTCAATGATCGTGGGCATAAACTGCATTTAAAAGGTTTTAACCCTTTTTGAATATGAACACTTTTAGCTCTGGCAACACTTTGAGACTTTCTTTTTTTCGCTACAACTTCTTTTTTGACATGCCACATCTTGTGAAGTCTCAAATATCCTTCCGTCCGACATGACTTTGAACAAATATCACAATGATATATTTTCCCCCCGCCACCCACAGTTTCCTTCGAAGGTTTTCCTGGTGAGGTATTTTTCCAGTCATTGACAACTAGATCTGGCTGAGAATTCTTTGCAGATATCTTTAAATCACTATCATCAAACCTTCTAGGACTTCGCCTATCCCTAGGGGATCTACCCGCTACCTTCCCAATGACAATCTTCAATGGGGTAACCTTCTTTGAATTGACTTTAGCTTGCTTACTCTTCTTTAGAGGAGTGCCGAGTTGCTTATCTTCATCAGAATGCTGGCAATCCTTTCCAGTATTTGTTGCCGAACCTAACTCTGAATTGTTTTCAAGATTATTTCCCTTCTGAGGGCTGCTCATGGTTTGTCTTGTGACATCGTGCATTTTCTTTATTAGCTGGTTTAAACGTAACATCGCAGAGGAGGAGAGGTCTGCTTCCTGAGTATCTGAAGGTTTAGACTCAGCTGCTCCAAATGTCTGAGGGTCACTATTATCCCTCTCTGATCAGTGTCCCCTGTTGATATGTTTTTTCTTCATGCTGACCATCTTCAAGATGCAGAGAGAATGGTGGTAGTGACCAGTCCTCACTTGGTGTGAACACTCCTTCTTCAGCAGCTGTACTCTGGCCTTCACCTTTCAACACAAAAAGGTAAAGAAAAACTTACATGTAGCTACTGAAAACATACCAACATAAACATTGTATATAGCAATTACCTCCGATACCATCGGTTTTAATTCTTACCCCTTCCCCTCCATTAGAAATAATTTAGTCATTTATTCCTTGTCACACATGTTGAAGAGAGAAAAAAAAATGTTTTCAGTTTGTGGAGTTTAACAGTACATCAATACTTTTCATCAATAAATGTCAAACATGTAAAGAGAAATTAATCAGAAATAATAAGAAATATGCAAAAAGAAAAAAAACCCAACAAAACAGAAAAAAGAAGGAAACAATCTGATGCAAAAAGACTTAATGGATATTAAAATAAAGGTTCAGAATCCCAACTAGTGCTGTCATGAAATAGCTCTATTACGTATCAGTAAAAAGTGGTTCACATATTTTTTTTATTAAGCGTCCTGGGCGCTTATTATATTTAATACATTATAAAACATTTCTACTAGCAGAACAACTGGTCATGGGACAACTTTTCACAGTGGAATAAGATCTTGTCATGTGATGATTGCCAACAGATCTCATCTTGGTCCTAAGAAATGGAATGAGCTCCTCAAGATACTGTACATCAGAATAGCTTAGAAAAGCTTTTTTCAATTTCATGTAACAGTTGAAAGGCCACCTATTTTGACAAGCATACCAGACTGCAATTTAGAACAAATGTATCTTTATTTTGGTGCTTTATGAACATCATTAATTGACTGATTGATTGACATATTTATTGGCAAAGAAACTTACCTTTCTTTATAATATTGGCATCCTTTGTATTGTTAGGAAGGAATTTCTTGGAATGCATAGTTTTGGTTTTCCTTTTCATTTCTGCAAAATGATAAGAAATTACAATTCATACTTTGGTTATTCAAGAATGGAAAGGCATTGGTAACCTAATACAAATCATGACTAAATGTCAAAAAGTCAGAAATGCTTACTTTGCTAAACTAAAGTAGTATAAGGTACCTGAAGCAGCATTAACAGAATTAAACAAATACCTTGAAAGGTTTGCAACAAAGAAAAATCAAATGCTCGTATGGATTATGTAAGGAGTATAACTTAAAAAGACATGCATGCAAGCATGGCCAGTGGAGGCATTGAAGGGTAGTACCTCCTTATACTTAGTAGACACCAAAGTAATCAAAATGTACTTGTTGACTAACATATGGTATAAATTTCTTTAATACCTTAACAAACATTTAGCTGGGAAAGTTTTCAGGAGTCAGAAAGTCATTAATGACTTCATCTGTTGAACAATTGTAAACAGAATTATATGAAGATCTATTTTGGACGTTAGAACAGTCATAACTAGGAAATTACATAACCTTTTTTTGATATAAAGACAGCAACTGCTGATTTTATTTTATCTTTTATACAAAAATGCAATTAATGAACAATGGCATATGAGGTATGACCAGGTCAAACACATTTATAGGTATAGAAGTGGAATGAAAGAATTCTGTGCTACGTCATGGTGCTGAGATAAGATGACCAGGTCAAACACATTTATAGGTATAGAAGTGGAATGAAAGAAGTCTGTGCTACGTCATGGTGCTGAGAGAAGATGACCAGGTCAAACACATTTATAGGTATAGAAGTGGAATGAAAGAAGTCTGTGCTACGTCATGGTGCTGAGATAAGATGACCAGGTCAAACACATTTATAGGTATAGAAGTGGAATGAAAGAAGTCTGTGCTACGTCATGGTGCTGAGAGAAGATGACCAGGTCAAACACATTTATAAGTATAGAAGTGGAATGAACTAAGTCTGTGCTACGTCATGGTGCTGAGATAAGATGACCAGGTCAAACACATTTATAGGTATAGAAGTGGAATGAAAGAAGTCTGTACTACGTCATGGTGCTGAGAGAAGATGATGATGTACCTAAGTCTAATACTCTTTCTTAAAAGCAACCCAATAAGAATTTTCAACCAATTGCTGCACGATTCGTTGGCTCTTATTTCAAATATGAAATAAAAGCCCAGGCTTGAATAACGCTTGATGACTCCAGTTGGTTAAGGCCATGGTCGTTAGATTTTTTTTTAATTGACAGTTGTAGATTCAAATCCCGCCAGAACCATTTTCTCAAATTTTGCTTTTTCTTTTTTCACTCATTGTAATTCTGCATCTGGTAACTGCTATTGTAGTTTTATCTTACCAATTTTTCACTTTCACTTTTTTCTTTCTAACAAATACGTGAAAAAACCGTGTTTCCTTTAGATCATTATAACGTTATGCACTACAATTGAATCTCCACACACAAAATGCTATGTATACCCATGTATAAGTAGTGCTGTCACGACATGGTTCTATTATGTATCGATTATCATGGAGAAAAATATCGCGATATATTGGTATATCGCGATACCTTTCAAAAAACTAACTCACAACACAAATTGTTAATATCACTAACTTTACTTCTTTTATGGTGATTGCAACAAAAAATGATTTGCAGATATAGCAGACAACATGATCGTGTGACTATTACGTTCATGTTCTGGGCCAATAAATCAGAGCGTGCCAGTGTGGGATGAAGGAGCATGATTTTGAATTAGTTTTTTATGTTTCACGATATTTTTGCACATTTTTAATGGCCTAAACTTAACTTATAGATTTAATACTGTAACGTTAGAATTATAACATGAAGTAGCCCAGCAGAGTTGCGCGAAAATTTCTTACTTGAGTATTAGTTTTTGGTATCGCGATATGTGTTGAGAGGCATATTTCATGTCGTTGGAAATGACATATTGTGATATCGCAATAATCGACATGTCATGACAGCAGTATGTACAAGCAGAGTACAGGGTTCTTGAGTGTTCCAAAACCAGAATGATGTTAAAGCTTTGCATCCACCAATTTACAGAGACCAATGATGTACAAACTGAGACGAGCCTCCTTCGTAAAACTTATCCTGTAAGTTGACTTACTAGTAAATTGAGCATTCTGGTCTTTTTTCTCCTCCACGCCAACTACGTAAGTATTTTGTCGAGTAATTTTGTAATCAGTCCACAAGGCGTCGAGTACATCTCCTTCCATTGGAGGAGGAGGATGATTTTCTTCACCAGACAGAAGTTCTGATACGTCCGAAAGAATCCAGCCATCTTCACCTCCTTCATCATCCAGTGTGAGGTCTACAAATTCAATGACATCATTCTTTTCCTCTGTGACTGATGAAAATATACCAAAATGTAATTTTACAGTGAGCTCCTAAATAACAAACATTAAACTACCAAGATCTCAAATAATAATGACTTATAAAATGGTTACCATAATAACCATCTTCCAATAAAGTATTGCAAAAAAAGGACAACCTTGGCCCATCAAATTAGTCATTATATTTAACTTCCAGTTTTGCTTAAGTTTCAAATTTGTCTATAGATACTGCAAAGTTGGTTGGTGCTAACTTCTTGGCATATCAACTTGGATTGTAAAAGTCCTGCCATAAAGTTCTGCTTTTAGTTCCTTTCCTTAAAAAATCAAAAAGAAGGAAGATGTGATACTGAAGATGATGAGAAAAAATGTTAATTTTTAAAGCACTGAAACATTTTATAAATGCGACAATACTTTAACCCTACAGAGGAAACCCACAAGCACAAAATAGAAAAGACAAGTTAACAAAATGAGAAGAGTAAAAAGCTTTGTAATTAAAGGAACTGGGCTTAGCTTAAGCAAAGGCAAAATAAAGTGCTGATAGAATACCAGATGTCCGCTGTCGAGAGAAGCCAGGAGTCAAGACAACTAAGTTAAGGTGAACACATTCCACACTGTACTCAGTGCAGAAGGAAGTGACGAAGACTGGTATGTGAGATGGATACGGCTTGGTTACACAATCTTGAGTTATTACCTTATAGTGACAAGTTGCTTTGACAGATCTAATATACCACCAAGTGAGGTGAGCAAAAAGTCATTTTATAAAAATATCAAGTGTTTAATGCTAACGAATGTTTAATTTATATGAAATAGGACTACAAAACAACAAAATAAAGGATGACAAAAATCTTTATTCTTTATGGAGATGTCCAAGTTTGATCCCATTATAGTAGAAAGAGCTGAAACTAGACAAAAATTAACATCTCAGTCTGACATCCCACCCCATGTCCCACATGACATCCGATCCCACACCTTGTCCCACATGGCATTCAACCATATCTCCCACATGGCATTCCACCATGCAGTATGTCTCACATGGCATTCCACCATAAATCCCACGTGGCATTCCACTATGTCCCACATGGCATCCCACCCTATGATCCACATAGCATCTTACCCTATGATCCAAACAGCATCCCACCCTATGTCCCACATGGATCCCATCCTACATGTATGTCCCACATTAATCTAACCATATATACCACATGACATCCCTCCGTATGTCCCACATGACATCCCTCCGTATGTCCCACATGGCATCCCTCCCTGTGTCCCACATGACATCTCTCCCTATGTCCCCCATGGCATCCCACTGAATGTCTCGTATCAGTGGCTTCCCACCTGATGTCTCACATGGCATCCCACCTGATGTCCCACATTATGTTCCACATAATACCCCTCCCAATGCCATCCTACTTTATGTCCCACATGGCATCACATCTCATGTCCCCATGGCCTCCTACCCTATGTCCCCCAGTCTCCTACCCTATGTCACACATGGCATCCCAACCTATATCACACTGTGTTACTCATGGCATCGCACCCCATGTCCTACATGGCGTCCCACCCTATGTCCCACATGACATCCCATCCCATCCCGTGTCTCACATGACATCCCATCCCATTCCACCCTATGTCCCGTATGGCATTCCACCATATATCCTACATGGCATTCCACTATGTCCCACATGGCATCCAGCCCCATGTCCCACATGGCATCCTACCCCATGTTCCACATGGCATCCCACCCCATGTCCCACATGAAATTCCTTAGGCTCCATAAGAAATCTCATCCTATTCCTAGCTATCACAGTCCCTGATTGAGCATACTATGTATGAAAGTGTCAGTTCATATAATAACTTATATGCAAATGGCTTGTTGAATAAGAAAAAAAAAGGCAGTCAAATAATTATGCCCTGATATAGACCTCCGTGTACACCACATGGTATATATTATATCATATGTCCCAATTGGCCCCCATCCATGTCCCACATGGCCCCCATCCATGTCCCACATGGCCCCCATCCATGTCCCACATGGCATCCCTCCCTATGTCCATATGCAATCACATCCTGTCACATGCCCTGACTAAGCATACTAAATAAATACAAAAGTCTGGTCAGTTCATATACTGTAGCAACTTTATGCAAATGACCACAATAATAAAGGCAGAGTTTAATAATCATGACTGATACAATCATTGGTGGCCAAATATTTTGAAGAATTTAAGGATTTTAAATCTCTCCATTGCTGCGAGAGAGACACTTGAGGATCTCTGAAGAAAATTGGAAAATTATATCTTTTTACAATTATCTTCTAAGAAAATATCAAATGTTTTTAGACTTTTCAAGGAAACTAGTCTTCAATCTGTCTTGAGTATCTCTGAAAAACTAACATTTTGTGAGGAAATTCTAACCTTTCATAAGGATATCTGAACAAATGTTAACATTTTCTGAGGATTTCTCAAAAAACTTTAAAGTTTCTGAGGAAATCTCAGGAAAACTATGGACAGCCAGCCGTACGGACGAAATCGCCATTACATAGCTTCACATTATACTTTGCATGCTCACCAAAAAGAGAGAACTTAAAATTGCAAAAGCTTAGGACATACAAAATATTTTTACAGCAGGCTGATACAGGCTGGCATACTTTCAATAAGATCAATAAACTTATTGCTATTAGGAGATAATTCTTTTGCAACTCGAAGAGAAAAGCGGAAGTATTAAGAAAATGAAAAATGTGTGGTTTAAGGTCTTGGAATTCGCAACAAAAGATAAAGTACTTTGCATGAAACATTGAAAAATAATAAATGTTGTAGTCTTTTCCTGAAACTGTTTGTCGAAATAATCCTATGCACAAAACAAAATTTGAAGTATCCTATTTTTGTGCGTAATATGTGCTATATTGAATATTCTAGACCAAAGTCTCCCATTTCTTCTGGGCAGACCAAACACAAGTAAAAGATTTAACAAGCTTAGGATAAGAGAACTTTGAAACCTTTCGTGACCTGTTTAAAATGTGGATAATGTTTTTTTGATTACAATGGGAACTGGAAGTGCCACAACCAGAATTCTTTCAGTGAGATGGGATTGCATAAATTAACCTGAAGTAACTAGTAATATCGTATGCATTTAGAAAATAATTATCGCTTCATGCTGTATTATCATTATCAAAAAGATCCTTAACATAACAAACACCCTTTTCTGACAGTTGCCTATAAAAAATAGGATTATCATTGATATGGATAAAGCTGTTATTCCAAATCAACTGGCTACCAAAGTCAGCAACAGGGCAATGGAAAGTTAGAGCACTCCAGGCTTTACAAACATCAGATACAAAATTACAATCAATCTTATTGTCATTTAAACAGACATTCCCCTTAAAAAACATATACGCCCACCAAATTGCTTTAGATTAATAAAAAATAAAAACAAACTTCCAATGCTTTTGAGTTTGCTCAAAATTTCTTTTAACACAAGAAAGTTTTAAAGAGTTAATAAAAGACTTCAGATGTGGCATTCTTAGACTTATTGGACGAACTTCATTTACATAATCATTAATTGAAGTAGAGCATTTAATCTTATCCATTTTCCTGTTCCAAACAAAACTTATACAGCAACTTTCAGGAAATTTTAAACACATTTTTATTTCAATTGCAAGAAAAAGGTTAAACTATTTTCAATGACATCATAAAAATTGAGTGTGTGATGTCAGCTATGAGAAGTAGTCTCCAAAGTAGTCTTTCTACATCTGCCATTATGGGACATCTTTACAACTCAATATACCTTCAACAGAACAACATACAACAATAAACACCTTCACAATTTCCTTTGTCCTTTTTCCTTTTTACCAGATGAAAATTTCTGTAACTAAATATTCTAATATTTTGAGAATTTGTTAACGATTCCAGGCTGAAAAGAAATTAAAAGGTACATTTGGTGGTCAGATATATCTTATATCATTTCTGCTTTGAAATTTTGTTCTGTTGAGGGGATACAGGAGTTCAATGATGTCAGAAGATTGCATACTGTAACCTCCAATGAAAGAGATCACACCCAGACATGAGGTCACATCCACACATGAGGTCACACACACATGAGGTCAGAACCCACATGAGGTCAGACCCACACATGAGGTCACATCCACACATGAGGTCACACCCACACATAAGGTCACACCCACACATAAGGTCACACCCACACAAGGTCACACCCACACGAGGTCATGCCCACACATGAGGTCATGCCCACACATGAGGTCATGCCCACACATGAGGTCACGCCCACTTATGAGGTCACGCCCACACATGAGGTCATGCCCACACAAGGTCACACCCACACGAGGTCACGTCCACACATGAGGATATATATATATATATATCGAATACATATATATATATATATATATATATCTATATATATCTATATATATATATATATATCTATATATTATATATATATATATATATATATATATATATATATATATATATATATATATATATATATATATATATATATATATATATATATATATATATATATATATATATATATATATATATATATATATATATATATATATATATATATATATATATATATATATATATATATATATATATATATATAAAGAGACTACTGAGGAAGTAGAGGACATAATGTCACTTCTACTTGAATATCAGTTTGCATAAATCACATACAACTTTAATATCTCCACAACAAAACTGTTAAATACTTTCTTCACTTACCTTGTTACTATATTCATCCTCTTTCAAATAGGATAATCATGTTTGACTATAAACTTTACCTATTAAAACATACCTTCTTTAGCATGCACCTGAGGAGGGGACTGTGTGGTTATCCACCCCTCTTCATCCACAACTGCCTCTGCAGCTTCCTTAATCTGTACTCTTTCCTCATTATGATTCTCATCCTTTTCAGGTTCCTTCTCAGCTTCTTTTTCAGCCTCTTCTGGTTCAGTCTGTTTCTTTGGGTGTCCTTTCTCTGGCTCCGGATCCTTCTCATCTTCAATGGTGGGAGCCACTGGAGAATCCTTGCTCTCCTCTTCAGCTATGAATAGAATCAAACATTATATTAACACTTTGAATGTTCAGTCTGCTGATAGTGTACATGCATGAACGGAGTAGAACCATTCACATTTGATGTCTTATTTTTACTACAATCACATCCACATATCTATGGCAAAATCATAGCATAACTTCACTCAATGAATATCACACAAAAATCCTCCAAAACCTTCTATAGTCTCCTAGCAAAATAGATAGTACAAAGTTTTCTGACACCCTTTTTTTGTATTATGTCTCACCAGGAATTAAAAGAGAAAAAACAAAAATTGGAGTGTAAAACAATATCATATAATCATACTGCATGTATATTATTTGAATACTTTTCAGGTTCAAACAGCCAATATATTTGTAGATCATGTTTGAACTTTAACCTAAATATGATGAGCATGAAGCATACATGTTTTCGTATGACACATCCTCTTACCGTAATACATCTCACCAAACCATGCACCCATGTTTTAGTATGACACATCCTCTCACCGTGATACATCTCACCAAACCGTGCACCCATGTTTTAATATTACACATCCTCTCACCGTGATACATCTCACCAAACCGTGCACCCATGTTTCGGTATGACATATCCTCTTACCGTGATACATCTCACCAAACCATGCACCCATGTTTTGGTATGATATATCCTCTCACCGTGATACATCTCACCAAACCGTGCACCCATGTTTTAGTACGACACATCCTCTCACCGTGATACATCTCACCAAACCGTGCACCCATGTTTTAGTAGAACACATCCTCTCACCTTGATACATCTCACCAAACCGTGCACCCATGTTTTGGTATGACACATCTTCTCACCGTGATACATCTCACCAAGCCGTGCACCTATGTTTTGGTACGACACATCCTTTCACCGTGATACATCTCACCAAACCGTGCACCCATGTTTTGGTATGACACATCCTCTCACTGTAATAGTTTTGGTACGACACATCCTCTCACCATGATACATCTCACCAAACAATGCACCCATGTTTTGGCATGATACATCCTCTCACCGTGATACATCTCACCAAGCCATGCACCCATGTTTTGGTATGATACATCCTCTCACCGTGATACATCTCACCAAACCATGCACCCATGTTTTGGTATGATACATCCTCTCATCGTGATACATCTCACCAAACCGTGCACCCATGATTTGGTATGACACATCTTCTTACCGTGATACATCTCACCAAACCGTCCACCTATGTTTTGGTACGACACATCCTTTCACCGTGATACATCTCACCAAACCGTGCACCCATGTTTTGGTATGACACATCCTCCCACCATGATACATCTCACCAAACCGTGCACCCATGTTTTAGTATGATACATCCACTCACCGTGATACATCTCACCAAACCGTGCACCTATGTTTTGGTACGACACATCCTCTCACCGTGATACATTTTACTAAACTGTGCACCCATGTTTTGGTATGACACATCCTCTCACTGTAATACATATCACCAAACCGTGCACCCAGATTGTTAAGGAACATTCCGAGGAACACGTCGGACACAATTTCAACAACACTTACTGTGGTTAAAAATAAAGAAATCAAAAAACCTTCTCTATTAGTCAAATCCTCCTCCTTCTTCTTTGAAGTAATTTGTTTTGCTCTTCCTGAAAAGGTTCAAAGAAGCAGGAGTAACAACTACATACAGTACTTAATAATATTTGTATAATATTCATATCAAAGTTTCTTAATTAATTTTTTCCAGGGGCTATCATTTCACAACAGCCTCAGGCCGCAATCAATCGCATAGCAAAACCTGGGCCAGCGAAACGTAAAACAAAACCTGTCAAAACAATCCCTGAATACATACAAACAAGCTGAGAGCGCGCGATAAGAAGAATGTATGCCAGATGTCAACAGTTCTCTTATCAGCCTTCCTTTGACAAGCTGTGAGACTGCCCATTTAATAGCGGAACTAAAGATAACAATTTGCTTGATAAGCCACGATGCTGATCTGCCTAGGAAAAACCAAAATAAAAGAGTATTTTGGGATTTTTACTGATCTCATTCAGATTTTTTTCCGCTACCACCATTGTTCACGGGCCAGATTGTCTTGTCTGCCGGGCCAGATTTGGCTTGTGGGCTGCCTATTAAGAATCGTTGATATATATGGACGTGTAGAGGCAACGTTAGCTAATTTGCTTTAAAATCTATCAAAATCTATAATAGTTGCAACAAATTTAATAAAAATCCGTTAAACATTGCCCATTTTACGATGTTTTAAAATCTTAGGCAAAAATTTGCATGTTTTATATCAATTTTGTGATGTATATTACAGGGCAATCTTGGTATATTCTTTCGTAAATTCTTTGTATTTTTTAATGTCTACCATAATTCATTGAAATGATGCAAGTTCCTCTACCAAATGGTTTTGGGTCTTTGCCATGCCCCCAATAAAATTCTAGCAGGAAGAGACTTTCTCATCATTTTCAGTGACTGAGATTTAGGAAAGAAATATCACTAATAACATTAGAGATTTTGAGCTGTCTGCCAAGGTATATGTAACAAATTTTGCATGAATTAAAACAGATTAAACTTTGATCAGCTACAAAACTAAAAGATTTTTTTTTCAAATTCTGAGCTACTCAGATTTAAATACTATTTACACCAACATAAAAATTACCACATGTCCATTGACCTTTAAGGCTCACTCTATCGCGTGCTAAAATACACATACTATTGTTGATTTCTTTGGAAAGGATACAAAATTACCATAAAATTACAGAAAGAAAAATTTCTGTAGTGGTATTACACAACCCAACATATACACTAAACAAGCTTATGTCTACACAAAATGTATGTTACTATTATACTTGCAATAAACTTAAGTTTCAAAAGACTGGTGGGTGGTGAAAAGTGGTTGTGTCTCACACATAGTGTCTCAGTGCGCTTACTGGGGCGAAAATTCAACACCACAACTTTAACCTTGTGGTAATCTAAATACTTGTTTGTGGTCACATAGTATTAATATGCTATGATTTTAAGCTGTTAAAAGATATTGGAGAGTACCATGATGACCATGATCTGTTTTCAACAACCCTCCTTAAGTTCCATCAGTCTGTTCCAAAACTTATTAAAATTTGAACAAAATAGCTCAATGGTATTTCTAAATAATAATATATTATTTATGGAGATCAATACCATCATATATATAACTTTTTGATACATATGATAGTTAACAACAGCATCATTACTTTTATGCCTGCCAATTTTGGGCTTTCTGGTCAAGCAAACTTCATTGACCTCCTGGGGACTCCACTCTTCTTCACTTCCTCTCTCATTGCTGTCACTGTCTGGGGAAAAAAATACACACAAATTGATACCCATTCAATCACTACATAAGCACAAACTGCATACTTCATTAACAGTGTAATATGTAACTAAATGTCTGTAACCATAAGGGACGGGGGAGCAAGAGGCTCAAATTGATGAATACACTTGGGCAAAAAGGACACTCAGATAAAAGGGTCCAGAAAGTATTACAAGTCAAATGCCAACTTCGGTACAAAAGTTTATTAAAATTCTGGTCAACTTTAGCAAGAACCAGACATCGCAAACAATACACATCCCCTCACCGCTAACAACATGCTTTCCAGCTTCTGTCACACCTGCCATCTCACCCTTTGTTCCACATATCATACCATGCTACTTCCCTCCCTACAGGAAATCATACATGAAATCCAGATACCATTCCACAACATGACCTGTATGCCATCACACCTGCAATCAAGATGACATCAGGCCATATGCCTTGCCACCCTGTCCCATATACCATGCCACCATGTCCCATATACCATGCCACCCTGTCCCATATACCATGCCACCCTGTCTCACATGCCATATCTCCCTGTCCCATATACCACGCCACCTTGTCCCACATCCCATCCGTCCCTGTACCATGTGCCATACTACCCTGTACCACATGCCATCCTTTCATGTACCACGTGCCATCCCACCCTGTCCTACAGGCCATTCAATCCTACCCCACATGCTATTTCACCCTGTCCCATGTACCATCCAACCCAAAATCCATCCAACATGCCATCCTGTCTCACATGTGATTACACTCTGTCCACCATGCCATCCCACCTTGTCCCACATTCCATCCCAGCCTGTCATAAATACCATTACATTACCTTGTTTCACATGCCACGCCACCCTGTCCCACATACTATCCCACCCTGTCACATATGCCATGACATCCTGTTCCACATTCCATGGTACCCTGTCCCACACAACATCCTGGCCCCATGCCATCCCACCTTCATCCTAATTCCTACATCTACCAATCATTCTACCATCTTCCTCCCAACATTCTTTCTTCTTACTCCCATTCCCTCGCTTTTATCAACTCAACATGCCCCATTCACCTACCATTCCCCTTCACCTGCCATCCCCTGTTCATCTACAATTCTCCATTCACCTGACATCCTCTATTACCCAATACGTTCCATTCACCTACCATCCCCCATTCACTTACCATCATCCATTCACCTACCATCATCCATTCACCTACCATCATCCATTCACCTACTACCCCAACCCACCTTTTGCCATCCACTCATCTACCAAATATACTGTTAAAGAACTCATCATTCCAACTTTCACTATAACCTCCACTCACTCCATTGCACTGCAGCCTCCCCAGCTTTAACTTAAATCTGACACTTCCAATAGAAACATGCTTAACATTTCCCCTTATAAACCAGATAGAGCTGATCTTTCTACCAAATCAGAAGGAAAATTCAGTACAAATTAATTTGCAGATTGTCATAAGTCTATTATGTGTCCACTTTAATCAAGCGAAGACATTGTTTTTTGCTATTCATTCGCAAGACACTTTATTATAAATTCCAATCAGTCGTCAGATCTATTAATCAACTTTGAAAATTCAGTAAAGATTAATTCGCAGATAATCATAAGTCTATGATGTGTCCCTCTACTCAAAGGAAGACTTATTGTTTTTTTGCTTATCATTGGCAACACACTTCATTATAAATTCCATTCAGCACTTAAATCTATTATTAAACTCTTTTCATCCCAGAACAAATCCTTTAATTGCTGATATTCAATTCTGGAATGCATTTTTCTCCTTTATATAAATCTATTTTCATAAAAAACTTGGAATTCCTTTCCTAGGGCAGCAATCTTTTGCTCCTAGTAGCTAAACAATGCATGAAGCCGGACAGACGATAGATGTCGATGGACGAATGGACAAACGGATGAACGAGACGGACAGAGAATAAACAAGATATATTCCAAGACACGAATAAAACATGAATATAACAAATATTCCTCAAACAGTCTGACGTAACTCCGGCACTAAAATTGCTAGTTTTGATATTGAAAAACCTGTCTTTTTCATTAGACACATACATTAAACTTAAGTCCATTACAGAAATAATCATACAATTCTAATACCTTCAGCATAAGACACAGAAGGTTTGGGCCTTCTTGACAGGTTCATTGGTTTCCTGTACAGGCGAAACAGCTCTTGATTTCATCTTCCTTCCAAAACTTATTTCGAGTTTCTTTTTCACTTTACCGGCTTTTCCGACTGTCTTGGAAGAAGCATTATTTTCTAAAGGAAAGAAAGAAAAACAGCAAGTAACAACTAACAATAACTTCTAATACTAAATAAACATATGGTCTTGATAATTAAGTAAAATGACTATTGGAGGTCTAAAAATGATTGCTAATGATATCACTTCATGTTTGCATAGCGCATTCTAAGGCACAGACTCCAGAAAGAAGCCAACCGTCTAAACAAACCTAGATCATTTTTAAGTTCCCAGCATTACACTATACCAAAAGAAGCCAACCGTCTAAACAAACCTAGATCATTTTAAGTTCCCAGCATTACACTATACCAAAAGAAGCCAACCGTCTAAACAAACCTAGATCATTTTAAGTTCCCAGCATTACACTATACCAAAAGAAGCCAACCGTCTAAACAAACCTAGATCATTTCTAAGTTCCCAGCATTACACTATACCAAAAGAAGCCAAGGGTCTAAACAAACCTAGATCATTTTACATCCCCAGCATTACACTATACCATACCTGCAAAATATCTACGGTTCCGCGACGGTCATACATGTGGAAAAAACATGATTTCTTTTTTTTTAAATTTCTGAGTAAGTATACTTGTTAAATATGTACTCTGAAAACGCTTCCATGTGATTGTGCGATGAATAGTACATTAAAAAGCGGTACGTATTTTTGAATAAGTATATTTGTTAAATATATACTCTAAAAACGCTTCCATGTGATTGTGCGATGAATAGTACATTAAAAAAACGGGTATTTCTGAGTAAGTATATTTGTTAAATATATACTCTAAAAACACTTCCATGTGATTGTGTGATGAATAGTACATTAAAGAACGGGTATTTCTGAATAAGTATATTTGTTACATATGTACTCTGAAATTGCTTCCATGTGATTGTGCGATGAGTAGTACTTTAAAAAACGGGTATTTCTGAATAAGTATATTTGTTAAATATATACTCTAAAAACGCTTCCATGTAATTGTGCGATGAATAGTACATTAAAAAACGGGTATTTCTGAGTAAGTATATTTGTTAAATATATACACTAAAAACGCTTCCATGTGATTGTGTGATAAATAGTACATTAAAAAACGGGTATATCTGAATAAGTATATTTGTTGAATATGTACTCTAAAAACGCCTCCATGTGATTGTGCGATAAATAGTATATTAAAAAACGGGTATTTTTGAGTAAGTATATTTGTTAAATATGTACTCTAAAAACAGTTCCATGTGATTGTGCGATGAATAGTACATTAAAAAACGGGTATTTCTGAGTAAGTATATTTGTTAAATATGTACTTTAAAAATGCTTCCATGTAATTGTGATAAATAGTACATTAAGAAACGGGTATTTCTGAGTAAGTATATTTGTTAAATATGTACTCTGAAAATGCTTCCATGCAATTGTGATGAATAGTCCATTAAATTGCGAAGGAGGGAAGCATATAAAGATGTATTTACATTGACATTATTTCTGTCACAATTTTTCGAGGGAGATTTTTGACACCTTTATTCAGAACCATGGAAAATTTTATAATTAATTTCAAGTCTGTGCTATGCCATACATTTCCCATGTCGCAACCAATAATGTCCCAACCTGACAACAATTACATTGTCTACCTGTTCTGTACTCTTAATGTCGAGTGCCAGACAAAGAAGTGGCAGTTCCTATGTTTGAAGTCTTTGGTATTACCCAAAGTCGAACCAATAACTGGGGTTACAATCACTGGGGTTACAATACCTGGGGTTACAATCACTGAATAGCAGAGTTATCTATCTAAGCAAGACCTTCAAAGATATAGTTAACCAGAATATAAAGAATATATATATGTGTGTAATATATGTGAAATGCAAATGTAGCAACTGGTCCAAAATTGTTGTTCTTTGTTATTCTTAATATTTCTTTCTATAATTTCAGTCATCAGAATGCTGAATTAGGCTTATATAAGTTCCCAAACTTTTCGCCTGAAATAATCATTTCCAAGAAATAGGTGTATTCGGTTGCACATGCAAAAGTGGTATTTATAATTTCAATTACAATTTGAAGATTAAAAATCAATCTGATTAACAATGAATATTTAGAGTGGGATATTGTGAATAAAATGACTTGAAATATTAGTTCATTCACTTCCGCATCATGAATAATTTTTAAATAATACCCAAGGTTAATCTGCCCAAATGTTAATATGGGATTTATAGTGATTTCCAGAAATTATATGCCATCACCTGTTTACATATTACACAGAATAACAACCGTTTGTTGTGTATAAAGATTAACAAATGCCACATCCCTGTTCCATATAAAAACAGATAGGTACAGATAATGCAAAAAAGTTATCCACATGCAACACTGATGTCTAATCACATACCCTTGCCCTCCTTGGACTTCTCCCTATCCTTGGGTGATTGAATGACATTGCTGCTACTATCCACTTTCTCGTGTTCATCATCCTCATCTTCATACTCATCATCAGCATCATCATTATCATCCTCTTCATCATCTGTGGGAGGTTCTTTATCGGTGTAGCCTGATAAGTAAACTTTATCTACACAAAAAGAATTAAACAAGTACTTGGTCTAACACTGAAGTATTTTTTTCTCTCACAATTTTGCAAATTTTCAAAAGTGATGATTAAATAAGTGAATAAAGTGAAAGCAAAAATGTATCCAATTAAGTCAAATGTCAGTATGTGTTCAACTTGCTATCTATCTAAAAGTTTTTGCCAATATTGACAAATTTTTCAAACTTTAAAATTCAGAAACAAAATAAGCTTTTGGGAAAAACACATTTCTCCTGAGAATGCTATGTTCTTATACAGAATAATGAAGAAGTAAATAGTACTTCAATGAGCTCTGAGAAGCCAGTTCTTATTCCCCAATAATAGAGGTGTAAATAGCACTTAAATGAGCTCTGAGAATGCTATGTTTTTATACAGAATTATAAAGGTGTAAATAGCACTTAATTGAGCTCTGATAATGCTATGTTCTTATACAGAATATTAAAAGTGTAAATAGCACTTAAATGAGCTCTGAGAATGATATGTTCTTTTACAGAATAATAAAGCTCTGAGCATGTGTAAATAATAAAGGTTAAATGAGCTCTGATAATGCTATGTTCTATACAGAATAATAAAGTTCTTATACAGTGTAAATAGTACTTAAATGAGCTCTGAGAATGCTATGTTCTATACAGATTAATAAAAGTGTGTAAATAGTACCTAAATGAGCTCTGAGAATGCTATGTTCTTATACAGAATAATAATAAAAATAGTACCCAAATGTAAATGCTATGTTCTTATACAGAATAATAAATGTAAAGCTCTGAGAATGCTATGTTCTTATACAGAATAATAAAGGTGTAAATAGCACTTAAATGAGCTCTGAGAATGCTATGTTCTTATACAGAATAATAAAAGTGTAAATAGCACTTAAATGAGCTCTGAGAATGCTATGTTCTTATACAGAATAATAAAAGTGTAAATAGTACTTAAATGAGCTAAAAAAAGATATCTTTACTTACATTTTCCTTCTACTAAGAATGTGATCTGTTCTCGCGATTTGAGCCTCACATCCAGGAGTTGCTGGAACAGGTAAGGACGGTATAAGGTGCACAAAACTTGCTCAGAGAACTCTGTCTTGATTAGAACATGGTGTGGACTCCCACCTGAAGAAATAAGAAAACCCCAATATACATTGCTTTCACTGAACCAGAAATTATCACTGAACTTGTGATGAGATTTGTCAGTAGATTGACAGCAAAGGTGTCAGAGAGGTTAATTTATAGCAAGAAAATAATGCAATCCAACAGAGAGTGGCCGAATGGGTGAAATAATAAAATATATAAACTACATTATACATTGAAAACACACCCTTCAAATAGCAAGACAAATATATACATAATCAGCGAATAAGCCATATGTTGAGTGATTAGATGATTTATTTGGAACTACAAACTAGCACCTATATGGCAAGTACAATGTAGTTTTCTGCCATTAAGTTGATGTAAATGCTTTGCAAATCTGATTTCCTACATAAATGTTTGAAGTTTTGTAGGTTTACCTGTGATACTGTACTAAATGAAGATCAACAAAGAGAAATCATGTAAAGCTTATATCAGATACCAGCTAAAAAACTTGCTCATTGTAAAACACTTTTATGCTTTAAGCACGGGTGGCATTATAAGATGTTGCTCACAAAGTTGGGTAGAGGTTGAGAAAAGAAAAATTACAGGAATAGAAACCTCCACTTCCATGAACGTATCTATGACAGAGGTTATAATTATTATCATAATACAAAGTTTTCTATAAAGAACCTTTTCATCCAACTGCCCCGCCTCAAACACACACTCTTCTGAAGTGCGATACCAGACCACTTTAGGGATTTTAATTACATTATAAAGGCATTTTTTGAGCTAAATGATTCTTTAAAGGGGCAAATACGCCCTCTGACTCGCTCACATACAGTACGAGGAGATATTGTTGATTATTTCAATTCTGTTCACAATTTCAGTCAACATTTCCAAGTTCTTTACTAATTCTGGGTGACTTTTGATTTTGTTTATTTTGCTGTAATCTTCTTCTGTGGTGGTTGGTGGTGCTAGTTTGGGCTTATTCATAGGGTTTAGCTCGTCATCTACTAATGTTATGTTATTTCAGCTCTTTAACTTATTACTACAAACGCTTTAACTGTACAACAAATAGTACAGCGCCATACCCCTTTAGCACCAGCTAAGTAAGCCTGAATAAAATGAACTTACTTGAAGGCTCTCTGCAATCTAGGGAGGCCAATGACACGTGAACTTCATCTTGAAATGTGTAGGTGAAGTGCTCACCAGGATTCAGAGTAAGACCTGCAGGTGAATCAAGGAACCATATTGGAAACTATTTCATCAGAAAAATTGTTTACTGAGGAATTTGTGTATAATCAGGTTAGAATTAGCACTTACAGTTCTTCATTATGAGCTGATTTCAATATCCCCTTACAATATTTCCTCAGAAGCTGTTTCGCCCAACCCTTTTCAATATTTCCTCAGAAGCTGTTTTGCCATCCCCTTTCAATATTTCCTCAGAAGCTGTTTCGCCCATCCTCTTTCAATATTTCCTCAGAAGCTGTTTTGCTTAACCCCTTTTAATATTTTCTCAGTAGCTGTTTTGCTCACTCCTTTTAATATTTGCTCAAAAGCTCTTTTTTGCCCATCCCCTTTTAATAATTCCTCAGAGGCTGTTTGCCATCCCCTTTCAAATCTTACAATTTTTCTTCATCTCTAGAACATTCAGAAAAGTATGACAAGGTTGAAGTATGAGAATATAAAATAAAGTGCACTTCAAAATGTCACCTAATTAGGTTAATCATAGCTCACAACATAGCCCAGCCTCCATAAGCTACTGTTCACCTAAACACACCACCCTCAAACGAAAAAAATTAGTCAGTCAGTCTGTTTTGCAGAGAAATGTACACATTTACATAGGTCTATCAATAACTACTTTTAACTTGATAAAATATCACTAAACCTTGCCTCATTTGTTATTTTCAAAACATGACCGTCTCTAAATGCTAAATACAATGCGAGTCATGTAAAATGTTAATTCAACTACGCCAGAAGGAAATTTACCCCACAACATTGTTAACTGGCTTCTCAAATGGCAATCCCCTAAACATCAGAGAAAGTTGAGAACTTTTTCATTTACAGCTTCTTCAGGAATCTGCAAAAGAGAAGAAATGGAAAACTTTGAGAAAAGGGAAAGGTTGCATACAATACATTAAATTCTACATTTCTTCAAAAAGTACAGAAATCATCAAGTAAAATCAACAGTAGAAGTTCATGCACTCCCAAAGTTTGTGCATTGTCTTTTTTGCTAACAAAAAAAATGTTTCTTTGATCAGTCCAGATAATGACATAATGTGGATTTTATGATGCAAGATTATTAAAGCCCAAGGTTCTTCTTCGAGCAATTTATGAAATTTAGCTAATTTTCTGACAGAAATTCTGTTCTTCTATTTCGCTGAAGGTTTGGGTGATATTACATATATAATTACCAACAGATGTCCTTCAAATTGTAATTCTAAGTTAAGAAAATATGGTTATGAAATTGAAAGCGCTTAGTGCTCTCATTTGATTGTGTAGCCACGAAAAAGAAAAAGTTACCAATTGATCCTTCGTAAAATATGTTATATTGTAGTAACTGCAGAATACCATGCATTTTCGTAACTTACAGAGTGGATTGCTTCCTTGCAAAGTTGAGAATTCAGATTTTTGATCTTAATTTGTGTTATATTTAGAGGATGCTGATATTTTTTTACTCGATGTCGCAATCCCCAACTTTAGGTCCCAAGGAAAACTCCCATTTAAAAAATTGACAAACCAGTAGTCAAACGTATTAACCCTTAAAGTTACAGGGGGTTCAAAACGTGACTGGAACTTTCTGAAACTTTTTTTTCTTTAAATCATTTTTCATAACTTTCTTTTGTTTTGCATCACTACAAGTTTGGTTTATATAAATGCTAAGACAATAAACTTTTCAATAAGAAAGTCAAATTAAAGAAAATATTAAAATAAATATGCATATGTGCAAATTTCAGGCAAACTCAAGGCAATTTTTTTGAGCTTGTATTTTTTCTTGTGAATAATGAAAATGGAGATTTCTTTACATATTTAGATTGCTTGTGAAATTTTCTTTCCAATGATACCAGTTTAGATTTTTTTATCAAAGCAAAACCTGCAAAAACAATAAAAACAAACAATACAAATAAACAAAAAAATAATCACAGCTGTAAGTACTCGCAAAAAATTATGCCGTGCAATTAGCACGGTACTCAAACCTGGGGCATCCACTTGAACTTCCTGAGCACTAACCACAGTACTTCACTAGTGTGATGATGTTATGTGTGGGTTTGTCTTTATACTTAAATATCGGCATGAATAAAGAGGGGGTTGCTCATTTTTCATTCGATAGTATTAATTAAAAATTAGCATTTCTAACAGTATATTTTGCATAGGGGAGATATTTTTCAAAATTTTGATCTCAAAAAGGCTAAAAATCATGATATTTTTCACAACTTTTGCCAAAAAAAGATATTGATGATAGGGGCAGTCAAAATTTGACCGGAATTGGATGCATTAATATCTTTGTAAGTTCCTCACTGGTTTTCGTTTTTTGTTAAATTTTGTGCATTTAAAAAAAATCCCTATTCCAACCCATCTTTTGTCAAAAATCTTAAACATAACCCCGAAGAAAATGTTACACTGTCTAAAGGAACTATTTGAGCTCTTTCAAATGACACCACGATCACTGCTGTGGGCCTATTTGAAGAAGTTGAATAATGAAAAGTGCATGTCAAATCAGTCATGTCAAGACTGACTGGGAAACAAAGGGTTAAGGATCATTTCAGCTACAAGGTAATCTCATTTATGTAAAACTTAACCAGAGCATCACTGATGCAGGTGCTCAACCCTTTAAATTTTGAGTAAAGTTTTGGAGTGTCCAGCCTGTGATGGTGATTGGTTGTGAATAAGAAAGAAAGAAGGCATGATGAAGGTTATTGATGTCAAGTCCCCATTCTTTTCAAATAATGTGCCATGTTTTTATTGAGAAGATATTGATTGTTTGTAATTGAGAGCCTTTAAATGGAATTCTTTATATTTCTGTCCTAAATTTCAGTCATTGAAAATCATCAAACTGACCAGTTTCTCCTGCTATACTTTGATTGAGCTAGGATATATGATGGAGATCAAGTTAAAAACTTCTTTGCATATTTAACTGCTCCCATTCAAATAACATTGGTGGAGATTTGAAAAATAATAAGTTAACTACATAACATAAGGAGTAGTGATTAATTGCTAAACCATTAGTGATTAATTGCTAAACGATTACTGATTAATTGCTAATCGCTCGTAACTCTTCAAAAACGTTTAGTAAAACTTTTAAACGATTAATCGCAAAAATAACATATTTGTGGCCTAGTGTACAGTAACAATTAGCACCACTGAAAAAGATTAAAATACTCAAAAAATCACCTAAAAGATTTGAGCTATAAACTGAAAAGAAACCCCTCTATGCTTAAAATGCATGAAAAAGACATTAAAATCAAGCAAATTCCTTCATTTTCTTGATTATCGATCGTTTAGATCTTTTCCCGGTGAGTTCATGGCCAGAACTAAATTCAATTTGTTAAATTCAAAATTGTTGCCGCACTTTAAGAACTAAAAATTTATTTACAGCAGGGAAGTACCATTTTACTAGCATTAGCGAACATTGTACTGGGGCACGGTCGATGTACACAAATTATTTTGTGACAGTAGATGGAATTTCAGACTGCCAGAAATCAACATTTCTTATTAAATATTTTATTTCTATGCCGGTTTGAATGTCATCCAAACCCAGGATCTTTATGTTTCACTAGTTTTATCAGCCTAACGGATAACTATTATTCATTAAATTTGCATTTGGTAAGATACTTGACCTATTTTTGGTCCGAAAAAACATGGTATGTTTGTGGGTGTAAAGTATACCAGTTCCACATTTTTTTACTTTTTTTTACCAAGTTTTGGGTGAAGCTTGGTTGCGATTAATCGCTCACAAATTTTGGAGAATAAATGTTTAGTGAATTAATCACAAATCAACAGCACTAATAAGGAGATTGATAGGTTTTATGGTTGCTATGTCACCAAATTTATATAAGGCCTAAAAGTTAAAAAAATGGTCAATTTTTCACCAATTTTGATGAAAACGTTGAATATTTTCATGTTTTGTAGCATATTTTCTCCCAGTAAAGCCCAAGTCAAATTAATTTCAATCTACCCGTCCATATAGATATTTTAATTTCCATGAAGTTTCATAAAAAGATGCACTTGCAATTGGAACAAGAATAAGAGTATTAATACTGGAAACAATATCAATTGAGAAAAGGAATTTCAGGAATTCCTAAACAGTATGTTTCAAATATGTAACGCATCTTATAAAGCTGGTTAAATTTCTGAAGTCTATTCATGCACGATGAGCAGTTTCATCATAAAAGCTGCTTAATACCTGATGTCTATTCATGCACAATGGGCAGTTTAATCATAAAAGAAAATGTCTGAGGGGAGCTTGTGTGAAACATTACACCATGGAATATCTTTAAAAGTATAAACATTTAGCACCTTTTTATAGGCCATAACTACAAAAGTACAATGATTTACAACTAACAAAATACAAGGATTCGAAATGAAGATAATAATCTTCCAAGAGCCAAAATTTCAAGACCAGAGGTGTCAAAACAAAAAAAGCTTAAACATTGTAAAGGGAAAAAAGGGAAATTCATGTTCGACTTTATAACTTTATTTGGTTGAACTAAAAAACCAGAGTTACTCAAAAAAACTGAGATTTTGAAAAGTTTGTTCAGAGAAGTCAACAGAAATTTCCCTAACATCGTAGTAGACAGTACCTATACTTTCATCAGCTTCCCATCACAAACTTTGCTGATTTTAGGTATAGAGGTCATGCATGTCAATTATACGATACGACATGTCGGGCCACGCCGGCGTATAATTGCCTGTAACGCTCCATAAATTGGGGGTCAGAGTGTAGCTAAGCGCTGAGTCGTAACTTGATGCCAGTTTATCTGCATCTTTTATGAACTTTAATATTAAAAACACAACAAATTGATATTCCTCGTTTTTGCCTTTTAAACTGGCATGTTGTTTATTATCTTTATCAGACGATTCAGTCCTCTCACTAAATCAGTAAAAACACATTATAATATATGTAATGTAACCTTGACAATCTACAAAGTTCCAGCTCTCTCTTACTTGAGATCCCGCAACCTTCTCAACTTAACCTGTTCTACCACTCTCCCAAAAACAAAAATATATTCGATGGTATCTCACTAATGCGTATATCCTAAGTTAACCAATCAGATACACGAATTTTAAATAGTCAATAACTTCTAACCAATCAGGAATCTGGCTCCTCCTACTAGTGTGCTCTATTATCTGAGATTGACAGATAATGCTCTATATGTGCATAATCTTTGTTCCTGTTTATCAATTCTTTCTGGGAATTGATATAATCAATACATAAGAAAATGGCATGAGAACTATCCTGTTCACGGATACGCGTCAAGATCAAAGACGGTATATGTCGCTTGTTTACTCGAGTTTGTGACCTGGGTTCAGAATCTAGTTCATCTTAAAGGTATATGGACACAGGATGGATAAGTATTATACGACAGTACATATAGCTCGATCTGTAGAAGTTACTCGCAGTGAAAACCAAAACGTAAATCAAATGTTTTTCATTCATAAAAAAAGGATTTTACAAGTTGAAATGGTTATTTCCTGCTCAGTGTTTGGTTGTACGAATCGTCAAGGACAAATAAAAAGAGTAACTTTTTACAGATTTTCAGTGGAAGAGAGCAGACGGGCGAAATGGATAAACAGCAGTGAAATGCAAATATTGGACACCCAAGCTCCACCAGTAAAATATGTAGCGAAGGGCATAGCTGAGGGGCTGTGGCCCCCCCAATAATTTTTCCAGAGGGCCAAGTACCATTTTGCCACCCCCCTTCCCCCCAATAATAGGTCTAATGAATTTTCGTAAATTTTTCTTTATTTTCGTGAAATTTGTTTCATTTTTTGTGTCATTTTCCTTCATCTTCCAGAATTTTCTCCAATTTTCGGAAGGTTGTCCAAGATCATTTTCGTGAAATTTGCTACAATTTTTGTGCAGTTTCCTTCATTTTCCGGCTTTTTCTTCAATTTTCATAACATATCCTTCATTTTCGTGAATTTGCTTCAATTTTTGTGCAATTTCTTTCATATTCAGGAAGATTTCTTCAATTTTTGAGAAGTTGTCATAAAATTTCATTCCATTTCGTGAAATTTGCTGTAATTTTCGAGAAATTTTACCAATAATTTACGAGCCCCCCCCCCCCACTTCTCTTTACATATAGTTTTTGAACCATGATAAGAGACTCATACATTTTTGTACTGAGGTTTGATAAGACAAATGATAAAATCTGCCCTCTCCCCCTCACAATGTCAAACACTTTTAAACGCCGCTGATGTAATGAACATTTCATATCAGGTGAGGTTTACTTCAGACCTCATATGAATGAAATAATTCGCTATTTACTTTTTTAGGTACAACTTAAAGACTTTTTCCCTTAAGACATGCTTCCTCCTCTCTAACAGAGTCATCTTGAATTTCTGTTTATGTTGTCATCGTTTGGAGACAGTGAACCAGTCTTTTTAACATATTTATTGGGGGGAAAATGTCTCCCATTCCTTTTCGTTACCCCACAATGATGGATTTTGTTACCCTGTGAAAATATCCATATGAATATATTAATGAATCACCAAATTGGGGACCAATGATCAACTTATTTAGCCATTGAAGGGCCGTTAAAATGAGGACTGATGATCAACTTATTTAGCCATTGAAGGGCCACCAAAATGTGGACCAATGATCAATTATTTAGCCACTGAAGGGCCACCAAACTGGGAACCAATAATCAACTTATTTAGCCATTGAAGGGCCACCAAAATGGAGACCAATGATCAACTTATTTAGCCATTGAAGAGCCACCAAAATGGGGACCAATAATCAACTTATTTAGCCATTGAAGGGGCACCAAAATGAGGACCGATGATCAACTTATTTAGCCATTGAAGCCACCAAAATGGGGACCAGTGATCAACTTATTTAGCCATTGAAGGGACACCAAAATGAGGACTGATGATCAACTTATTTAGCCATTGAAGGGCCACCAAAATGAGGACCGATGATCAACTTATTTAGCCATTGAAGGGCCACCAAAATGGGGACCAGTGATCAACTTATATAGCCATTGAAGGGACACCAAAATGAGGACTGATGATCAACTTATTTAGCCATTGAAGGGGCACCAAAATGGGGACCAGTGATCAACTTATTTAGCCATTGAAGGGACACCAAAATGGGGACCAGTGATCAACTTATTTAGCCATTGAAGGGACACCAAAATGAGGACTGATGATCAACTTATTTAGCCATTGAAGGGACACCAAAATGAGGACTGATGATCAACTTATTTAGCCATTGAAGGGACACCAAAATGAGGACTGATGATCAACTTATTTAGCCATTGAAGGGGCACCAAAATGGGGACCAGTGATCAACTTATTTAGCCATTGAAGGGACACCAAAATGGGGACCAGTGATCAACTTATTTAGCCATTGAAGGGACACCAAAATGAGGACTGATGATCAACTTATTTAGCCATTGAAGGGACACCAAAATGAGGACTGATGATCAACTTATTTAGCCATTGAAGGGACACCAAAATGGGGACCAATAATCAACTTATTTAGCCATTGAAGGGGCACCAAAATGGGGACCAATAATCAACTTATTTAGCCATTGAAGGGACACCAAAATGGGGACCAATAATCAACTTATTTAGCCATTGAAGGGGCACCAAAATGGGGACCAGTGATCAACTTATTTAGCCATTGAAGGGACACCAAAATGAGGACTGATGATCAACTTATTTAGCCATTGAAGGGGCACCAAAATGGGGACCAGTGATCAACTTATTTAGCCATTGAAGGGGCACCAAAATGGGGACCAGTGATCAACTTATTTAGCCATTGAAGGGGCACCAAAATGAGGACTGATGATCAACTTATTTAGCCACTGAAGGGGCACCAAAATGAGGACCGATGATCAACTTATTTAGCCATTGAAGGGCCACCAAAATGGGGACCAGTGATCAACTTATATAGCCATTGAAGGGACACCAAAATGAGGACTGATGATTAACTTATTTAGCCACTCAAGGGCCACCAAAATGGGACCAATGATCAACTTATTAAGCCATTGAAGGGCCACTAAAATAGGAATCAATTAAATTTCCTCACCAAAAAAGTTTCTTCTTATTTCTCACCTTTGACAGGTGTGTATTCATATATTTTTACCAATGAATTGTGTGGAAAGAATGTATCCCTTCTGCATGTCTTTCCCCTACCCCAGATTTCTTTTAGTGAAATGTTTTCATGTGCAGCTTTTCTACTAAATTTGAGTGGCTCAAAGCAAATTAGCTGAGCCTGGTACTTGAGTTTGAATAGCAGACTCATTGCCACTATGTAGTATGACTGCGTTTAAGGTACAGTAGTTGTTAATGTGGTGATAAGCAATAAGGAACGTCTAATAGATTCAAAACTTCTTTCTTCTTTAATTGGCTTGAACCAGTTCCTGGTGCATGTTAAATGATAGGCAGTTTTTATAGCAAAAAGTTTAAAGATGCTGCGATGAGTGTGGATTGCGCTGTGTTTTTTCTGGTATGCAACTTAAAGAAAAGACAAAAAAAAAGGTCTTAAAATACACAAATGTTGCAAACACACAAAAAGGTATTCAAATAGCCAGCGGATCTGTACACTTCACTTGCTCTTCGATTACATGTGTACAGTACACTCACGTCAATCGTAAATTTGGTAGTCTGATTATGCAAAGTTCTCATGCTGTTGAACAGATACTGTACGAGTCAGTTTTGTCAAAAAACCTTGTTTTTTCTACATTATATAAATAATTTTGCTTAGTTTACCAACCTATCAGATTAAGGACCATTCTAGTTTAGGCTACAAGGTACTGTTATCTAATTTCTGTAACATTCAAAGATTTAGCCTAAATCAGAGTTAGCCTACGCCTAGTCAAATTCTTTTTTTTAGATTTCAAGAAATTTATACAGAAAAGTCAACGGAGATATCCCTGTCTAACATCATAACAATGTAGCCAATTATGGCAATAATCTTCAATAACCCAGGGTATAGAAGACAATATAATATGGTAGCCTCCATAAAGAGAAGAAGGGAGGGGGGGTGTCCTCAAGAAGGTGAACCACGTATTCCAAAGCACATTTTTTGCAAATGTTCTCTGAAATCCACTTTTAAACCTCCCCCAACTGATATTCCTTAATATGTTACTGAAAATATACTTATCATCAATATTTACCATGAATACCAACACGAAAAAGCCATTAACCCTGTCTGAAATAAATGAAAAGAGAGCAGTTTTCACATTCTGATGTGCTCTTAACAAATTCTAGTTGGAAAAGAATATTCAAAAGAAGAAATTTTGGCTTCATATATAGAACAATTTTAGTCATTTCATCTGCAGTTCAGCTTGCGCAATTATATTTTTACATTAGACCAATAAAAAAACAACTGTTCGAACTTCTTATTATCTCATGAATATTCATATACTTTTTGGTTTGTTTGTTTGTTTGATGAGGGCTTAACGGCATCATAACAGCAAGGGTCAAATTGTGCCCGAGAGGTTAGATCATTCCAGAAGTAGGAAGGAAAGAAAATAGGAGGCGTCTGAGAGACGTGTAGGGGCTAAAAGCCAGAAAGTGGCGGAGGTGAATGCAAGTGACTTCCCCCACCCCCATGGAGGCTACCTTATTGTCCCCTATTTTGCAGTAGGCTTACAATCCCGACAAAATTAAATGAAACCAACCCCGCTCCCCTTTCAATGCTGGCTAAAATTAATATGATTAGCGATACAAGAGCAACATTGAAAGGAGGGGGGAGGGGGGGGGGGAATGGGGGTTGTTTGTGAAAGCATTCATTTGGAAAATGTCACAAAGTTCTTGAAATTGTTTTGTTTATTTTGTTGGGAATTGTAGCCTAGTTATTATACACATCCCTCAGTATGGGTTGACATTGGGATTGCCGTACGAGAGTTGTTATAGATAGTATACAATTCCTCTTTGTTTTTTTAATTTAAGTGTTGTGAAAAATTGGTGATTGGAAAATAACTTACTTTTTTAATATTCTTATACCAGTTAGTCTAAATAATATATTATTTCAAAAATAGTTAGAGCTCGATACCTTTAACACCATTTTCTTTACTCCACAAAAGTACTGTTTGCAGGTCAAGCTTTATACACTGTCAACACAATATTCTGGGGTCATCATTAGTAAAAACAGAATTATGAATACCACAGCCAGGAGAGGGGGAAGGGGAGGATAGGTTAACTTAGGGGATTCCATCTTCCTAGTTGGATTCTTTCATGCAAGTTGGGAGGTGAACTTGAGACAGCATGATTGAAATAAACTTTAAAAATTATGTAAAATTAAAGAAAAATTTGGTAAAGTTGGGTAAACTTATTGGAAATTTTGGTAATAGATGGTAACATTTCCCAAATAACTGAATAAATTTCCCGCAAATTGAATGAAATTTCCCAAATATGAAGGAAAATTCCCAAAAATTGAATGAGATTTCCCGAATACCAGCAACGTTTTATGGATGATAGCCTGATAGGCTACTTAATTTACCAATGCGATTTTTTCGGCTTATTGTCAGCTTGTAAATAAAGCATTTTCTGAGATCTTACTAGCCATCAAGGGTGGACTGCCACATAAAACAGGTGCAGTGACCAGCACCTCATACATCTTGGGAGCGGTGACCCCAGCCCCTCGAACCCACCGGTCCAGGACCGGTGAGCCAGTCCGCCCCTGCCCCCTATAGATAGGTAAATAGAATCCCCTAAGGAATTGTTGCCCCTAAGAATATAATCCAGGCTACGCCACTGCAGTTTGGAGAGTGAGGCATTTACTTGGAGGGGCAAACCATGTGCACCAGGATGAGGTTGGGTTAATATTCACTTACCAGGGAATTTTTACCAGATATTTTTCAGAGTGCCGCAGTGGCGGGTCTAGTGGACAAGTTACGTATTCCCTATACCCTTGAAAGGAAAAATATGAAAATCAGAAGAATTTTCAAAATGAGCAAAATTTCCCAAAAATCAGCAAAATGTTCTGATAATTGAAAAAAATTATCCTGGAAATTGAAAAAAAAGTACCCGAATATAAAAGATAATTTCACAAAAATGGAAGAAAATGCTTTGAAAATCGAAGGAAATTACTATACCCTAAAATTCCCGAAAACGAGCACAATTTTCCAAAAATGAGCAAAATGAACTCAAATTATTCTAGGCATGTTGGAATTGTAACGGGCGGAGGTGTGCACTCTAGAGAGTGCTAAGTTTGTTTGTTTGTCATCAAGATATCTCAAGAACTGATGATTGGATTCTGATTAAAATTGGGGTGTTGTTTTGGTACTACCCAAGGACAAAGTGTGACAAATTTGGGACATACTGGAACAGAGGCAGGGTGAAAATGGAGAGGTGGGACATTTTAAGGTGAATTTGTCTTTTGTCTGTCATCAAGAGATCTCAAGAACTGATAATTGGATTGTGATTACATTTGGTGTGTGGTTTTGTTACTGCTTAAGGAAGAAGTGGTTAAAATTTGAGACATACTGGAACAGGGAAAGGGTGCAAATGGGAGGGGGTAGGGACATGTTTGCCTCTGTTTATTTGTCTGTCACCAAGATATCTCAAGAAGTGATGATTGGATTTGGATTAATTTTGGTGTGTGGCTTTTTTACTGCCTAAGGAAGAAGTGATTCAAACTTGAGACATTGGAACAGGGGAAGGGTGCAAATGGGGCTGGGGTGGGGGGATTTAAGACATTTCTTCAGTAGGTAAATGGAAGGAAAAGGTGACAGGCTCTTATTTCCTTCAGGAATTGAATAAAATCTGAAGAAATTGTTGTTTAAAGCTGCAATCAAAAAGTATTCTATGCACCTTTATTCCATGTTCCCTAATGGCAAAGAAAAAGGTATGGTTTCGTTTTCATGAAGATCTTAAAACTGAGATTTTACTTGTTTTAACACCATGCTTAAAACAGCACAGCAGGGTATAGGCTTGTAGTACTCTTGGACAGACAGCCATCACTAGCGGCAGCCATACTAACACCGCTCACATCAATCCGACGGTACTACAGGGAGTAGGCCTAGCCTAGTTATTGTCACAACCCACTTACACATACAGTATGTTATCACTGGGACATTTGTTGTGTGTGTGTACATAAGTTGTTGCAGATACTGTGTTTCTAATTCAAGTCACACTTAAACAAAATGTATTTTCCAAAATGCGATAACTTCACTTTCTTTGCACAGTCTGGTGGAATTTTGTCCCCTTCATTTTATTATCTTAAAAGAAATGTTCATTAGTTGCTTTTTAACAGAAGAATATTGCCAAAGTAAAATCCACCGATAGTTTGTTGGTCACCATGTTTCGAAAATTTTGTCGAGTGTCACTCCTGTGCATTTGTACTCAGGGTTCTTCATTGTAGTAACGGGTGGAAAAAATTTGGAAAAAAACATGACTAACCATTTCTTAACTTTAATATCTTCAGTACAAATTTAATGCTGTGGAGTGCAAAGAAAGTGTGCCAAGGATCATCTGAATTTGCCTACGCTCAATCATATTTTGTCCAAATTTAGGCCCATGGTCAATGGGGCGAAATTTCTCCAAACTTGCTATCTTACCATATTATGTACCTTTCTTACTTTAACGCTTATACTTAATTTTTTGAAGTTGTGTTAGTGCTCAAAAAGACAAAAGTAGAAGACCCTTTAATGCTTGTTTTGGTTAAAAAGTTTTTCCCAGTCGGACCTTCGAAGTTTCTGTTACTCAAAATTGTTTATGTTCCACGTTATATTACTTCTATGGTTGTCGTACAGCTGATTGGCTAACAAATCATACACATTTAAATAGATTCAACTAACAAGTAAACATTTTCATAGAACTTTGACCTCATGAATAATCAACAAAATTTAATTCTGCTTTTAAAGTTATGGCTGAATAGTTGTTCGCATCGTGAACAGAAGACTCACAGAAAATAGATCAATTCTACCATTTCCAAGTAAGCCAAAGTTTTAAATGGCAGGATTTTGTAAATAAATGATCAATCTGTTGTGAACCTATATAGTGATAACAGATTTTTTAAAATATTCTTCGGGAAGTTGTGTAAAGTGTAATGAATTTTGTCTTTCATCTCCAATGGCGTGCATAGAAAAAATTATAACCTTCGTTAGGTTGCAGATCAGTAAACAACAGCAATCACACAATGGGCAGTTCCTAAAAATTCCAATAACCCCCGTTGAGGAACTGGGAATTCCCGGGGGAAGGGGGTATTTGGACTTGAGAAATCCGGAAGAGGGGAGCAGGGGATTTGGACTTGGGAAATCCAGGGGAGGGGGGGCGCTTGGAAATCCGAGGGGGGTATTTGGACTTGGGAAACCAGGGAAGAGGGGGGGGGGGGTATTTGGACTTGGGAAATCTGGAAGGGTGTTACGAAGCTGGAAAATCCTGGTGGGAGGTTCCGGAGCTGGGATATCCTGGGGAGGGGGTCTGAAGCTGGAAAATCCTGGGAGGGGTCAAGAATATCAGTTCATCAACGGGGGGAGGTATGGATATTTTCTGGAGCTGGCCAATGTCAGCATACAGAAACGGGTTAAAGTGAAAGAAATTATGGCTAAACGATGGTAAATGATTTTACAACTAACATACGTGTATGTGGGTTGTGATATCAACTGATGTAATGTAGGCCTAGCTACAGTACTAGTCATATTCCACAATACACTTTTTGACATACTGGTGTACAGTGGGTTATTACACTTTTCGTACATAAATGTGAAAGTGTGCTGAACCTTAGGCTACCAAAGTTAGGACCATGGTCAATGGCCGAAATTCGCTCCAAACTTGCTATCTTACATTATTACTTACTTTTCTTTTTTTAATTCTTATATGTAATTCTTTGAAATTGTGTTAGTGCTCAAAAAGACAAAATTAGAAGACCCTTTATGCTTGTTTTGGCAAAAAAGTTTTTCCCAATCGGACCTTTTAAGTTTCTGTAACTCGTAATTAATTATGTTGATGTCATATTACTTCTATGGTTGTCGTACAGCTGATTGGCTAACAACCAATGCACATTGTAAATAGATTTAACTAACAAGTAAACTTTTTCATAGAACTTTGACCTCATGAATAATCAACAAAATTTAGTTCTGCTCTTAAATCTTAAAAGGCTGAATAGTTGTTTGCAAAAATAGATAAATTTAACCGTTTCCAAGTAAATTTCATAAGGGTTTATATTGTACATAAACAATAAATTTGTTGTGAACCTAGTGATAAAAGATTTTTAATAATTTAGTAAAGAATATTCTCAGGGAAGTTGTGCAAAGTTGAATAAAGTTCTGCCAAAATTGTTTGCCTTTTATCTCCGATGGCATGCATAGGAAAAAAATACAACCTTCGTGAGGCTGCAGATCATTAAACAACAGTATAATCCTACAATGTCAGCACACAGAAACAGGTTAAAGTGAAAGAAATTACAGCCGACCAATGGTTTGTTTGTTGTTTGATGAGGGCTTAACGGCACCATGACAACAAGGGTCAAATTGTGCCTGAGAGGTCAGATCATTCTAGAGGTAGGAAGGAAAGGAAAGAGGGGAGAATGAGAGAAATTTAAAAACAAAAGTCAGAAAGCTGTTATCGAGAGAGGAGGTGCATGGGTGAAACAAAAACAAAGTAGAGAGAGGGGGTGGAAGAGGAGAATTAAATATGGTTGTAGAGGGAAGCACGATAAAGTAAGGAAATAATTTATCCATAGGATTTTTCTGGAAGAACTCAGCAATTGACTTGTAGGGAGTAAGGGAAGCTCTGGGAAGGTTGTGCAGGGGACTACCAAGGAGAATGTGATGGATTGTGAGGGTGCAATGGCAATTGTTGCAGAGGGGTTGACGGGGGAGCCAATAAGAAAGTGGGAGTGAGTGGGGTGGGTGTGACCTATTCTAAGACGGGTAATATGAACGTTGTCGATACAAGAGAGGTTGTGGATGGTGGTTTGATCGGAATGGTGGGCTGGATGACATGAAGTTTGTTATCAATTTGGGAGTTCCATGAGGTTTGCCAGCGGTCACGGATAAGGGAAGCGATAAGCGGCTTGATGTCAGAGAGGGTCTTGGGAAAAGGGGTAGGGGGAAGGTTGAGGGCAAGCTAAGAGGCTGAATCAGCCCTGTCATTGCCAGGGATGCCAACATGGCTGGGTATTCAGAAGAAAAGAGCATTTTCCTGCAGATGGTGAGCGAAAGGAGTTTCCGGAGAAGAGGAGATGTGAAGTTATCTCATTTAAGATTGAGCAAGAAGAACAGCCTTTGAGTCAGAGAAAATGGCAAAGTGGATGAGCGGAGAGTACTCAATAAAGTTTAGGGCGAGGAGGATGGCCTTTGCCTCGGCTGAAAAGATGGAGGAGTAGTCGGAAAGTCTGCTACTGAGGGTGATGTCTTGGACAATGGCAGCAGCAGCTGTCTTGTTGCCCTTATTGGAGCTATCAGTATAGATGGAGGTTAATTTGAGAGTTGGTCTTTGATTTGGTTGTGGAGATTGATGAAGAGGTTAGGATGGGTTTGGGTTTTGAGATGAGTGGAGAGGCCCAGGTAGATAGAAGGGAGGGGGTGGCCCAAGGAGGAAAAGTGGGCCAGAAGAAGGTGCCGAGAGTGGCGGGGTTGATGCCGAGATGGGAGAGGTCTGATTTAATGCATAAGCTAAAGGAGGTGGGGGGGGGGGGGAAGGGTTTTAGTCCTATCAAAGAGGGTGGAGAATAAGGGGTACCTAATGATGTTGTAAATAATTCCATAACTACATTGGGCCTAGCCTTGTACTCCCCATAGTACTGTAGGCCTGATGTCAGTTGTCTTAGTATGGCTGCTGTTGGTAATGGCTGGCCGTCCGAGGGTACTACAAAATCCTATACCCTCCTGTACTGTTTTAAGCGAGGTGTTAAAAGTATAGAAAGTTATTAAAGGGTCGGTGCGTATGGACATTTTGAGGTTACCCAAACATATGTACTGCAATCTATATGGTGTGTATGCGCTGTCTAATTTGCATATATTGCACAATATACATGCTAAAGACCGTCTTATTGCGTAACAATTTGGTTTCGGTTGTTGTGCAATTGCGGTCAAACCTAGTCAATTATTGCGCAATATACAGGAAATTCTGTAAAAAGCACTCAAAACGTTCAATAAAAAAAATACCTTAATTGCTGTCAGCGTTTTAAACTGTTTTTTCGGACTTAAGTCTATTTTTTAGAGATTTTTTTTTGGACTTAGTCTATGAGCAATTAAAAGGTGCTGTTGTCTGTTTGATTAGCCATTTTAGAGGGCGCTATTACAAGGCATGCCCATATATGGTCATTTAATTGACTGTGACGTCACTGATGACGTAGGTGATTTTTGAGAGAATATTGTTTTCCTGAATTGGTTTTTTTTCAAAGCTATGTTTTCGGACTGTCTATTTTTGAGAGCGAAAAAAGCTGTCCTTGTATTATTTTTGTTTGGTGTGTTTTACGTTATATAGAGGGTGCTGTTTAACGAATGAATATATAACAGCACCCTCTAAAATAACTCAGCAAAACACAGCAACCGCACCCTCTATTAGTTTAAAGTCACTTCGGACTATATTAAGAAATGATAAACATGAAAGAAAAAAAACTGAGACACATGATGTACATTGAATCATGAAAAGCTGCTGAAAATCATGATCAATTGTATTAACATTACAACTGTTATACAACATAGTAATAGCATATAATTTGTTACTGGAAAGTGCCAAGTATGGTAAAAGGTCGTTGCAGGCGTGTTGAGGGCAGGGGTGTGGCATATGGGTTCGTTTAGCTCTGATTCAAATATGAAAAGTAGATGGTAATATAAAAACGGCTAGCATGCAAACAAGCACCTTCACACAGTTTTTCTAATTGAAAGTTTAAGCATGCTTAATCTGGTTAAATTGAAAAGTGATCTAGAGATTTTTGTAGGTGGGGTTCGATACAAGGGGCTAACACGGTATTGTGAAGAGACCGTCGATGGTCAACTTAGAGTAGGACAATTTGAAGCACATATTCGGGAGCGTGGGGTCTCCTGTGAATATGAGAATGCAGGTGCAAACGATGGGTTCGGTGTTGTGAATCCTGACAATCCTTTAGTCAAGCACCTGTGTCAGAAAATGACACGGGACATTGAAGTATTTTGGGAAGATTACGCTGAACATCCTGATTGGGGCCTCCAGCTGTATTTGGATGAAAATAACTTGGTAGTTGTTTGTTCGTTATGCTTTCTGATTCGATTTGTTGATTAGGTTTAAATATTAAGTAGGAGTACTTTCCTTGTATAATGAACTTGTTGAAATATCGACAATATTTATTTTACAGTAACAAAAAAGATTAAATCTGTTTTGTCATAAAACTGAATTTTATGTACCTCATCATACTATTTAGTGATACAGACAAAATACATTTACATCCATTGTTTTCTATTCTACGGCTAATTTTTTTTTTGTAAAAAGGAAAAAAGACTAGAAAAGCCTTGTGGACAACGCGGCAGACTACAGATGAGGCAAATGATGAATCATGAAGGGGTGTAGTCAGCGGAGGAAAATCAGAAAAGATAACAAGAATAAAACGTGAAAAAAAAAAAAAAATCATCAAAGGCAACAAAAAATGATCTGATGCTTAATTGCTGATTTTTTGGCACTTTTACAAGAAATACAAGAATTGTTGAGCACTGAAGGTGACTTGTTTGAAGCAGAGCCCGATTATTATAATATGTCTATGATAAAAAAAAAAAGGGACAAAATTTTGTTCTTGGATTTAAAAAATTATGAATAGCGAGAAATAAAAGGGAATGGCTTCAAAATGCAAAAAAGATTACTGGGAAGCATTGTTGCAGAAGAAGAAATAATCAAACTGGTGGTTTAGTGGGCATCGGTGCTGCGACATAACAGCAGCCAAATTATTACCCACTGTTATACCGTTGATAACAGGTGCTATTAAAGGCATTAGAAAACGGAGGGCTCAGCACAGCATTAGAGAACAGTGGGCTTGGCACAGCACTAGAGAACGGAGGGCTCGGCACAGCATTAGAAAACGGAGGGCTCACCACAGCATTGGAGAACGGAGGGCTTGGCACAGCACTAGAGAATGGAGGGCTCGGCATAGCATTAGAAAACGGAGGGCTCACCACAGCATTAGAGAACGGAGGGCTCGGCACAGCAATAGAGAACGGAGGGCTCGCCACAGCATTAGAGAGCGGAGGGCTCGGCACAGCATTAGAAAAATGGAGGGCTCGCCACAGCATTAGAGAACGGAGGGCTCGGCACAGCAATAGAGAACGGAGGGCTCGCCACAGCATTAAAGAGCGGAGGGCTCGGCACAAGCATTAGAAAACGGAGGGCTTGGCACAGCACTAGAGAACGGAGGGCTCAGCACAGCATTAGAGAATGGAGGGCTCGGCACAGCACTAGAGAATGGAGGGCTCAGCAAAGCATTAGAGAACGGAGGGCTTGGCACAGCATTAGAGAATGGAGGGCTTGGCACAGCACTAGAGAATGGAGGGCTTGGCACAGCATTAGAGAATGGAGGGCTCGGCACAGCATTAGAGAATGGAGGGCTCAGCACAGCATTAGAAAACAGAGGGCTCGGCACAGCATTAGAGAATGGAGGGCTTGGCACAGCACTAAAGAACGGAGGGCTCAGCACAGCATTAGAGAACGGAGGACTCGGCACAGCATTAAAAAACGGAGGGCTCGGCAAAGCATTAGAGAACAGACTCGGAGGGCTTGGCACAGCACTAGAGAACGGAGGGCTTGGCACAGCACTAGAGAACGGAGGGCTTGGCACAGCAGTAGAGAACGGAGGGCTTGGCACAGCATTAGAGAGCGAAGGTTTAGCACAGCATTAGAGAGCGAAGGCTTGGCACAGCATTAGAGAGCGAAGGCTTGGCACAGCATTAGAGAACGGAGAGCTTGGCACAGCATTAGAAAACGGAGGGCTCGGCACAGCATTAGAGAACAGACCCGGAGGGCTTGGCACAGCACTAGAGAACGGAGGGCTTGGCACAGCACTAGAGAACGGAGGGCTTGGCACAGCAGTAGAGAACGGAGGGCTTGGCACAGCATTAGAGAACGGAAGGCTTGGCACAGCATTAGAGAATGGAGGGCTTGGCACAGCACTAGAGAACGAGGGCTCGGCAAAGCATTAGAGAACGGAAGGCTCTGCAAAGCATTAGAGAACAGAGGGCTTGGCACAGCATTAGAGAATGGAGGGCTTGGCACAGCATTAGAGAACGGAGGGCTCGGCAAAGCATTAGAGAACAGAGGGCTTGGCACAGCACTAGAGAATGGAGGGCTTGGCACAGCATTAGAGAATGGAGGCTTGGCACAGCATTAGAGAATGGAGGGCTTGGCACAGCATTAGAGAACGGAGGGCTCAGCACAGCATTAGAGAATGGAGGGCTTGGCACAGCATTAGAGAACGGAGGGCTTGGCACAGCATTAGAGAACGGAGGGCTCAGCACAGCATTAGAGAATGGAGGGCTTGGCACAGCATTAGAGAATGGAGGGCTTGGCACAGCATTAGAGAACGGAAGGCTCGGCACAGCATTAGAGAATGGAGGGCTTGGCACAGCACTAGAGAACGAGGGCTCGGCAAAGCATTAGAGAACGGAAGGCTCTGCAAAGCATTAGAGAACAGAGGGCTTGGCACAGCATTAGAGAATGGAGGGCTTGGCACAGCATTAGAGAACGGAGGGCTCGGCAAAGCATTAGAGAACAGAGGGCTTGGCACAGCACTAGAAAATGGAGGGCTTGGCACAGCACTAGAGAACGGAGGGCCTGGCACAGCATTAGAGAATGGGAGGGCTTAGCACAGCATTAGAGAATGGAGGGCTTGGCACAGCACTAGAGAACAGAGGGCTCGGCAAAGCATTAGAGAACGGAGGGCTCAGCACAGAAGACAATGATTTTACTGGTGATTCGCAAAAACATTTACAAAATTTCATCTTGTTCGATTTTAATGCTCGCACCTGAAGAGCTAGAATTAGTTCAATATTATTACTATGCTCATTTGCTATACCTTGCACACATTAGAAGAAAACTGTGGAATTTCGCAATATCATTTTACTTCTTTGTTCAACCTTCTACATCCTTGTTTGGTTAATATACATTAAAAAAAGACAAGATACTAACAACTAAAATAGAAACTAATCATGACTTCCCTTTATGAATTAAAATTTGTTCATCGTAGCACTTGGTTGATATCCAAGCCGACAAGCTCTGCCAGATTTGTTAAAAGGTTATTGACTAACGACTAACGATCAGATCATCTATTCAACATATCAGATGGTTTTATGGTGTTAACAGCCAGTGATGTTTACTGATTTGAAAATTAAATTGGATGAAAACAAAGTCATTATTGAATTTGTTCAAGGTCTGCCTGATGTAGACATACTTAAAGATATTAATGCACAGAATACTGTGGTTGTTCTTAATGATCTTTGGAGTGATGTATCAAAAGGTAAAAATAAAGGGATCTGGTCAACAATCTTTTTACTATAAAAGGATCTCATCATTTGAACATGTCGGTATTGCTGATTATCCAAAATATGTTTTTCAAGGACTGTCAGACGGTCAATCATAATGTGCAGTATGTGGTTCTATTTAGAAATAATAGGGACAAGTAGATGATAAATAGAATAAGTAGTCAGATGGGTAAAAAGGACTTGATTGTTGATGCACATAAAGAGGCGACGAAGGAACCTTACGGGTATTTATTCATAGACAATCGTCCGTAGACACCCAAAGATATAAGATTACGGTCTGATGTTTTAGGTGAAAAGGACTACAGCATAGTATATAGTAGATAATCCTACAGAGGATCCTATTAGAGCTGCAATAGGTGTGGCTGTTAAAGGTGGCAAAAATATGATCAGATTTATTTTAAATTAAATGGACGTCAGTTTTTACAAGTGGATTACGACAAGGGCATATAATTTTTTGCGACAAAGATGGTGAGAATTTTTTCAAAAAAAAAAAAAAAAAAATAGGAGTGATTGGCTCAGTAGATGTTTCTTTGCCTACTATTGAAACCTTCTGGCGTAACATTTTTTAGAGCATTTAATAAAATGATTTAATATGAATAAATCTTTCATGGTCCCGGCCACCCGTTTTGAGGGGCTGATGGCTACTATAAATTTAGTAAAAGTGTTTTAGAGTTACAAGAAGAGAATGCTTATCTTTTAAAATGGTTACAAAACAAACAGAGTGACAATAATGCAATGCTGTTGCAACAACATAATAAAATTTTTTTTTTAGCAATTGCAAAGCTTGGTATACAGGTAGATCTGAAATCCAGGCAGCTCCTGTCGTGGGTGTTGTGCAGGGGCAATTTTTTTAATTTGTTACAATAACTGCTACCTTCTGGTGAAGAGGAATCAATAGAGCTGATTGACCACACTGATGTCAATATGGGTACCACAATTAAAGCGAAACAAATGGTTTGGTGGGCTGATAGTAAAAAATATGGGCCTTTAGTTAAGAGGGTTGTGTTGAGTTCTTGGAAAACTTTTAAGGATATAGGTTTAGTCTCAGACGGCACAGATATGTTTAACGGTATGCGTGGTACTAATACCAATGATCTTTATCAGATGGTTGTAAAAAATGATTCACGTTCATTCGGCAGGACGAAAGGTTCGGCATCTTTTACTCAGCATTGGGCTTGATTAAATATAATGGAAGAGGTTGTTAAAAATGAGCAGTTTTTTTGCAAGAGATTGATATGTATAAAAGTACCGCACCAGTTTCCGAGAGTTAGGGGTCCACAGGGAACGTCAAATTATTTGAAATATGAGCAATTGGTCTCAATGATGAGAAATGGGTAGTTTTTTTTTTAGATTTTAGTTTACAGTATGTGCTAAATATATGATATGCTAAAGAGTGTTCGCTGTAATTTGCTTGCTGCGGTGAGTTGGTCGTTTAAGATACTAAAGATAGGGGAGCAGAGGGAGGACAGGATCGGGAGGGTGGCAAAAGAAATGTATTACGACGCTGCGCATCCTGCTGGTTACGGATCACAAGACAAGCTGTACCCCACAGATGGTGAGCGTGAGCATGATGGTGAGCGTGTTTTGTTTGATGGTGAGCGTGTTTTGTTTTGGTGAGCGTGTTTTGTTTGATGGTGAGCGTGTTTTGTTTGATGGTGAGCGTGTTTTGTTTGATGGTGAGCGTGTTTTGTTTGACGTGGAGCGCAAGATTATTTTGCACTTGTCTTTCGTGCCAGAATGAATTGGGTGATCACAAGTGATAAGGGTGGGGTCACGAATCACTCGTCTTCTGAATTTGGCTTAAAATTAGATTTTAAGTTGCCCATCAGTAAAGAATGGGTACTTTCGGTGAAAAATATTATACTACCATCTAAATTGTTGGTTGTATCTTGTTTAGGGCAATTTGCATTTATTTCGTTGAAAATTAAGACTGATTTTGAAGGATTTTCAAGTGATATAAATGCAAATTGTCCTAAACACTTCTGGGAAGAAAAAAAATTACGCGTGTGGGCATCTGTGACACCTAGACCTCAAAAAGAAGATAACAAGAATGTCACTTGTTTATTCTTCTTAAAAAAAAAAAAAAAATGCCCAAAGTACCAAATATGCCCAAGAAACCATGCCAAAAACGAGGCTTCTGGGTGGGGATGGGGGTCGAAGTCTTTGGAGAAATAAAGCTTCAGCCCCCCCTAAAAAAAATTGTTCTTATGCCACTGGTAAAATAAACAAACATAAAAAGGTTTTGACAAGAGCTGAAATTCTAGGTGCTTCACAAAGATGGCGGCCATTTTTTTCGAGAGGACTGATATTTCAGAACTTCCGGGGTCAGTGGCGTAGTTTTTATATGTTTTACGGCAAGGTATCATAGTATACATGATTTTCACAGTGAAACTGTGAAAGCCCTAGCGAGTACGACAAAAAAGTTACATATGTTGAGTTTAAATGACATTGAAAGGAAGTAATCTGTTCTTTCTAAACTGAATTTCCATGCACATTTTCTTTCAAAGTGATGATTTATATCGTAGAAGTAAACTTTTTACGATTTGGAAAGCAAAAATCCAGCGTCTATTTGCGCAATGGAGTCAATACTTTTGCCATATACTGCTTGTGCGATTTTTTACTTAGCATCGTAAATTTGGAGCAATATTGGTGTATTTCTGAAAATTACGGTATTAAATGCGATACACGCTCGCTATTTTTGGCGTGTACATGTTTACTAAAATCCCTAAACATTCACAGCTCTATAATATGGACATGGTTATGCAGGGTGGAATTTTGGTGCAGCCGTGTCATGTTGATACACCGTGCTTCAACTTGGGATGTGTGATTTCACTCCATATTCTGTGTTGTGCAAAACAAAATCGCACACATGTACATTTAGATGGGACACTTCGATGGAGAACGACAACCATCTTAGGTTACATACCTACTGTAATCAACGAAGAAGGAGAAATTCATTTCATCATAAACAGCCCGGTAAAAAGAGACAAATACAAGCACGTTCCTCTAAATGACAAGAAGATGAAAGAATTCCAAGAATTCAAACTTAAGTGTCGATTAAGAAAGGAAGAATGAGGGACTGTCCCTAGTGACAGCACCTACATGTATCTGTTAATCAGCTTTGTTCTTTCATAATTAATTGTGTAATACTAGACAAGTAGTGAGGAATTTCTTCATGTAATATCATGTGTGTTTTAAACAGGAAGTAATTGTAGTAATTGTAATTCATTTTCAGATTTACAAAAACATTTCTACATTATAAATCGACCATCACTCATAGGCAAAGGTCTGTTCAGTGTAAAGCCATAGACAAAAAAGGTGTAGTGTGTAGGGCTAGTTGGATAAAAAAACTTGGGTCAGTCTCGTCAAAGGTCTATAGAATGTTGTTAATGCAATTTAAGCAGATAATAAAAGCGTGTCTGAATGTGCAAGTTTTATTAAAGAAATTTTAGTTGATATTGCTCCGTCATTTTGGTGAGGAAGCTAAAAGATAAAATTGTTAGAGGACTGCACAAGCGAAGAACATCACATTCTGGAAAAAATCACTCTTATTTGTTACAACTAGAAAATTGATATATGGGTGCAATCCCTGTCTTGTTAATATTATTTACAATTTGTCCAAAATCGCATGCGAATGGAATACCAATAGGCATGCTACTTTGGTAGCGTCTGAAGGTCTAGCTAGATTTGCAATGCTTGTCCAGGTCTCTACATCATTCAGTTTTTTAGACAGCAAAAGAAACAGTAATCATTTGTGTATCCAAATTGTACAATATTTTTGTGTTGAAACTCTACAATATATTTTGCTAACGATTTCAGCAGCTTTCGTTAGTCCCTTGAAAACATGGTTTCAAAACTTTGTTTTAATTATGAAGCCTCAGGGTGCTGTTGTTCAACACCTTTCACAGCCAAGTATTAATCACTGATAAGTTAATATGATTATTATCATTATTATGATTATTATTATAATTATAATTATTATATAATCGTCATCATCATCATCATCATCATCATCATCATCATCATCATCATCATCATCATCATCATCATCATCATCATCATCATCATCATCATCATCATCATCATCATCACCATCACCACCACCATTATCATTATTATTATTATTATTATTATTATTATTATTATTATTATTATTATTATTATTATTATTATTATTAATATTAATATTATCATCATTATTATTAAATTATTATTAAAATATTATTATTAGTTTGCGAATGCATAACAAATAGTTTGCTTTTTTTGAGTTTTCAAGAAAAAATTATAATACAATAGATCATGATTTCAGCAGCTTTCTTGATTCAATTTACATCTGTGTTTTTCTTGACTGTTTTTTAATCATTAACAGTTTGTTTGTTTGTTTGATGAGGGCTTAATGGCACCACGACAATGAAGGTCAAATTGTGCCTGAGAAGTCAGATCATTCTAGAGGTAGGAAGGAAAGGAAAGGGTGAGAAAGAGAGAAATTCAAGAACAAAAGGTCAGAATGCTGTGATTGAGAGGGGAGGTACAAACTAGAAAGGAGGTGGAAGAGGAGAATTAAATATGGTTGTAGAGGGAGGCATGATGAAGGAAGGAGATAATTTTATCTGGAGGATTTTTCTGGAAGAACTCAGCAATTGAGTTGTGGGGAGCGAGGGAAGCTCTGGGAAGGTTGTACAGGGGGCAAGCAAGGAGAACGTGATGGATTGTGAGGGTGCAATGGCAATTGTTGCAGAGGGGTTGAAGGAGCCAATAAGGAGGTGGGAGTGAGTGAGGTGGGTGTGACCAATTCTAAGACGGGTAATACCAACGTTGTCGATACGAGAGAGGTTGTTGATGGTGGATTTGATTGGAATTGTGGGCTGGATGACATGGAGTTTGTTATCACTTTGGGAGTTCCATAAAGTTTGCCAGCGGTCACGAACAAGGGAAGCGATAAGCGGTTTGATGTCAGAGAGGGTTCTGGGATAAGGGGCAGGGAGGAGGTTGAGGGCAAGCTTAGCGGCTGCATCAGCCCTGTCATTACCTGGGATGCCAACATGGCTGGGTATCCAGAGGAAAAGAATACTTTTCCTGCAGAGGGTGGGAGAAAGGAATTACCCGAGGAGGTGGCATGTGAGGTTATCCCATTTAAGATTGAGTAAAGAAGTAAGAACAGCCTTTGAGTCGGAGAAAATAGCAAAGTGGATAAGCGGAGAGTACTCAATGGTGTCAAGGGCAAGGAGAATGGCCTTAGCCTCGGCTGAAAACCTCACATTGAACGTATAGTATAGACTAACGGTGTTATATTCTCCATTAGCTGTGGCCTTCTTGATATAATGTCCAGCACTGGATGCTTTCGGGACATTAAACCTTGCTATGCTATGCAATTGTAAAAAAAAGTGTTGTTTGTGAATCACACAAGTCATGCGATGCTGAAGGAAATGAAAACAAGTTTTGCAATTTAGCTGTCCACACCAACTTAAATGCCCTATGACACACGGAATTCAAAACAGGCAGCATGGTTGAGCAATACAGGCTAGTATATGATAAACGGTCGATTGAAAGAACTATACATTTCCATGGGGTTTCATGATAATTTGACACACCTGCAAATAAAAACAGTCAGGCGCGATGTAAATGCTACACATGACAAAAAAAACCAGCAAGCACCCCAAGAGATTGAAGGTCTCCAATAATCCCCAAAAAAGGGGAAGTTAACTGCAAAAAAATAAAATAAAAATGTTCAGATGGGCATGTGTAAAACTTTGATACCAATTGCTATCAGATCGAAACCGAAACTTGTTATCACCTTATTAATTACCACACAGCGCTTCATTTTAAACCAATAACACTTGTATATAAACGTTGTTTATTATCAGAGTTTATTCATTCAGATTCAGCATGTCAAAAATGGTAAGAGAACATGTCTTCTGCTCAAAAGAATACAGGAGGCGTGCATATCATGCTCTCAAATGGCAGTCCACAACAGCAAGAGCCAAGTTGAGGGAGACAGTTAAACTGTTAAAGAAATGCTACCAGAGATTCGAGTTCTTGACGGCAATTATGATACGTTGGGATGGGCAACAGTTATCGAGCTGGAAAGGGCACGGGCCTCATGATATGCCCATCAGACACTGTGAGGGCTGAATGGTGCTCGATTATATTAAGCAGTCCTTTGGTGGCAACCTGTCTAACCACTTGTCGGATATACTGAGCGAGAAAGAGAATATGCCTCCTGTGATACTGCAATCGAGTGTTTTTGGCATGGAAAATAAGGCTGAACCGAAGCAAGTGGCTATAGCCACAACAGAGCAAACAGCAACAGCCATAGCCTAGCCGGTGGGTACAAAACCAGTACACCCACCGATGGTATTTACACGGGCGGAATCTCCAGCTTCACCTGATCCTGAGGGTACAGAGACTTTACCGCTGCTACCAAAACCAACAGTGGTAGAAATATTAGAATGCGACGACAGGGAAATAGCTCCAATGCTTCCGACAGAGGTCTTGCCTCAAGGAAAAGAGCTACAGCTAGACTTGCCAGTAAAATTCAAACCCATTCTCAAACGGTGACTGAAGAAGAGGAAGATGAGGCATGGATGATGGTTCCTATTCCCCTATTGAAGCATGATCAGGGATGTCAATTTTCTACACCTTATCCATATTAAAAAGAAAGGACTGCCAGTGCCATGTATGTGAAAGTCTTTGAGTTAAGTAGATTGTCAAATTTGTTTTTGATGACTGAATGGTTTCATCTTATTTAAAGCCACGTATTGAACACTGGTTAATATTCTTTCTATTATTGTTGATTTTTTCTTTGATGATTATTCTAATTGCTTTTATTGATGATGATTATAAATATTAATATTGCTCATGACAATATATGACTATTGTTGATATTATTACAAAGATTCTATCTATTATATTTTGATTATTCTCATTGCTATTATTGCGAATCTATTTCTCAGTGTGTGAATGCATAACTTGTAGTTTGCTTTTCAAGAAAAAAACTCTCCAATAAAATTGATCATGATTTCAGCAGATAACGTGATTTAATTTACATTAAACGTCTCAGTGTATTTTGCTTGTAAACTTCCAACTCATCAACAGTAGCCCACCGGCATTAGCCCTCCCCCTTTCCCCCCATCTTTCCGCTCTCGCCCAGCATAGGGTATTCACCGCCCTTCTTCTTTCTTTGTTGAACACCCCCAACAAAGAGAGAAAGAAAGGTGGTGAATACCCTGCACCTACTACTTAGGAAAATCTCAGTTTTAAGATCTGTATGATAACAAAACCATTTCACCTTTTTTTCGTCCACAATGATTAGAATTGATGTTTGAAGCCTATCCATGACTTCAAAAGCTGTTTTAAAGATGATTTTAGTTACTTTTATCAAAGTATTTTGGACTACTTTTCCTTCCATGAAAATCATCTGACAAGCTCTCCAAAGTACGGTCAAAGTTCAAAACACTGCCATCAGGGCTATAACATTTTAGCGGGGATAATATTAATTTCAGATTATTTGAGGGAAAAATTAAAATAATACTTATAAAGTAAAATTATATAATCTAAACATTTCTTGATGTTTTAGTTATTTGTTTTTGCACACAATTTTTTTAATTTTTACCAAAAGTATTTAATAAAATTGTATGTTGTCAGCAAAAAATCAACTTGCAGTTTAGTGGAACATTCTAAAACTTTTTTACGGACGTTGAATATTTAATCACAAATGTGCGGTGACTAAAAAAATAGCAACCAAAATATAAATCTCGGAGAATTTTATCCCGTTGTGGTGCTACATAGGTAAAGATTTTGGAAAAGTTTTCTTGGAAAAGTGTATTACTTAGACTAATTGATATAAGAATATAAAAAACGTAAGTTATTTTTCAATCATCAATTTTCTACATGTGAATTTTAAAAATACATAGGAATTGCACCTAATCTATAACAACCCTCGCACAGCAAATCCAATGTCCAATGTATAATAACTAATGTTAGGCCTAGCCTAAGGTAATACGCTAATGTTTAATATTACCTAAAGTGATATGAAGGCAGGTGATAACATGTATTGACAAGACAGAACAAGACTGGGCCTATCACTGGCACTAGTATTACTAGGCCTAATACTATTAGGCCTAACATTAGGCCTAACTTAGATAAAAATCTAACCTTGACCAGTTCACAGGTGTTCCTATCGTTATGGCAACCTATACTCATTACATATACATGTACACAAGGTAGGTCACCTCCTACCGCGACTTTTGAATCGTATATGAAAATTCCTTTTTTGACCACTTATGAATCTTAAATACATTTTTTTACTCAACTGACATTTGCCGGAGACTCCCTTCTTTGTTTATAAGCCACAGCATTTGCTATTTTTTTCCGATGAGATGTACAAACGATAAATTTTCTATTAAAATTCTGCCCCATTCATGCCCAACAATTTGCTGCAAACCAAAGAAATGTCCACGATGACGTCAGGAAGAAGCAGCAATTTAGTATAATTTTGACAAATTAAACAGTTTATGAGCCACGGTATTTTTTTTGTTTTTTCCGATGAGATGTACAAACGATGAATATTTTAAAATTCTGCTCCATCACACGCTAAATGCGGACAATTTGCTGCAAACCAAAGAAATGTCCACGATGATGTCAGGAAGAAGCAGCACTTCAGTATTATTTTGACAAGAACAAACTGAGTGAAGATTACAATGGCATTATGGTGAACACAAACGAAATTCTATCCGATTGGTCGAAAGTTGAAAAAGCCACTATTGAGGTTAACATTTCAAATACGAGCTTTGATATGTGTATATGAACTCAAGAGAGGAACAAGCAATTGTCACCTGGTAAATTTGTGTGTTTACTGTTAGTTAATACATATGAACTTTAAGATATATAAAATGTAACACTTGACTTTCTTGTTAGCTAATTTAGTAGATACAGCCTACAATTATTGATGTCACTTACTGCATACACCAATTCAAATTTATTTTGGATAGGCCTATGACAGACTCATATAAGCTGCCCATACAGAGAGGAAGGCCCATTCTATATATCTTTTTTGGTGGGCTCAATATATGATTGAACAGGCCCCATTATGATAGCAAGGGACTGAAGAAAATGACCTATTTATCTCTTTTTGGTGGGCCCTATACTTATAATCGACTGGGCCCTTTTGTAAATATGAATTATGACTTATATACGTCGTTATATTTCCGCAAACTCGACCGTCTTGAAATTATGCATGACTTTGCAGGCTAAAATGTCGTTTTTGTTATTTTGAATTTCGTTTCTCTCGTAGTTATTTGTACTTCTCTTTTTCAAAATGATTTTCAGAGCATGCATTCTATTTCCCATACTTTTTTTTGACAGGCCTTATGATTAAGCCTGAGCTATATAGGCAACAATACCGGGACCACTGGAACAAGGGGGCCACTTCCCCTTGCCATAAAGAGCAAAGGTGGGAAGGAGGTGCCCATTTGAAAGTTGAGGGTGGCCTGAGACAGGAGGTGCTCTTTTGAAAATTTTAAGAAATTATTCTTAAGTCATCTTGAAATTTGAAAACGAATAGAAAAACACATAGTACTCAGAAGATAATTTTCAAAAGTAGGCCTAGGCCTTTTACTTATCCGCCCAATGGGCAATTGCCAACATTGGTCCTGACTCCCCATTCTAAAACGCATAGCTGGATTTTCCCCAAAAGTAGGGGAAGGAAAAGTGGGGAGGGGGGGGGATTACAAAATCACATTAAGATACAAAAAATCTACCTTTAAATCCAAGCAAACATTTGGAAAAAAAGTGTGTGTGTGTGTGGGGAGGGTTGGGGGGAGAGTGGGAGGGGGGGCAAGTTCCACTAGCTCCACCAAATCCCGCCTACAGGAAGCCATGAGAAATGTCAACCCCTCCCCAGGATTTCAAAAACGGACAAAAGTGCCCATTTTTGAAAATGAAAAGTCCCTTAATTAATGTCAAACAAGTGCTCTCTATTCATTTTGTGCCTCCGTGCCCAGAGCTCCTTCCGACACCCCAGTATATAGGGTTTTCCGCCCATCTGCCCATGTGTTAAGGCCTATATACTATTCAAAAGTACAATATCATTAAGATATATTGATAAAAAATACTGTACTGCAAACTTGGGAAAATATAACAAAATTGCAAGAAAGCGTTGTCAGTTGACTCAGTTCTTGCTCTGACAAGTCTGTCAGTATCCCAAAAGTGGAAAAGGATCTCCTAAACCATATGTAGTCTGCCAATTGTTGGGCTTATCATCTGGAAATGAATTTTGCTGTATTTTAACTTCTGTTAGCATGTCCCAAATTATCTTAACATCAACGAAATAGATACAATTCGATTTTGAAGTTTGATGACCTTTTCACTGCACACAGTTTGATGTGCATTTTATACAAGGCTCCAACTGCATGAGGAGTGGTATAAGCTCATATTATTCCAACATTTGGTCAAATGAAACAAATTTACCCAAAAAGTGTACTTTCCCTGCCTGCACAAATGACAGATATTCTAAAATCATTCTCTTGGGCCTTAGTAAGTATACCTAACAAACTTTCGCAGAAGTTATTTAATGTCATATTAATAATGGCTTGTTATCATATCCCTACATGTACGTTTCCTTGTGCCCACTGATGACCAGAAGCTAGTTTGCCTTTGTGCATATCCATATAGCAATAATATAAAAAAAATAGATTTATCTTTGTAGCCTATTTAAAAAAAATTTTAGTATAAGATGTTGCTGGTCCATATTTAAAGAAATTCCTTGGTTAACTCCCTGAAAAAGAAGCACATATCTTCCAATATATTGTCTTAAATTCTTTTACATGTAAGCCCTCTTTCATCCGAATTGAATGTCTGAATTTTATGAAACCAATGTTTCCTTATCCCGGACCCCTTATCCAACACATGAATCTTCATCTGGTAATGATACGTACCCGGTTCATTCTTGAAAATATAATACTGAAGTGCTGCTTCTTCCTAACGTCATTGTGGACATTTCTTTGGTTTGCTGCAAATTACCGGGCATTTAGCGTGTAATGGGGCAGAATTTCAATAGAAAATTCAACGTTTGTACATCTCATCAGCAAAAAATAACAAATACTGTGGCTTATACACACCCCTAGCTTTATTTAAAAAGGGGCAGGGTGTTAGACTTGTAAAAGGATTAGTTCAGGGGTCAAGCATGTTTATCTTATGTGAAAGAGGACTTCAAAAGAAACAAAATGGTGAAAAAGCATTGCAAATCTTATTCCATTAATGAGATATTTAAGTTTAAAGTTTGGTATTATTTGTGCAGAAATGACTGAAATCAGACTAGTTGTGATGTCATAACCTCAGATTCCTCAAAGTCTTTGTATTCTATCATATTTTGTCCTGCCATTTTGTGGCTCAAAAACCATGGGATATGTTTTAAAAAAAGCAGTAAAACTGAATCTATAAAGGGTATTTATAATATACCTCCTGAAGAAAGTTTGAAGAAAAATATTTTCAAGTGAAAAAATTAAATAAACTTTCTTTAAAATACATAAGGACTTTGAGGAATCTGAGGCAGTGACATCACAACTAGTCTGTTTTCAGTCGTTTCTACAGAAATGATACCAAACTTTAAACTTGAATAACTCCTTGACGGAATAAGATTTTTGAATGCTTCCTGCACTATTTTGTTTCTTTTGAAGTCCTCTTTCATATAAGATAAACATGCTTGACCACTGAACTAATCCTTTAAGGGGCACATTAATGCGCACGCGAAGCGCTGCGTCTTTTCAACATGGAGTCCTGGGGCCCCCTTAAGGTTCAATCCCATGGTGAAGAAGCTCTGGGATTTTAGCTATAATCATACATCTCAGAATGAAACTAATTCTGATTGATCAGGACCAGTTACTATCCAAACAGGACAA
>JAIGNY010002171.1:3560000-3585000 GCA_020152595.1 Chiridota heheva
TCCTTGAAAACTTAAAATTCAACCATAAATTGTGAAGCAAACAAGTCCCTTCAAATGTATTTACAAAAATCAACAATCTTTAAAGTATAAGTTTTCAACAATGGAGGAAATAAATAAAATGCCCAATTTTCCATTTCAAATCTAATGAAAGGACCCCACACTTAAGATATAAGAGACCCCATCTCTAGCTTTGCCATAGGGCCCCCATAATCAGATATTCTACAGCTTATTTTCAACGTTATGCAAGAGAGGCGTATCTTGAATAGACTTTTACAAAACTGACAACTACTGGAAAATAATTCTTCATATATATATAAAAGATGACTGATACAGCTGCGGCTGCCACAAATGGAATAATTGGGCATTTACAGTTTCAAATGGTGTATGCACTCCTTTCGAAAATAGATCCCTAGGATATTTCACGTTATGGTTTTTCTAATAGTCATCATTAAATTGTCCACATTGTAACTTAGTTCTGACAAGTTTTTTAGCATTTTTTTCTTTCTTCCATCTTGATCGTGACAAAACTTTCTTTCGCGTAATTGTTATACCAGGGTAATATAATTATAACATTCAAATAAACTAAATTTACGTACTTGATGAAAAGTGGGAATCAGAGATCGTCTACCTGCCAACTTACAGCAGCTACAAGTTGCCATGGTTATAAGGGACGAGGTCAGTCGCCTCACTGGTTGAAACACTAGTTGCAAGTGTGATTCAATTCGACCAGGAAGTTGTATTGAAAGTCATTTAAATCTTGCTTATCGCTCGAAAAATCATCAAAAGTTTGCACTGGTAAGTCGGGATTCGCGGCCGACGAAGACGCCATGATCAGCTTGTTCACAAATGATCGTGCAAGCACAAAGGTCAACTATATGACGTAATTTGATGACATCTTTTCCGTTGTTCTCAACTTTCGTTGGGATACCCAAGCACAAAGGTCAACTCTTTGACGTAATTTATTGACATCGTTTCCGTTGTTCTCAACTTTCGTTGGGATTCCCTCCCCTCCCCGCAAGCAAGTGTTGAAAGACGACCTGGGTTTGTGTTTGAATAATCCTGGCGATAGTACAAAGGTGAGAGCGTAGTAAAAACTCAATCTTAACAACTCCCTGATTCAACAATTTGAAAACAAGATCTGCAGTCTTGTACAGACAAGGAGTTAGTTGGTGTGTGTGTGTGTGTGTGTGCGTGAGGGTGTCTGTGTCTGTGTCTAAGCATGTGGATATATGTTTAAATTGAGAACAAAGAAATTTAAATGTGCATTAATTAACGCTGAACATGAGTTGATGAAGTTTCGTTTTTAAGGTTATAAATAATTAAATTTCTCGACAAAGTTCAAATTTTCCCGACATAACTATTTTTGTTTTGTTTTTGGCAAGGCTTTAATTTCCGATTGTTCATTTCGTTAGGGAAGGTCGGTGAAAATTCCCCAAAAAGTCACAATTTTCCCGACAAAATTCGCGCTTGGGGGGATGTGACACCCCCGTGAAACCCCCGGTCGCTACGCCCCTGCCCCTTCCTTAAAACACAAAGAGACTTCCCACTTCAACGATGATACTAAACATTTCAAATTCGACCAGAGGGTAATATAGGTAATATAGTTTCTAGATCAAGAATATCTTGGACGTATATAAGCATTTACCATTATTGTAATACATCATTTATCATCATCATCATGCAGTCAGTCGATTCTCGACGAAGACTGTCATTCAAGGTCGTTATCATCCTCAGTATTTATAGCGGCACAAAGCCGTCTCCAAGTTGGTCTATTGTTTGAAACTTGGGATACTTAATATTTTGGATCAATGTTTCGGCGCTTAAGTTCCGCTTCAAAGTATCCTTGAAACGCAGCCGCGGCCTCCCTCGATTGCGGGTTCCAGATGACAGTTGGGAGAACAGTATCTGGCGCTGTAGTCGTTGTGGGTCTATCCTCTGGACACGACCTGTCCAACGTAAATTCCGTTGATTCAGTAGCTGCTCCATGCTTGGGAGTCCTGCTTTCTTCAGTGTTTTGACACATTTGTCACTTTCTACCACCATTTCACCTTCATTATCATTCTGAGGTGTCGTGTCATGAAAGAGTGGAGTTTTTTTCTTGTTTGCTATATAGTGTCCACGCTTCAACTCCATACCTGGCACTTTATCTTTACTGACACATGGGAGCTGTTCCATAATCATTGGTAAAAGCGCCAAAAAGATGAGCTGGTCTTAATTCGCCATTCTCCTGCTAATATCCTTATCCATCTTATACCATTATTAGTTATGCCACTACCGAGATAGGTGGAGGTTTACACACTTCAGTTCTTTACCAGATATAACATAACATAAAAGATTACGGGCTAAGGATTAGTTACCCCGTAAAAAGCCCAAACTAACACCAACACCACCACAACAACAACAACAAAATCAAAGACGCCCATAATTAGTAAAGAACTTACCAATGTTGACCTTGATATTGTGAACAGAATTGGAGTTAACTACCCACTCAGGAAAACCATTCCACTCACTAACAACTCTTTGCGAAAAGCTAAAACGCCGAATATCTAACCGTGAGAACTCTTTGGTCAATTTTAAACTGTTACCACGTGCCACATTAGGATTATCTGAAACATGCAAGAATTAACAGTAAGTCAAAGCATCACTACCAGATAGGAGCTTAAAAACCTGAATCATATCGCTACGTACCCTTCTCAACTCAAGCATGGTCAAACCAAGAATTCGCAACCTAGATTCATAAAAGAGATTCCTTACTTCGGGAATAAGTCTAGTGGCTCTTTGCTGAACCTGCTCCAAAATGAACCTATCCTTCTCATAAAAGGGTCTCCAAGCCTGAATAGCTTACTCAACGGTGAGGCCTGACCAACTGCTTAAATATACAAATTAAGAACAACCTCTCTACCAAGAAAACAAACATTTTTCTAATCAAGCCAAGCACCCTATTTACCCTTGCAGCTGCTAAAGCACACTGTTTAGAAGGCTTCAGATTGCTGGTAATGACAACAAAAGCCAAATTGTTCTGACCAAAATGATTAACTTTTCATTTATCAACATTGAATGACATCTGCCATGTTTCGGACCAAGAAACTAACTCATCCAGATCAGTTTGCAAAAGTGAAGAATCCCTAGCATCATCAACAATCCTGTACAGCTTAGTGTCATCAGCAAATTTACAAATCCTGGAACCAAGGGAAACATCAATATCATTAATGAAGATTAAGAAACAATGCGGACCTAATACAGAACCCTATGGAACACCACTTGTAACCTTCTTCCATGGAGATATTTCACCATTAACAACAACTCTTTGTGACCTGTCAACTAACCAAGAATATATCCAACTGGCACACTTTCCCTCCACACCAAGTGCTCTTGTTTTTATTATGAGCCTGCCTAATGGAACCTTATCAAATGCGTTTTGGAAATCTAAATAAATAACAGCCACATTATGACCAGAATCAACTTGTTTAGTAACATTATAAAAAAAAACTCCAATAAATTAGAAACACAAGACCTCTTAGGTAAGAACCTATGCTGGGACAAATTCAACAAATCACCAGTAAATGATCTAGTACAACATCCTTAACAATGGACTCCATGACCTTGTACACAACACTAGTAAAACCCACTGGTCTATAGTTACAAGGCAAACTGTGGTCACTCTTTTTAAAATAGGAGTGACATTAGCACTTCTCCAATCACTACGAACAACATCAACATCAAAGCACTTTGAAAAGATATTACTCAGGGATGAGAAAGAAGATCAGAACATTCACGTAAGACAGCAGGATGTATACCATCTGGACCGGGTGCTTTATTTGAATTCAAACACTTCAACTTTTTAGACACGACATCAACTGAAAAATCAACATTCTTACTGGATACTGGAGAGTGCACACTAAGGTAATCCACAAAATCATCAGCAGGGGACTCCTTAGTCAAAACAGACACAAAGTAGTCATTCAAAACCTCAGCCATATCCTTTCCACTCTTGATAGTAACACCATCATTACCCTAAAGTGGACCAACAACCGCCTTGTTTTTTTTTGCTTTGAGCGAACATACGAATGAACAACTTAGAATTAATCTTAACCTCTTTAGACAAACGTTTTTCATAAAGTACTTTAGTATCTCTTATCAAACCCGTTGTGAACTATTCATGATCCGTATACCTAGCAAGCTCCACAGGACACCCACTACATTTATAGCAACGCCACAACATCTTCTTTTTCCGAACAGCCTGCAAAACCTCCCGGGACATCCACACTGGCCGATTACGCCTACAGACTTTTTAGTGGGACACACCTATTTACATCCTCCAAAACTATAGTTCGGAAAACATCCCATGCTTTAGAAGGATTCAATTCACGGAGCAAAGAAGTCCACTTGAATGACAAATTATCCTGAAGTGCAGCAAGCCAGCATTCTTAAAATCTTAAACTAGTTTATTAGCTGGAGAAACCTTTGTGAAGCAATACAGATCAAAAGTAATGAGGTCATGATCACTACACCCTACCTTACCGCTACTTAGCACATTTCTAACCATACTTTTTTCACTACTGAAAATCAAATTCAGAAAATTTATACCACGCGTGAGAAACAATACATGCTGGGTGAAAAAGCAGTCAGATACCGCTTCCAGAAAATCTTTACCATGTGGACCACTAGTACAAAGATTCCAATCAATGTCTTGAAAATTAAAGTCCTAAAAATAATAACCCTCCTAGAAGCAACTTTATGAAGCAGTGAAGCAATTTCTGATTGTTTTAAGGACTAGAATTTGGTTATCTACACACAACACTAACACCCACTGAACTACCAACATCGCCATCAACAATAAGCTCACACCATAGGCAATTTGAAAAACCAAAAGAAAAGTGAGCAGTCTAATCTATACAATTAAAACTATCTTTCACCAACAATAAAACACCACCTCCTCTATCATTGGGAGTATCGAATCTGTCTTGCCTGAAGACTGAGTAACCTGGAATATGTATTTTTGATTCACTAATTTTACAATAAATCCAACTCTCAGTAATACCAATTATATCAAGTCACTAATTGAAACTTCAGCCAGAAGCTCATCACGCTAATTCAAAATGCTACGAAGATTTGAAAACATAACCTTAATTATACCACTAGATCAATCTCTATCACCAGAAACATGCCTGACAGGTGAGTTTAAACTCTACTCCCCACCCATAATTATTTTGAAAGACTCAGATCCTTAATTGCCTTATTGACACCCCTAGCAAAAAGACGAGCACCTTTCCTAGTTAAATGCAAAACATCTCTCATGAAGCAATCAACCCGAGATTCAAACTTATGCCAGAAATTTACAAAACCGAATTCAAATAGACGACAAATACTCTTTAACCAACTATTGATCAACAACATCCTATCTATCATGAAGGAACCACCTCTACGCGGCAACAGACCAACAACTAGAACCCTACAAGCTGTGTCCTTCAATTGAATAACAAATCCATAAAACTACGCCTAATAGAATCAACATTTCTCCTTGAAATATTATTTGTACCAATCTAAACTACGACGGTATTTTCACCCTTACGTAAAGTCTCAACACGCGAACTAACATCATAAACCCTAGCCCCTGTTATACACACTCTTATCCTTCTACTACGATCTTCTCCACAAAACTCTGTGTCAACATACCTTCCATAACAACTTATCCCTAACAGAATCCACAGGCAACGTACCAGATGAATCAACAACCTCACGACCAATGTTACCTTTACAAACATTAACTACATACAACCCTACATCAGGCCTGTCAACAGAACCTGATCCAAGACTATCTACCTGAAGAGAAGCCCTATCAAATCATGACCAAAGAACTATCAACATCACATGTCTGACTACCCACATCTAAGCTACAAAACTCGATCTGCAAAGTAGCATCAGCCTTTTCAACGATACAACTACAATCAGAATGTCTCAACTCCAAAGCCTTTAACCTTGTACACTTTGAACAGACAAATACAAAACTACCAACCGAAGCTTTATCAAAAGTACATGTCACACCGGATTTCTGGAAATCAATCTACATATTACAGCTATCACAGTAAATCGAACTCTCCGTGATCATACAATATAATCAACAGAAGCAGAAAACCAAAAGCAGCAGCCTAGAAGAGGAACAATAGGCCCAACAATGGCTAGAGAAATACCTTAGCTTCAACACACAATATACTAGCCTACAGTTAACACATAAGCATATACACTTAAATTGAAAAAATAGCAAAGCCCAACACAACAATACCAAAGCCTAGCCAACACTTGCGTAGTCTTTGTCTGTTTGTTTTCGCTTTGAATTGTGACACCCTAAATAGGTGCATTTTTCCGGGATTGGATGTATACCCCATCTTCGGCGCTTCTAAAGGCTTCTTCAAGCATAGCAAAGAAGAACAGGGAGAACAGGATAGGTGCCAGAACACATCCATGTTTCTCGCCGTTAGAGACTTGGAACTGCTCAGATGTTGCGTCCTGGACCGATACATGTGCCATCATTCCATCATGTAGAGAACAAATCATATTGGTGAACTTTTTTGGGCACCCAAACTTCCTCAACAGCTGCTACAATCCTACACGACCCACCGTGTCGAAGGCTTTAATAAAGTCGATGAACACTATGTACTACAGTGGCATATTTTGCTGAATACATTTTTTTTTGCAACTGACGCAGACAGCAGATCATGTCGATTGTGCTTCGGTTTGATCTGAAGCCAGACTGGGTTTCTGGAAGGAGAGCAGGAGCAATGTTGTCATTCAGTATTTTCAAAAGAATTTTAAAGAAGACTTTACTGGCAATTGACAGTAACTATATACCTCGGTAGTTTCCACAAATCTTCTTGTCCCCCTTCTTGAATAGGGTCACAATTTTGAGTTTTTTCATTCATCTGGGACTGACTCATCCTCCCAGCACCAGAGAATAAGCTGATGTAGACACTCCTGAAGCTTTTCACCTCCATTTTGTCATATCTCACTAGGTTTCCCATCACAACCTGGTGTCATTCCGTTGGAGATGGCTCTACCTACCATGCTAACCTCTTCCATGATTGGGAGATCATCTCTAATTTCAACTATATTTGTTGGGTAATATTTAAGAGTGCTTCTCCATTGATTTGCCCATCAACATTGAGGAGCTTCTTAAAGTGGGCGTCAAAACGTTCAGCAACCTCAATTGCTTTTTTCCTTGATGAAATCTGAGCCATCTTCTGAGAGTAGAACTATGTTGGTTTTTTATGAGGCCATAAACTTCGTTTAATCCAGTGTGGAAGGCCTGCATGTTGTTGGTGTCAGCGTTAAGCTGGATCAACTTTGCTTTGCCTTCCCACCAGGCCTCTTTCAAATTCCGGTGTATTTCTGGAGATTGTCACGAGCTTCTCTAAGGGCTTTTGTGGCCGATCGAGCGTTTCTGGATTTAAGCAAGTTCTGGTGGGCTTTGTTTCTGTCATTAATAAGTTTCAACAGCTATTCGTTCTCAGAATCGACCCAGTCCTCGTGATTACCTTCTGGTTTGCCGAGCACTTGACGGCAGTTTTATAAGATTTTTCTCTCAGTTCAATCCAGTTATAATTTATGGATTTCACATTCTGACAGGACTAGGTAGCCAAGGCTTTGCATAGCTTTGATGAGAGCACTTCTCTGGCAGGGTCATACTTTAGTTTTGAGACTGGTAATTTCTTTGATTTTGCAGAGACAGTTTTTCTTGTGGGTGGTTTCTGTCTGAGTTTGACCTTTGTTCTTGTCATTTGGTGATCTGTTGAATAGTTAGCTCCTTTTATAACCTTGTGCTCAAGATGTCCATCCTATCATATTGTCGCGTTATCACATAATCTATAAGATGCCAATGCTTTGATCTGGGGTGCATCTATGTGACTCTACGTTCCAGCCAGCTTCTGCTTGAAGGTGGTATTGGTGATTTTAAGATTATGTTATATACACAGAGACAATAACATTCCCCCATATGAGTTGGTGTTCCCGACTCCAAACCTTCCCAGTACATTGAGCCACTTTATGTAATCGCTTCCCACTCGAGCATTAAAGTCACACAATAATTCTGAGGAGCTTGTCTTGCTGTGGTTTTAGTCGAAGAGTTTGTGTTAGAAGAGAGTGGATCTCTTCCTTAGCTTCTGCTTCTTTGTCATTGTAGGAACATATACACTGATAATTGAAAGGTGGTGATTGGCTGTGAGAGGTATTCTGAGTGACATGATTCTATCACTTATGGCATTTTGTCCTTCTTCTATGTTCTTCACCAGGGTACTCATGATGACAATAGCAACTCCTGATTCATGTTTGCTTCCATCTGGTTTTCCACTCAAAAAGAAAGTGAACTCTCCATCTTCCACAATACCGATATCCAAGAATCTTGTCTCACTTAGGGCAGCTATATCAATCTGATATCTGGACAACTCACTTGCTATCAGAGCAGTGCGTCTTTGTGGTCTGTAACAGTCGTCGCGATCAAGTATCGTTCTCACATTCCACTGAGCGATTGTCAGATTTTTTGTTTTTCTAGTTTTACTACGTCCTAACTTACTTCTCACTGACCCCCTGAGCGTAAGGTGATCGGCGCGGTCCTTGTTAACCCGGGCGACGACCAATCCGGTATCTAAAATGACTTGTACACTTTCCATGGTTGATAACGCATTCTTTCCGGACTGCTGGCAATTTGGTTTAAAGTACATCCAAGCTTTTGCCGTTACCAGGCGTACACTCTTGGTAGATTATGCAATGATTCCTTCTGACGTGAGCTGGTCACGACAGGCTGGACCAATCACTACTCACTGCAGTGGATTTCCGGGAAGTTCTGCAGTTCATAATAAACTCCACGGGGCACCTAAGGTTTAGCTAAGAGGCCGTTTACTCCATTGTAATGCAAACAGACAGATTATTACAATTGTGGTCGAGTTAAATGTTGGTACAATACTTTTCATACCCTTGCGACCACTATCAAAATAACAACTACTATTGTAATATTTTTCTTGTTATCTAGGGACATATCTTAGACATATCCCTCTTCCAGGCCTTTTACTTCACCACTGACCTGTTTTTTCTTCTCACATATGGTGGTGTTCGTGGTGACATGATTGGGCTATTCAATATTTAAACTGGAAAGTACTATGACCCTGAAGTATCAAACTTCATACAACTCAAAGGTGTTTCATCGACTAGGGGACATGAATATAAGTTCTTTAGAATCCGTATACGGCTTAATATCAGGAAATTCTCTTTTGTGCATCGCCCAGTTGCCATTTGCAATAGTCTACCATGTTTAGTAGTAACATCTAAATCAATTCCCACATTTGAGGCAAGACTAGACAGAATTTGGAAAAACCAGCCCCTATATATGACTACTAAGAATGGATCCAGATTAACCCAACTAGACACGATAACTTCGGTCTAAATACAAGCTTTGAGCTGGCAGAAGAGGATCCAGTGGAATCCTAAAGTCAGAAGAGGATCTGTGAGTATGTGTGAGTATATCTGAGGATAAATTGGGGGCCAATAAAGTAGTGTCTTTAAATGTGCAAGGTTTGCAACACTACAAAAGGGACGTTGGGCGCAACGTGATAAATATATTATTCCTCTCACATATGGTTTTCTCTATATACTTAATAAGTTAGCAGAAACGGATACTCATTTCAAAACCACAAATATGATTCCCACCAAACAGAAAGTTGCCACCATAATTTCATATAATGATTAAAATTGTGGCCATCGTAATATAATGCTGGTTTTTTTTATTTGGGTGAGTACTGGCGTATTAAAATTAAATATAAAACAATTATTTATCGAATTGTAAATCTCAGAAGCTGCAGGCTTTTTTTTATGCCAATATTGTTCCCCGACATGTACGACATTGCTACTCGCAACGCCCTCACTAAATATTTTTTTTAATAATGTACACGCTGTGTCCACTCAAACCATTCCTGAAATAAAATCGTACGTACAGTGTATGCATAATTGTACACTATATGTCAGTATTAGCGTCTGAGGGCAGTGATGCGTAAATTTTGGATAGCCTTGAGATCTTCGATTTTCTAACATGTGGACAAACCGAACGTCCCTGATGTAAGGGCGCAAATCTTTCATGTTAATATGAAAGTTTCTGATGACCAGCAACGGTTGATGATGGAAACATATATTTATCAGTTCAAGTTGGGTTCTGCAAACATTATTGTGCTTAAAGTGTCATTGAACGTTACTTTTAATAGCGTCTTCAGGATAGCCTTATTGTCGGGCCGGACCCTTTTTGTTCTTCGGAAAATGCATGAGCCGCATTCTGATTCTTATATACCCATACAATTACTATTTGTTAAAAGAGACAAAGTCTGGCGTTTCTTCATTAAATATGAAAGAAAGAATATCATTATAAAATAAGCCATCTGGAGAAATTTTACATTCTAAAATTACATAAAACCCTTCATATGTACAGATGTATAAGTGCTTCTTTAAAGATACATGGATGTGTAGCAGCAACTTATGCTAAATTGCTTTAAAATCCATGGAAAATAGCAAAAAACAAATTATCCAAATCGGTTACAAATTGACCATTTTAGAGCATTTTGAATTTTCAGGCCAAAATATGCAGATTTGTGTTCCCTTTGATGTTCCTCTTCTGATGTACGAGTGGGCGGAAATTCCTATTTCCTTATGTAACCCCTTTCTTTTGTTTTTTAATTCATTGTCACACAATTGTAAAAAATGGAAAGGAGCTTTAACCAAACGTTTTTAAGTGTTGACCATACCCATAACCATAATCTAACAGGAATAGACTTTGTCCTCATTTTCAAGAACTGAAATTTATGAAGGAAATATAACAAATTACATAAAGCTTTTCACCTACCCATTCATAAATTGTTAAACTTTGATTTGGACTACAGGTATATTTCACTTTACACCTGAGCAAGCTTTATATGTTTGCTTTAAAGGACCAGGCATCAGTTAATGATGTAATTCAATTTAGTTTTAAATTGAGTATTTTAAAGCTTTGTGAAATAACACAACAAACAAATGTTCACACAAATGCAAAAGTGTTGGTTGTCTCGTGAGTGGAACTTGCCCTTAATTTCCTGTTTTTTTTTCTTCGAAATTGTAATCTACAATAGTATCAAAGAAAGCAACTAGCAATTTTTTTTTTGTTATATCCCACAGTGAAAATAAATTATCTCAGTCAATAGAGGAAAAAGACAATATATTACACTATAAAAATATTTTATATCATACTGCATTACATCACATACTACACACACCCTAATAAAGCTCAATTTTTGATTTGCTGTGTCTGAAACTTAATATGCTTTTATAACTAGACTTCCTTGTCAATATTTTCTTGCACCAAACTGTAAGAAAAATGTTCTAGATGTCACTAGTCTTTTATGACAGCCTTTCGAAGTATGTGTCTATGAAGTACTACAAATAAAAGACTATTAGATATCAAAAAATCTATCAATGCCTCATCCTGGTGTCAGAAAATGGACAAAAAAAAATCTCATCAATATATTCTGAAAAAATCCCTAAAAAGTTCAACTTATTTTTCTGCTCTTTCACATCATTTATCTTTGTACAGTGCATACAAATGCTTAAAACGATTTTGCACTATACAAATTAATTATTGTTTTATAATAATAACATTATTGTTAAAGGTAGTAATTATTGACCATTAAAAAGTTACATGGCACTTTCTTTTTTTCTAAGTTGAGTTTTCTAAAGAACTAATAATGATACTTTGCATAAGACTGTAAGACATTAAACCATCTGCATCTTGTTTACCTTTTCTGTTGATGCAAAGATATATTGTGGTACCCATATTCATGTTTTACACTGCTCCAATATCAAAATGTACTGATCCAATTCATTACTGCAAGTAAAACAAAGAAAGATCAAATATGAAAGAATCATTTCATGAAACAATATTTCACATATAGTATAAACACTTATTTCATTTTATCATGTATGAAGTATGCTGTAAAAAACAGGATGGATGGAGATATCATTCGATGATGTATCACTGTCAGTCACAACATTCTTCCTCGTTTGGTATTGCTGTAGCTTCCATGCTAGCTAAATGACTGATGGGTAAATACAGATCTAGTCCTGATAGCACTTATTTGAGCACATTTTTTTCCTTTTAGAAATATAGTACTTATTTGCTTTCTCTGTTGCTCTGCCGCAATCTTTGAGGGGAGGTAAAAGGTATAACTTAATATCAAGATAATGTGATGCTGCAGTACTTTCCTCTCAAACAACTGAGGGATACTTGAACTGTTGAAGAAAAAAATTGACATCAAATGATACTGTAGATTATGAATAAAAATATGACATGTAAGGTAAAAAAAATTGTGATAGTTTACAATACAAATCATTTCGGTTTTGCTATGCACATTTTTTGACCAAATGTGTTTTTTAATTGAAATTTTTAGCTTTTTTAGTGGTGAAGCAATAATTCAAATATTATTGCAAGTAGCACAAAAAGTAATGTCAAGTAGACAAAACAGCATTTTAACAATGTAAACGTTGACCCTTCTTACATTGTGGGCTTCAAAAGTCAGGATTTATATTAAAAATCTTAAACCTTTTTCACATAATATACACTGTTCTGAAATAAATATAATTTGCAACTTCTTGATATACCGTATAGGGGCCTTGAAGCAACATGCATGAAGGCAACTTGTGTACAAATCAATTGTTAGCTTTCTTATGAATGAAGGAGAGAAAAATGGCTGCAACATAATAGCAGAACTATAAAAGAGAGCAATACTCCATATGGAACCGTACTGCACCCAATTTATACTCTTTTTAATATACAAAAACAATATGACAGAATAATTTAACTGTAATGACAAGATTTTTGAAAATAGTACATATTGTTACTGTAAAGTCCTGTCAACAGTGCACTGTTTTGTATACTGTATCTAAGGAGCCAAACTGAGAATCAACAGAGGTTATCAGATTTGTTGTCTATCTCAGTATTGCTGAAGAAAAATGATAGGTTTTTCAGATCTACATGTACTATAAGATTGTTTATGGGGCCTATGAAAGCATGAAATAATCACAAATATTATGTAGAACAACAAGCATAAAATGTTTCGAATGATATCAGTTCTGAAATTAACAAGACTGACAACAAGAACATCAAAATAGTATATAGTACTGTAGCTTGTTCCTCACTCGGAAAAAAATTAGTTTTTTTTGCATTAATGCTCTATACTGGTCTAGCCACAGACCACTAGCTTGATTTAAAAAGGGACTGGGTGCAAGACTTGTTGAGGGGCACATTAATGCGCGCGAACCACTGCGTCTTTTCAAAATGTAGTCCAGGGGCCCCTTAAGGCTCAAGCCTCTGGTGAAGAAGCTCTGGGATTTTAGCTATAATCATACCTCTGAATGAATCTATTTTGATTGATGAGGACCAGTCATTAGCCAAACAGGACAATTCTTTTCTATGCTATCATTCTGTGTTCTATATTCATGTAAGGTATTCATTTATGAGGTTCAATAAGATTATTAGGTAAAAAAATATAAAAATAATAATAATATTAATTGTTACATTTTTTCTGAGGGGCATGGCGGACCCCAGGGGTGGGCGAGCCATCGGAGGGGCAGGGCGGGCTGTGAAACAGCAAAGCTGGGGGTTTCAGCCAGATAATGATAAAGAGTATGCTTCGAATCAACTCAGAAAAACAGCTCTACCTACAGACCTATGTGATTAACTTTTCAACATGCCAGAATTTTGATAAAATTATTTTTGGAACAAACAAAAAAACATTTTGTTGTAATCTAAAATTGTAGTTAAAATTTTATAAACATGCTATATCAAGGCGTTGTGTAAGGTAAATATACAATGTATGTTCGGGCACTGCAAACTTATATTTAAAACCTATATCACGTTTATATTATGTTTTTTGTGTTATATCTGTGATCCAAAAGTAAATTGGCTCATTTTTGACCAAAAAATGTTGCGAAAAAGTAGCAAATAATCAACATTTATTAGCAGAACCACGATGCAATGTTAAGGGTCGGTCATACTATTTTGTAACTGTGCAGCCTGCATTGCGTCTGCATGACAGTTTCAGAAGTTGACACAGAAGTTTTGTTTTTGATGTCAAAGATGACATAATGATTTTCAAATATTTCATGGTAGTCTGAATTATCTGAGTATGACCATGACTACTCCAATAAACTTAGGACTACAGTATATTAATCTGTTACTTTAGTTAGGACATACCAGAGAAGACGGTAAATATTAACAAATTTCCATCACTTCGGGACACGCGAACTAAAAGGGGATACTACTATGATTCCTAAATTGTGTAACAGTCTGCAGTTGCTCTTAAGAATGTTACACAAAAGAATGAGTAATATTAGATCTTAGCAAATTATTATCAATGTTGTATTCTTATATTTTAAAACACTAAGAATATCAATCATAAGGTAAGATTTCAGTAAGATGATCAATACTAAGGGCAATCTAACACAGGGATGCATGCAGGCCTTTTATATATGCTTTATATATTATATTTATGGAACTGCCATTTCCAGCATTCACTTGGATCAGTTTTTGTCTGTTGTAGTTCTGTTATGTAATAATTGATGTGGTCAACTGCCGGTAGGCCCTATGTCACAAATTATTGTATGGGGTGACTCACAATAGTACTGGTCTAGTCTAACTTGTAAGCAAGGACTATTCAAGCTGGTGCTTTAACAAATTAATCTGACTTTTGACTGAGTAAGGCAATCAATGAAATAGGCTTCTAGGACTAGCCTACATGAGGCAGGGCCATGATCTAGGCTAGGCCTTATATGTCTCTCATGCACCTTAATATGCCTACTCTGTACTCATCAATTATGAAAATGGCTTTTTTTTACATTACAATTTTGTGCGACTTCGCTAAGGTGGGTAACTTATTCGGGTCATACTACAGTAATAAGTCCTAGTACCTTAGTACTACTAACGTTAGACCTAGTATGCCTACTGCCAGTGCCACTAGGCTTAAGTATTTGGCGCATAAACAGATCGTTCTTTGGTAGGCCTAAATCTAGTACCAGCAAATCCAAAATTGTGGATAACCGTAAAAAGAATATCATTTGTTTATATCCGTAAGCTCTGTCAATAATCGTACAACCAAATTAAGTTTATTTTGCATAATTCCGTCCCATGTCTTAATGCATTGCCATAATAACAACCTAGTGTTATGGAAAAGCTACACCTTATCACGTTAGGAAGAAAATTAGGTCTAAGAAGTGAAAATTTGGACTGGCATTTTTCCTGAGCATTTTCATCCACTAAAAGTACTTAAAAGTGGCCTAAATTTGACGACACTAATAGTTCACTTTATTAAAGCATACTGAGCCTAATAAAAAGTTGTCTGCTATAAACAAAAGTGACTTTCACAGATCAGAAAAACGATTGACGAATCTCACGTTTTCAAAGATCATCACAAAATGGGCCACGAAAAATCTTTATTTTGGGAACTTTACTGAGACTGAAAATGCTCGGATCCCAATTTAACCGGATATAAAATGTCTTGGACGTCATTTAATCTTCTCCTGTGGTGACGAACATTGACTGCATAAGTTAAAGCAATTTTAATTATCCGGATTCATTCGGGAGTGATCGTTTTACAAACCACGAAATGCTTAATTCGAACTTCCGAATCAAGGCCTCAGAAATTAATAATATCGCAGTAACGGTCATATAGCAAGGTCATGTTTCCAACTGCATTGGGATAATCTAAACACAAAATTAGACAAAATGGTCCATGCTACGACTTCAAACTTGGATAACTTGAGAATGGAATAAGATTTTATAATTGGGTTTTTGTAGTTGGTTTATTTCTTAATTCTCTATCACATGTCAACTGAGCTAGAATATTTGACTTTATTTCTCCTTTTAAGTTGGCGGACTGCCGCATCAAGATAAAAAAGTGTCAGTAACATTTCTAAGTTAACTTTTGACGTTACCTGCGAGTATATATTTGTTTCTTTTCGGTTTTTAATTTGTTGGTTTACTGCAATTAATACAAACATGACCTGCTACTTTTAATCAAAGATTCAATATCATTAAAAAGAACTATGAACCCGGCGTATCACACCCTTTGTCAAGTTTTATAGAAAGAAGTTGTGTGTATTGTGATAGAACTTAGTCGTCCTTTTGCTGGTTGTGATACGATAAACCACTTGTGATTGAAAGCATTCTTGCGTAAATTCAGCTGTATCTAATTTGAGATATTCTCAGCATTTCTAGAGTTTTAGGCAAAGATTTTTGTAGGACGTCTAATATCTTGCCTGATAACCATGGAGAAGTCCGAATCTAAGACGGTGAGTTGACCTATCCGTTTGATAGTTAATAAAACACCCACATGCCTGCGGATTCGTTTGGTATCTCAAATAGTGTTAGATCAAGTAGGTAGTAGGAAAGAGTAGGAGCAGAGAGTTGCCATTTTTAGATAACATCTAAGACCGTCGAGTGAGAGCGCGGGGGGTATTTTCCTAGTTGCGTAATTAGAAATATTTAATCGGGGACAAGTTTCCGACACAAAATTTAAAATGGAATCCGAAAAATGATACCAAGTGTATGACGACCTTTTGCGGTCTTTTCTTCGTTTTAAACATTTTCGGCCTCAAAAATCGGGAATGTTTTCAATCGAAAATGGTTCTAAAAATGTATAATAATTGTTCGGATAACAATTTTTTGTAGGATCGATTATGAGTCGGAAAGGTTCAAGTTGGATAAAGTCATGTGTCGAAATAAACGGGAAATTTAGGACAATAAGAAGTCGGGAAAATTTCCGACAAATATTCCAATTTTCCAAAAAAAAATCCTAAGGAGGGCTGATTTTCTGTCCTTCTTTCAGACGCCACTGATTGTACCGGGCGACGGGCGTCGAATTCAAGTGTCGTGACAGGTTCCACATGACAAACTCTGAGCAAACGCCAATAAATCGGCATCTTTTTGTGTCGAATGATTCCCAATAACCGTTGAAAACTTGCACATCACATTGATCCTCGATTGAAGACGTCGAAATACAGGGAGAGCAAATAGCACAACTGAATTCTGCTAAGATTTGCTAATTTAATCCTTTGCGATTATCGGTTTTACTTTGAGATTAACTTAGAATTATCCTTATGTAATGCAGGGTTGTAGGAGCCTATGGGGGCGGTGGGAACCATGGCCCCAAATAATTTACAAACTGGTATAATAATTTGATATATTTAAACAACCTCATATGAAATAAAGGGTATGTCTCTGTTTCTCCAATATTATAAGACCTACAGTCCTGTGTAATGTGAACGAGAATTAACTCTTTTAAGCAATCAATGAATTCATCATATATAATATTTAAAATCCCGAGACGTGCAAAGTGAGTTGTGCGTTATCTGTTAGTTAGAAGAATTTGTTTTTTCTTTGTGGGGAGAATAGAAAATATACGACTGGCCTGACTTAGCTAAAAGAAATTTCACAATAGAACAATAACTTGAACTAATTCGATGTAATTATACATTTGGCAGTTTTTGTATAGCATGGGTCCAATAAGGGACAAGGATTCAAAACAACTGAGCGGTGACCAAGCTTGACGTTTAATGTCAACGTCCAAAAGGTCCATTATTGATTAAATATACAATTCCACCCCGCCTTGAATAGGTCTCTGGGAAGAGATATCACTCGTTCAACCTTTCCTGTCCTGGAAGCGTTGTTCGAATCATCAGGCAGCCTGCCATGATAGTTCTTTGTTCGTCGGCTTTCTGGCTTAAGACAAATTGATTTTCTTTCTTTTCATACAATCATAAATTCTAGTATTTGCATCTAAAAAAAGACTGAAAATGACCGTAAACAGCAAAAGTCAATATTTACATTAATGAATAAATAGGCTTAGTTTGGGTAATATTGATAAAACAGTTTTGTGTGCAATTTTGACTAACGATATCAAATTGTATCGCAAATCGTTGCATGAAGTTTTGTTCTTATACAACGTTCTTTGTAAAATTTTGGAGGCAAGCTGAAATTGTAGAGGCAGATTATTTTCAGTAATATACACATATGCAATATTGATCTTAATTGCGATCTTGCCCTTTTATGATTTATGGGACAAAATCAATTTGATTTGAGTGTATCGACCCCCCCCCCCCCTCCCTCCTCCTCCAAAGTTATCATCACTGTTTTTTATGACATAATTATTTAATTATTGCAAAATGACAAGTGGAGCGAGTGAAATAGTTTCGGATATATGGGCTCCGGGGAACTGATATAAATACATTTTGTAAAGCATTAAAGTCAACCATTTTTTCATTGTCCTCTTGTCCTTTTTTTTTTTAACGGAATGAAATAAAAATGCACAAAATAGAGACATTTACTTTCATGAATTGGAATGACGAATTTATACCACATGACTTTAAACATATTCTGATCCCCCCCCCCCTCCCCAAGAAACACACACCACACACTCAACATAATTTCAAGTTGGAATTAAAATTAAAGTTTACAGAAAAATAACAACATATTTTTCGCCTAGAAAAGTTCAGATTTATGGTATGCAACTTGGTTAAAATGTTGAGCTCCAAGTTTCCCTACATCGGGGATGAAAATTACGGCCATAGCTGGATCGTAAACGCCTGTTGAATGCTTCCTGGGGCACCGCCATGCTGATGCATGCCCGCCATGTTTGTATCTGCCGTTTTGTGATGGCTGGCCGCAATCACAATGCCAATTGGGATGTGTATAATATCTACATGAGTGGCTCGCCATATAGGCAAAGGGTGCACTTGCCCCCTACAGATTTGATAATCATTGTTTTTTTGTATTAAATCATATATGAATATGGTGTTCATATTTTGCTCCAATCATGTTTTGCCCCGACACTAAGTTTTCTTGCAGCCGCCGATGACTTCATTCCGTCGAAATCACTAATCCAGTTGCCTAATATTTTCTAAGCTGGGTCACCCGCTTAAAAATAATTGTTTATTATTCAAGCTCCCATAATCAATCAAGTGTAACAATTTCGTAAAATCAAATTGTCACAAGTGAGGTACGAAATTAACTTAGTGCGTGTTAGGATAAAGGTTTGTAGCGCCCAATTCTGCATAGTATCTTCGTTCTGGTAAGCAAAATATTTGTTACGTAAGGGCTTTGTCGGGCTGTACGGCGTACTCAACAAAATTATTCAGGTTAGGCAGTTGCTTAACATCTCGCAACCGAGAAGGGTGTGTCTGTGTGTTGTGAGGTAGTGCCGAGGTTTCCCAACCAATTCGTGTCATTGAGGGACCGTTAATATAATGTCATTGGGGACATAAAGTTTGCCGTTTCTTTCATTGAAAATGAGTAACTTTAGAGTATTTTGTCATTTTGTCGTTGAGGACGTATAACTCCACGAGAGTAATTTTTCGACGTTGAGGGTCAAGGTGGCACCTAAAGTTCAACACCCAGGAATATAGCATCCCGTTTTCATTAATCCGGCTTTCTGCGGTACGTCACAAGTTTTGCTTATCCCGATTCTCAAGGGATTTACGTAACACAAGCTGACATAATGATTGCATCTCAATTTAACCTAGCGAAAAAGTACACATACTATTATTATCCGAAGCTCTTCGAAGTCGCAAGAGAAGCCGATAAATTAATTAATTCGCGAGCGAATCCTTAAGACGCTACAAAGATCGAACCATTAGTAGCGATAGGGTAATTTCAACCATCAAATCTACGACTCCACCCACTTCTGCTGTCAAACACTTGTAGTCCTTGAGCGACACAGGACACCTGACATAGGAGTTGGGTTAGAATATACGGTTTATTATATTTTCTTGAATATTTAATTTATGCATGGAGGTACTGCATGTACCTCCATGACAGATGTATGTCATTCGTCTACTATGTTGATCAAGCAAGTAAGGAATTATACACTTGCAAATAGTATTATCTTTGTTTTTGGTATTGTGGTCTCGTTAAGAGCTTATTTAACCCTGTCTTGCTGTTGGCCGCCGGTACCCAATCTGTGACACAAGTTCAATGAGATTTTACTGTTCCCGAGATCTACCGTCAAATTTATATTATATGAATAGCAATTAAAAGTATATGTATATATATATATATATATATATATATATATATATATATATATATATATATATATATATATATATATATATATATATATATATATATATATATATATATATATATATATATATATATATATATATATATATATATATATATATATATATATATATATATATATATATATATATATATATATATATATATATATATATATATATATATATATATATATATATATATATATATATATATATATATATTATATATATATATATATATATATATATATATATATATATATATATATATATATATATACTTCAACAAAAATAAGATTTAAATGAATCAGACCATTATATCACGTGATCGTTTCACAGAGGCCAATGAAAGTGCTTGCATGAGAAAAAAATACTACTACTACTATTGGTTTGCATTTAAACTTTTATCTCATTTTCAACGTCAATTGACATTTAACTTTGGTCATAATTATTCTTCGATCATAATCTATCATACACGTTTATATTTTCCAAATCATGTTTATATTTTCTAGTCACAATTTTGTTTGTCGAATTACTTCAAACTCTCTGAATATGCTTGCGGTGGTTCTGCTACGAAATCAAAATTCTTCAAACTTCGATTATTTCCATTGCAGCCCAGAAGCATGCCTATTAATAGGAACATTAATAACACACGAGAATATTGAAGTCATGCAGCCATATTGTTCAGATGTTGCGATAAAATGTCATAGTTTCTAATTTATGTATTTGAAATATTAAAAATCATTGTGTTGAAAAACATTTGAATTTTCAAAATGGCCGTTTTGCGCATAAAAGCCTAGCTCTATTGTCTATTTTACTATAATATTTCAAAAACGGCGTGGTGAGCATATCAAATGGGAGTGGAAAAGTTGTAGCCATGACAGTAATGAAGGTATTCTCATGAGTTTTAAGTTTTCCCTAGCAAAGATATTTTTCCCAGACGTATTTCAAATTTGAAAAATATAACATTGCATAAGGCTTTAACATTAGGATAGCAAAGGATTATGGGAAATACCACAAAACGGCGGCTTCCATGTAACTAAATGTTCCCATTAATAGGAACATGCCTATTACAGAAAATCCAGAATCAGGCCGCAAAACTGATTTTATTGCGCAAGCGACAAGATAGTGCCACGGAAGCACTTAAGGAGCTTCATTGGCTTCGAATAAAATGACGTATAATTTTAAAAGTTCTCTGCTTAGCTTGCTAATGTGTCAATGCACCTACATACCTCCAAGAAGTGTTCGCCAATATAAACACTAGTCAATATACCCTACGATCACTGGCAAATCGCCAAAAGAATTTCAAGATACCATCCACGAACTGTGTAACGCTGGGTGATCGCTCGTTTGCAGTTGATGCACCAAAACAATGGAATACCCTTCCCAGTTAATGCGAGAATGTACAAAGTTTAACTCTTTTAAACGGAAATTGAAAACTCATTTATTTCTTCATGCTTTTTGTGAAAGGCGCCATTGGATGTATGTTTACGTACAAATATGTGCACCATATAAATTCCTTAATAATAATAACATTTATGTTCCCATTAATAGGCATGCTACCGGACTGCATTGTGTGCAGACCTATATCGGTAACCTGACAATTAGGTATATTGGGCTAACCAAGGTTGTTGGAAAATCTGGTAAACAAATTCTGTCTTAATTGCCAAAGATCTATTTAACAGTTAGGCCTAATTGAAATAATGAGGTGTGAAATGACTATCAGAAAGTAAATGGATGGCTTTGTTATGCCGTTATTACTTACAGACTTACAGTCCGCAATCAGAGAAATAAACATGCACGTCGCACTTCTGACATTTTCTGACATTTGTAAGACATTTGTATGTAAATGAATCGTCTACAATTTGTTATCTTAAATCTTTACAATGATGACTAGTCCCCAGTATCAACAGATAGCGGGTTTAAAGGTCTAATTCACCCGGATTCCGCAATCAAAAACCGTTTTCTTAAAAAATTAAACTGAAAAACGCCAGCTTGCAATACCCAGCTGCCCAGGGCTGCAGGGAGGCTGTTATCCTTGCAATATAATAAACGGTCAACGACTGGCGAATCTAGAATTGTTCATGGCGAACAGGCGGAGAAAATTTTGGGTAAGGGCAATTGAGTGAACAGCATCATTCAACGGAGAAGACATAACAGAAGATATTATCTCTGGGGTAGATGTTGTTGCAGGCAAGTATATAAGAGCGTCTTCAAGTTGAAAAGAGAAAATGTCACCACCTTTATTTCTCGAAAGCTATTCTTTCCCTGGAATATCCGCAACATCTGAGACAATTGTTTACTAAAACTAAATACAGTCGAGCCATCAGGCTCATAGAGCCTTTCAACAATTCATCTTTCCCCTAATGACGGCTACAACATTCATCTCTCCGATATTCAGAGATATATTTTGAGATTAATGACATTATTATCAGGGTTCAGGGATTTATCACTGCTATTATACCAAATAACTGAACAGAAATGAAATACAACTGATACCGGTGTCACAGTGAATTCAGACCCCCCACTCACTAGTGAGTTTGGACTCTACCGAGAGAGAGAGAGAGTTGAACACACAATTGCAATAATGGGGTCGTCGCCTGCGTATTCGGTTATGATAGTACAAATGCTATCACGAAACGCTTAATACGACCCGGACGAGAACACAGGTACGACGTACGGACAGACATAACATCGACAACCAAGTCAATGTCCACGGCCTTTGATAACCAGTTGTGGTGCACTGGCGAAACCTTTTATCATGGTGTTTAAATGACCCACCTCACGATTTGAAGCGTGTGCACATGGCTTCGGCTTTTGTAGTGGCGCTACACTTGATTGTTTGCGGGCGTTTTCCCTTTGTTAATTGTTGATGCACGCCACCGAAAAGGGTACTATACCAATTTTGATTTTTATTCAATTCTATCAAAGGAACCGAAAGGACGCTACCTGCTAACATACAAAGGTGTTGAATATGAACGTCTGCAAATGTGAGTCATAATTTATCCAGACAAATTTTAATTCAATATTTAACAGTGGCGTAGACATCTTTTAATTTTTGAGGGATTCAGACCTTTATTTGAGGGATATAGAATGTATTGTGTGTGTAATGGGGAAGGGGAGAGGAAGGGGGGTGGGGGGAGGGGCTGGCTGATGTTTGCAACTTGTGACACACCCCTGCGATGGCTAAACCACTGGCATATTAACTAGTTAAACAAAGAGCTTAAGTTCAGGCTTAATAAAATATTCCTTACAAAGTCTTATCAAATTTGCTTTGTCCTCTTTTGAGACCGATGAGGGATAATTCCCCGATCTCAAGAATTCCTCGACCTTTGCTAAGTCGTCCACTGCTGCCCTCGCCATCACTTAAAATTAATCGAAAATGAAAATTTAATGAAAATTAAAATGAAATTTCAGAGTCTGAATTCACTTAGTGAATTCTGACCCTAAGGTCAAAATTCACTTTAATAAGGGTGCCTTTTGAATTTCAGTGGCAGAGAACTCTTTGCCCTTAGAAATAGTTTGTTCCCGTACATTTGTGTGCTTTTTAAAGCTAGTGTCAACAAAGCCAAAATAGTAGTTTTCAATTTCGATTACCTTTAAGTGATCGCGACGAAAGCATTGGACGACTTAACAAAGGTCGAGGAATTCTTTAGATCGGTGATTTGTTCTTCCTCGGTCTCAGAAGAGGACAAAGCTAATGTAAGAAATATTTCATAAAGCCTGATGTGAAAGGCCATTTGTAAAAGATAGGAGGGATTCAATTTGTCGAAGACAAACCAAGAAAACTGTACATCATGGAAACACTGCATGCTGGTGTTAAAGGCAACGATAAATACACCCGCAAACATTCCAGGGTAGCGTACTACAAAAGCCGAAGCCATGTGCACACGCTTCATATCGTGAGGTGGGTCATTTATCACTATGATAAAAGGGTAGGGTCCAAAATCACTAGTGAAGTTTGACCCTAGGGTCCGAATTCACTAGTAATTTTGGACCTAGGATCATTTTTCACTGGAGGGTCCGAATTCACTGTGACACCAGTTACTCCACTTTGACCGATAGATTTCAATGCGCCAGTCCGCCTTTGCATACTTGAAATAGATGGGGAATAAATTAACCAAACTGGGCAATTTTCCAACCAACCACATGACAGCTATTGGGCAAAAAGTAACCAACAGAGGTTGGTCACAACTTTTACTACATAGAGTAAAAAACATGAAAAAGTAACTAACATTTGAGCACAGTTTTTTAACCAACACAATACAGCAATATGAGTAATTTTAAACCCAACCACATATGGGTGATTTTTTCCATCACATAATGAGTAGTTTTTACACACATCATTTATTCATTTGCGATTATCGGTTTTACTTTGAGATTGACTTAGAAATATCCTGATGTAATGCAGGGCCATAGGAGCCTATGGGGCCAGAAGGGTCATCCTTCCCCCACCAAAAAAAAATTTTTTTTTTATATGAAATAAAGGCTACGTCTCGGGCCCCTCCAATAATATAAGACCTCCTATACGGCCATGTGTAATGTGAACGGGAGTCGAATGTAGCAATCACATTTGTCACAACACCCACTTTTGTCACAATTACCATAGGTCAGCACTTTTGTCACAACGTCGCCCACTTTTGTCGCAAACGAGTTAACCACTTTTGTCGCAAGCATCGCCCACTTTTGTCCCAAATTTCCAGGTCACCACATTTGTCACAACATCGCGCACTTTGGTGCATACTACTGGACTTCCTTGCCCTTTTATTATTCATGAGACAAAATCAATTTGATTTGAGTAAATTGTCCCTCCCCTACCCTAAAAAAATCAATTTGAGTGTATCATCCCCCCCCCCCCCTCCTTCCCTAAGACTATCAT
>JAIGNY010002171.1:3590000-3682500 GCA_020152595.1 Chiridota heheva
TATAAACCACACAAGTAGAAATAGAATGTTAAACAGCTAAAGATATTATTCAAAATGATGTTTTCACACGTTAAAGGTATGTGGACAGGTAAAGATATTCAAAATGTCTTCACACGTTAAAGGTAGATGGACAGGTAAAGATTCACAAGAAAGAGCGTTAAAAGAGTCTTTACATTATGCTGTTATGTCAAACGCAAATGCCGTTTTCGGTCATGTATGCTTAAGTTATGACGTATAGGAAAAGAAGACAGCTCAAAATCTTTAATGAAATTCTTTAGATTTCTGTCCTAATTTTCAGATACTGAAAATCTTCAGACTGTTTTCCCCTGATAGATTTTATTAAACGGTAGGATGAATATTCAAAAGGCTCCTGACTATAATCAACTCCCACCATTTAACTAACGTTGGCGGAAGATTGAAAAAAAGCTAACATTAGCTGATAAGAAAATTCATAGGTTTCCTTGCTGTGATGTCACAAAATTTGAGTAAAATTTGCATAATTGAGCATAATAAAGGCATACAAATTTTAAATGCTGTGAAATGGTCAATTTTTACCCGTTTTTTATATTTTGTTTTTATGGTTTACAACATATTTCATTCGAATTAAAATCCAGTTGTTGCTATACCTGTGTATCACCACGTCTACAGCTTTCGTGAATTGACGTTTTAGTTGACTGGCATCAGATCTACTTCACATGTGGTAAGCGACGTCACGGACCCATCGCTCATTTTGTGTTATTTCGTGAAAAGTTTTGCACGTGAATTATCCAATAAGAAAATACATTTTCAGAGTAATAACAATCTCCTGGGCACTAAAGCACTCGAAGCACTAAAGCAGGGCATCGGGTGCACGTGCTTCGCTTCACAATCCCATACAGCTGTACAGCAAGCAATATATAGGCCTACGCAGGGAAATCAACGATATCATTCGCACCGTCATTGCAAAATGCTTAAGACTTTTGGCATGTGTTATGGTATATGCCTTATATGGTCTATGTCATATTGACGTAATTACACTAATATTAGTAAATTCTTCAGTACCGAAAGTCATTAATCTTATTAATGGTAACATTTACCAAGAAATGTCATGACTTTGATTCACTTCAACTGTAACATCTCCCAGCTGACGAACTGAGACACTTCAAGTAATAATACACCGCTGCCAACATATGGGTCATATGGGTCATTTGTCAATGTCATCGATGGTTCACAAATATGGTATAAATGATTAACTTTAGCCATTTTCTGTGAAACAAGGCACTCGGTTCACTTTATATATTTGATTAATTCCATTCCAGCACCAGCTGAAGTACTTTCTATTAACGAATCAATTAATGTAATTTTCTCAATTGAATAGCAATATCTGCTCACAAGAAATATTTGCAGTTTGATAAACCTTAAAGCTTAAAAGAATCCACATACATTCTTGCGAATTATTATTATTAAGCTTAAAGGCTGAAAGGACAAAGTCACCATCATTCTGTAATCTAAAAGGAGAATTACCTCGAGAGACTAACTTATATCTTTTGGAAACAAAGTGAGTATTGCTGTCCTAAGCTTTTGCCGTTCCCGAACCCCTTAACTGTAATTTTGTTCGTGCTTCGACATTGTATCTCAGCGAGGGAAGCCACTATTATCTCTATTCCTTTTCGACATCCCTTCTCCGCGAGGAAAGCTTAATTTTAATACATGCATGTACAGCGCATCGACTTGGAGCCGGACCACGCCGACACCAAGAATCACATGGACATCCAGAAGGATTCCGCAGTAAGATTACACTAGCATATTGTAATACCATGAATATTTGCCTAATTGCCATTTTGTAGAATGTATTACCTAATGTTTCATGTTTCACATATTATAATCACTATACAAAAGTCGAGTTCTGTTTCTTTCTGCCGGTCATTTCTTTTGCGTTTAATTTCAAGTTATTACTGGTCTAACTCCATTCTGACTAGTTTTGATCTGACCGTAAAAGCATGGAAAAATTTGCATATTGTATGTGGAGATGAGATATTGTAGTCACTCTGCTGTATAGGCAAATAACTGCCTATACCTCCTATGTTACATGGCCACACCCCTTGATATTTGGGGGATGGTGGGCCCCTCAGGGGGTCTTATATGATGACCTCATATTAAGGGTCATACGTTTTTGGAAAGGGAGAAAATTTGGTGATTTTTTGTGTCTGTACGTGTGTGTGCGTACGTGTACGCTACCAACTGTGGACATTCGTGTAATAACACACCTTCCAATCGGGGACAACCTACCAATTAGGGACGTCCCCGGTTGGTTTTCATGCAGATTTGATATCTCCAGGGTGGAGCAATACGCCACCTAAAACATTATGCATTTTCATTGCTGTTCCCATTTAGTGGGTTCTGCGCAGGCTGCGTGTCAAAATGTGTGCCTTCAGGTCTATACTCAGAGAAAGAAGATCTAGCATCGATGTCCCCGCTTATGTGATTCAGATTGCGTCACGTGATACTGTCCCCAGCTGGGCCAATGAAATCTAACACATCATTTGTCCCCGATTGTGCGATTCAGATTGTATAACCTGACATTGAAATCAAAGCTCAGAAATATCATTCAACCCGCCCTGATTGTATTATTTCGTCACACAATTGAGTCTTTATATGAGACAAAAAGTCTTCTTTGAAAAAGTTAACCTATTACTTAGTTATGATTAAGTTGCTATGAAAGAAAACATTTCCTACATCTAAACTTACATTTATAATGTTTCAACTGCTCATAAACATTGGTTACAAGGGGAAAATCATATCCCAGCCGTCATAATTGTTAAACCTTAGTTAGATATAGATAGTAATGGAAGAGTACCATGTTTTTTTCTTGTTGTTTTCAGAAGAGTTATTTTCTGCATTTCTTTACATACATTAGGCCTGTTTTATTTAATTGTTTTGACAGTGCACCTCCAGGAAAAAACAAAACCATATATGATAAATATACGATCAATGAATGATAACAACAACATCCATCACAAGTAAACTTGCTAGTATAAGGGACTCTCAGACCAATCCAGTCAAAGGAGTATAGGCAATACTCACCCTCAAGTAGGCCAAAAATTACGGGATTTTAAAATGGATCGAAATTGATTTTACAAATGTGAGCCCACAATTATCCTACCTTACCAAAGCATGTATCACTAACAATACAGCATTGAATAAGCAAAAAGTAATGGCATGAAGAATGTAATAAGATAAAATAACCAAGCAAACAATTTGACGGTTATAAAAACGTTTTACGTTTTGTGTAGGGTTTAAAAACGTGTTTGTATGCCTTTACAAAACGAACTTAAAACTGCTGGTTATCATTTAAATGACAAACGTCCAAAATCCGTTATCAGAACGTTTTTTTTAGGGTGAACACATAAAGACCAATTTAGAACCTAATCAAAACGTTTTCTGGACGTTGTGTGTTTTCTGGGTAAGCCTAACAACGACTGTAGCCCACATGCTGTGATTCCAGGGTGAGATCAAGCAAAATTAATTTTTGCTTTTTTTAATTGGTTTTTGCTAAACACTTCCAGTTATTTTCTACTGCTTATGTCCACCTGTACCACATGTTACACTAAACTCGTAGAAATTTCTCCTAAACTGGGTAAACTTGGTCTGTATATTGTTGATTTTTATGGATTTCATCTGGGCAAAGTGAACACATTGCAAACAATACCGGTTGGTTCGTAAATAATGAGCTGCCACCTCGTCCCTGATTAGCGTGTAAGCGCATCAGTCACGGGAAATAGCTCATTTTTATTGTTTGGTCTTTAAATATTTTCACAACAGCCGAGAAAACCTTATTGCGAAAGCCTGTATTAAAATGTGCAATTTCGTTATGTTTCTACCTTTGATGTCGTGACTATAAAAAATTATAAAAAAAACTGTAAATCTCTTTATATCATCAATGGTACTTTTAAGTAGTCTGCATAGGGGCCTACCTTGTTTGTACTTTGTAGATTATTTCCCAACCTGTTTTAATGTCTGGATAAGCTAAAATTCTTTCATGTAATTCTTTTGATTTCTTTCCCAAATTTCAAATAGCAAAGTTTTAAATCGAGTTCTATACTGTTAAATCTGGGTCAAAGTTATAATAATATTCAATTTCCTGTTCACTGTAGGCAACTTCTCTCATTAAAATACTTTGAAAAGACAGATTAAGTAAGTTTTAAACCATACAAGCTCATTGTGTTGCCACCTGTCTATAAACTATACCTTTGAATTAATATTATTGTGTGTTTTAGTTTTTAACTTTTAAGATTTAAGCAAAATAATTAATACAAAATCATTAATACTATTTTCAATGTTGCAAAAGTGAAGACCACAAGCAGAATATGTAACCATTCTTCAAAAGCTAAATAATTGATTTAGCAGTTTAGGAATCTTTAAGTTGGTAACAATCTCAGCTGAAATATTCATGGTAATGATGTTTGTTTCTCAACAAAAATGATGTAGCTGTATTGAAACGAAAGTACAACATATTTAATGGAAACATTACTATAAATGCGCTTTGTAGGAATTTTAACATTTCATGTTTTATGTTCAAACCAATGAAATTTTGTTTTTGTAATTGCATAACAAATTAGATAAACAAGACTTACTATAACGGTACTGTTTAATTGTTTGAAGAAACAAAGTAACTCCAGGCAAGCACTGAACCTTTTTTTTTTTACATTAGCTAGGCAGAAAAATTTCAGTCTGACTTAAATGTGAGCAGGATGATAAAGAAGCAGAGTCGAAAGAAATATTTGTTTTCAAATTCAAAATAGCAAAAATTCCTGTGAATCCATCACAGTGCATTATTGTTCAACAATTGTCATATTTAGTTGCGGAAAAATGATAAAAGTCTAGCAGATAAGCAGCAATTGATCTAGATGAGATTTTGTGCTCAAGGCTAACTTGATTTGTCACAAATTCTAAAGTCAATTCTAAAGTTGCTTGGTTTTTTTTGTATTGTTTCTCATAAGTGTATCTTCAGTGGTTAAAGACATACGGACTGATAGAGATGTATGCACCTGATAGTAATTTTAAATTCTGAACAGCAAAAGTCTTTCAATTAGCAAGTTATCAGTATTTAAAGTTTGAATTAATCTTAATGTATGAAAAGGTTTTGATTTGTGAGAGAGCGGACAGCTCAAAATTATCTATTGTGATGGAGGTTAAAAACCTTTTTGTCATATTTAATTGCTGCCATTAAAATAACGTTGGTGAAGAATTGAAAAACAATTAGGTAATATAAGAAAGTACGTAGGTTTTCTTCATAGTTTATTGTAGCAAGTTTTTAACCGGTTTTAATGAAATTATTTTGCTATTTTGCTGGTATATTTTATGGTTTCCTCCAAATAAAACCTACAAGGTATAAGTACCTGCATAATGAGGTCTCAGCCACTAATTTCAAGGAAGTTAGGTATAAGTACCAGCATAATGAGCATTCATGGCCCGATAGTGGATTTAATTTCACTAATAAGTGAAGAATAGTTTAGAATATCATGGCAATGGAACATCGTCATTTCGGAATGAATGAAATCTAACCAGGGCAGTGCACTAAAGAATGAAGCTTACTTAATTGTTTTTTCAGGATTGATCTTATATTGTTTTCAAACGTGAATTACTTGTGCTACTTTTCGACGTTTCAAATAAACATTGTGTTGCCTGATTACTGATGGTTTCTATTTTTTTTGCTTTATCTTTCTATTGTTTCATTGATTTATTTTCTTATTTATGTATATTATTTTTGAATCATTTTCTGTTTTTGTTTTTTCTTGAGGGGTGGGAGATGGGAAAGAACGTATTGCAAATATCTTGCAGTGGTGTTTCTATCCATTTTGCTTTAAATCATCATGTCTTCGCCAAGTTCCTTAAAAGGTTCTCCTTGTGACTAAAGGGTATGCTACGGTGAACCCAAATATTAATTACGATCTAAGACACCACATAGTATCTCCCAATCTAATGAAAATATCCTTTCACCCCTACCGATTTTCCCATCATAACCTGAAATTTTGTTATAAATTAAGGTCTACCTCTTTGATGCCACCAGTTTTGCAACCCTTTTGTGATTTTATTGAGCATTGTTTGATCTGGTTGTTAAGTTATATTCTTTTCCAGAAATGATATACTGACCTACTTATAAACTCATGCAGCAGCTCAAAATTGCCCTACTTTTTACAATAAGTGTGCAAGCTCTTTCCTTTCAGTACGCTATCATAGGGGCATTAATAATATGCCCAACGTGCATCAGTGGGAACAAGGTAATCGTATCTGTGGGCGCAAGGTAATCCCATCAGCAATAACAACATGATGTATGATCTACCCAGGCCTTTGTTTTGACTTGAAAAGAGGACAATTAGTAGCCTGAATACATAAGTAGTACAGGCACTATCTACCCACTGTGGTGTAGCGATTATTATACCTGTCTACAGACCACGAGGCCCTGGGTTCAAGCCTGGGTTGGTTGGGTAGACACGCCAGTGTTCCACAACTGCTTTTCAAAGGCCGTGGACATTGACTTGGTTGTCAATGTCCGTACGTCGTACCTGTGTTATCGTCCGGGTCGTATTAAGCGTTTCGTGATAGCATTGTTACTATCATAACCGATTACGCAGGCGACGACCCCGTCATTGTAATTGTGTGTTCACTCGTCGTCGTCGTCGTGTTACATAACAGCCTTGCAACTGAATTGTTTATTTGTCTAACTCAAGTGAATTTATCATTTGGTAGGAATGCTATAGCTTGCTTTTAATTTATTTCACTTGCTGGATATACAGGCAGCAAAGTTTAAATTCAGCAGTCAAGTAAATTGTCAGATAATATATTGTGTCTACAAGGGTTTTTAATATGGTTGAAAGAAACAAGATTATAGCAGGGAGTTGCCATTTAGATGAAGTAAGTGGCAACTCCCTGAATATAGAAAGAAACAGTGTATAACAGAGGGGATATAAAGAATAGGAGGGTAGGAACAAACGTAGGGTCAGTAATTTGCTGTCAGGTTGTTGTTAAAGTGTATGGCTGAGTCGTTAAGTTTTATTGGTATATCCATCATGGGCATACAATTTCGAAAATAAATCAAAGAACAATAAGGGAATCTAGTAACTCTGTCCTACTGGGGGTTCCTTTCTTAAAATGTCAGCTATTGCCCCAAAAAAAAAAAAAAATATATATATATATATATATATAATAATAAGTAATAATGATAATAATAATGATAATGATAATGATAATAATGATAATAATAATAATAATAATAATAATAATAATAATAATAATAATAATAATAATAATAATAATAATAATAATAATAATAATAATAATAATAATAATAATAGTAGTAATAGTAATAATAATAATATTGATAATAATAATAATAATAATGATAATAATAATGATAATGATAATAATAATGATAATAAATAAATACAAATAGATCCCCAAAAAATGGATAAGTATCTGGCAACATGATGAGAAGTTGATCCAAACCTCAATGCATCCTGGAGCCTGCAAATCATCACAGATGCTACAAAAAATAGCAGGTAGACACTTGCTAAAAGTATATTATATTATTATTATGATAAAAAATGACCTGGAATATTGATATTTATGAGCTAAAAGCAGACTAGCTAGTTTATGACTTAAAACTGAACAAGGGTTTCATAATCAGCAGGCATGTAGACAGAGCTTACAATTAGGGGGCACACTTTTGGTGAAAGATTTAACTAATGCACATAAAGGTGGGGAGGGGCATACATAGTTTTGTAAAGGGATGTACACACTAGACTATAGGAATACTGAAAGGAAACTCACTCCGTTTTTGGTGAAAGATAAAACTCATGCAGGTATAGGTGGCGTACACAATGGTGTATATGGGCGTACATACTAGCACATAGTAGAGAAAGGGAAATTCCACTCCCCCTCACCCCCTTGGCCAAAATTTTCATCAATTATTAAAAATTTAGGCAAAATTTTATGAACAAAGTAAAAAAATAAAAATAACTTTGTGTCATAACATATAGCTATAAATAGTTCTATGCTCATATTTTCATTTTACCTTTCCCCAGGAGCAAAGACAACAATGCCAGTAAACTTAGGTTTAATTTACATATACTATGCTCTGTTCCATATTAACATACTTCCTTCAGAAGGCTGTTATTAGATCAGACCTCTAATTTGACCATGGATGTATAAAAGAGACCTAATGCTTCGGCACAAACATCAAAAACAAGGACATTTAATAGTTCTTGAGAGAATGGCTCCCCCTTCAGAAATACTCTTTGTGTTTTGTTTTTTGTATTTGTGGTGGAAATCAAAGCACATGGTTCTTTGAACAGCTGATATGGAGGGTTACGTTTTGTGCATTTCCAGTCTCTTCTACTTCCATGGTATGTAATATACCATTCATTGCTGTTTACAAGTCACAACCACAGTTAAATATTAGAAAGCCATGCAGGAAGAAGCTAGTGCATGGAGTATTAGCATAATACTAAATTTAGGATAATCTGAATTTAAAATGCACTGATCTGGTACAATTGAAATATTGATTTGATTAGTTAATATATTTATATACACTGCTTGAATTAGTATGAAAGCCGTGCAGTATGGTTCTGCCTTTCATAAAGGGGTGGGGGTTGGGGAAAATTTTGGGGGAATTTGTCCCTGCAGTTGGTACCATTTTAATTATTTTGGATTTATATCAATTAAAGTTAATTGTTTTTGAAATGCAAGTAAAAGTACACCCCCTCCAATCCTCTGCCCAGTAATTATTTTTAACAATAAAAACTGTTAACGAGCATTTTGAAATGCAATAACATTTCTATTGTCGCCTGTTGTATAAATGAAATGCAATCTCTATGACATTTACAGCACATCTGTAAGCTATTTCTCCCCCTCCTTTGTCCCATTCAATATTTTTTTATATTTGTTTACAACTGATAGGCCTATCAAGGACAAGAAACAACAAGAAGATAAAAGATAAGATCAAAAAGGATTTTTTTTTTTGCTTTTTAAAAAACATTATGGTGTCAGATGGGACTCAAGAGCCACTTCTACTCAATGTTGTCCCCTCCCCCTCAGGTGCCTTATGTCCCCTCCCCCTCAGGTGCCTTACGTCCCTCCACTGGTACAAGACATACTTGATCAACAATGTGAGACATTCAAATCTGCTAAAATTACCAAAAGCTTCCAGGAAACCCAAGCCTGCTGGTCTATCAACAATAGATTAGATAGTGATAGCCATCATACATTAAAATAGCTGGTTGAGAGGCTCATGATTTTTGAGAAGGGATGCGATCGATTGATTACGCGCAATGGAATTTAAACAAGTGTTTTGAAACTTCAGACTAATGGGCTTTGCATGAGGGTTTTAAATTTGATACCAAGAATATAGCCGAGATGTAGGAAACTATTTAGGAGTGGAGGGGAGAGGGAGGGGGAGGGGCTCATCGGCACAGGACTGATTTCCATTTAGCCCCTTGAGTAGGCTTGAGATTTGCTTTATAAGTTCTTGTTCTCGTACAGGGAAATCTTAAACTGCCATGCATTTACACAGGGCATACTGACTGGGCAAAGGGGGTTACAATTTTGTTGGGTAAATTGAAATCTTGTCTGAAAAATGGGACTTTCTTGGGAAATTTTTTTAAATTGGGGAAAGTTTAAACATTTTTTGGTTTATTATTTTTGCTGGCAACTTTTGGAGTTGTTCGGTTAGAATTTTGCTGAAAAATTATTTTCCATGATAGAGGGTGATTTTTAAAAGAAAAATTTAGCTTTATATTTTTTAGCATTATTTTGTCAGGAATTTCATCTTCGTAACCCCAGCTCCCTTAATCAAGCTACTCAAAAAATGTCCCTGCACTCACACCATGTACTACCTGGGATAAGCACAAGCTTGCTTTGTAAGCTTTTATGGCTCTACTATGGATGGCAAGAAGATGCACCATAGTCAAAGGAAGGGGAAATATTTCCCAATATACAGGAGTCTATTTTCAGGCGACATACACAGAAATTTTGAAAAGTTGGCCAAATTCGGGCAATGAATTGATGTCTGACAATTTTTTTCATAATTCGGGCAAGATGTTTTCTTGAAGGTTCAAAGCAAAAAAATTATCATAGGGCCAATTTGTCATACACTTACCAGGACCATGTCTTTCTTGTCTTTATGATAGATTGTAAGGAAGCTCTTTAACATCTTTTGAAATTATGCATGCTAAAATTGTTCCATAATTTCAAAAGTAATTATTTTAGGAATTATTATGAACTCTTTTCATTTGCTCCACCATAAGATTTTTAGTTCTTATTTCTGAATAGTTTCATTGCATGCTTTTGTCATTCAAAACTTTGGCATGTTGCAGTTATCTGCAGGCCTGATGATAGGATAGGTCAGGTTGTTATAACTCTGCGTCAATTAAAGGCCCAAGAAAACATCTGGTGTCCCTTATTATCAATTGGAAGTATCGGATCGTCTGAACAACTTTTGGTCCCTTCATCCACCCACCCCCACCAAAGTTTTGCGACATTCTTTCGCCTCCAATTGAGAACAAATTTTCGAAACAAATTTAGGAGATACGAAATTTCACACCCTCTAGATATGTATATTCATAAACATCATGGACATCAATCCACAAGGGGTAAAACGTCTGGCTAACACACACATAGCGGCATGGGTTACAGGTGTCCACTGAAGGGTCCCCAGAAGCTATTGAAATCTGGGGGTATTTTCTGCCCTTTTGGGACCCATTGTATCCGCACTGTAACCAAAGATTTGATGATCAGGTGTTTACCCAAGATCACCAATGCCATTGGTTAATTTCAGGGAGCAGTCACCCGAACATCGTCAAAAAATTGGAAAACTGATACATTTGGACCAGAACTGGTAGCTTCATATTTATACTACAACTTCGTCTTCATGAGTTTTGCCTGTCTTAATGTTCCAATCAGACTTTCTTATGCTCCATGTTTTCACTGATTTTGTTTGCTATTACATTTTTCACTCTTAAGTCGTGCAAGACACATCTGACAAATAGTTCATTTTAATTAAAGAGGGAGGCTCGTCTCAGTAAAATACGGTAAAAATGGGTGATACTATATTTTGACGTCACTTCCGGTTGTGGTGGCAAGATCCGATCTTCTGTCTGTTTGTACCACTCAGTATAGCCAGACACTAGCATGTACGTTGTGTGTGCAGGATTACATACACAGCGCATTACGTTACTGTGACAAGAAACTTATTTGTTTTTTTCAATGCGTTTTTGTCAGAAAGCGAAAGTCAAATTTTAGTATTATAATACTACAATGATTAGCCACCAAATAAAAATTACTGAAAAAAAAAAAGTAGAAGATGAAAGCAAAAGTCAAAATAAACGATTCTACCGGGGCTCGAACTCACGACATGATTTGAAAAAAGATTAGCTTAGATCGCCGCAACCATCTGTGCTATTTCGTGTCGTAACTTTCAGAGGCGTTTTAAATAACTATATACTTAGCAATACGAGACAACGAATCGCGCAGCAAAATTTCAACAAATCAAAAAATTTGAAAGGAATTCTAAGTATTGTGCACATATGACGATATCGCCTCTTTAATCTTTTATGAACGTATGATATTTGAACATAATATCAAACCCTTGTTCCTCATTACTTTTTCAACAACTAGTGGATCCTGAATTGTTGGCTTTATCGTTTCACTCATCCACCTGATGAGCTCTTCTGAGCTTTGGCAACTCTTCATATGAAGGTCTCCTCAGAGTTGTCAAAGGACCAGAGTGAGACTTGCCCCTAACTATTAACCCTGAAGGTCCGAAACTGCTTATGTAATGGTTGACTTGAACATGTTTCATTGAGGTGGTATCTTAACTACAGCCTCCTTAGACCGATGTAAAATAAGTCAAAAAAGCTGTTCGAGGGGAAAAATTAAATTCCCTTAAGCATTTGATAGGGTTTAATGGCACCTTAACAGCAAAAGCCATATTGTACTGGAAAAAGGGTTTGAATAAATTCATAACATAAGCAGTCGTGGTTACTAAATTATGCTGTACCTTCTATTCATGCAGACCAATTTCTATTACTTGATCATGGAATCTGGAGATCAACACCAACTTTGATCTATTTAGCACTTGGTTATTTAAATGTCTACGTATTGTACTTTAATTTAATCATGGTGTGTTATCATGCCCTTTAGTTTTCTATATCTTTATTATTTTCATAAAGGTGGAACAAACCATTCCAGATATTGTATGTGATACATGCATGATACATGATGCATACTGTATTCATGTAAATTCTTGTATATACAACAAATTATATACGATTGTTATAGAAATAAAGATGGTTACAAAAACAGAAAAATAATAATCTGTTTCATGAGTCCAAAAAATGGTTTATATCAATTTTCCATCCAATTTTTAATGCTGCTGGTAGTATTTTTTAAAACTGAAATATTGACCTGATGACCCTCTGCTATATGCACGCACTATCCCCAGTGATACACATACAACTTAAGAGGGATGATAAATAGAACAAACATCTGACATTAATGGTTCAAAACATTTATTTTTACTTCTATTGCAAATCAAACATTTTCTGGTTTATATAACTGAATATTCACATGGCAATGTGAAAACTTCTAAGAATTCAAAAAGAAAACAAAAATCACCTGCTACAACTGAGGTATTAGGTACCAATTTGTTGTTATTAAAATCATAACATATGCATATGTAGCATCCAAATCAACTTCATATTGAAAATGTTTCATTTAGAACCTGCCTATTTTGTAATTCTCCACAAATATAATCAAAAACAATTACTACAATACCTCACTAAATTTGTATAACATTTGCGCTGCCGCCGTTTCAGGGCAGTAATGCAGTAATGTTATATATATATATATATATATATATATATATATATATATATATATATATATATATATATATATATATATATATATATATAAAACAAAATAGGAAAAAATGACAATGTCTCTAGCCAACAGATTATTTTAAAAACCAAATATTTCGAAAACTCCTGTTTCCTTCTTCAGTGGTATGAAGTTAACTTCATACCACTGAAGAAGGAAACAGGAGTTTTCGAAATATTTGGTTTTAAATAATCTGTTGGCTAGAGACATTGTATTTTTTCCTATTTTGTTTTGTTTGTAATGGCCAATGCATGGAACTTACTTTTTATATATATATATATATATATATATATATATATATATATATATATATATATATATATATATATATATATATATATATATATATATATATATATATATATATATATATATATATATATATATATATATATATATATATATATATATATATATATATATATATATATATATATATATATATATATATATAATATATATATATATATTTATATATAAATATATATGTATGTATGTATGTATGTATGTATGTATGTATGTATGTATGTATGTATGTATGTATGTATGTATGTATGTATGTATGTATGTATGTATGTATGTATGTGTGTGTATGTATGTATGTATGTATGTATGTATGTATGTATGTATGTATGTATGTGTGTGTGTGTATGTATGTATGTATGTATGTATATATGTATATATATATATATATATATATATATATATTTTATATATATATATATATATATATATATATATATATATTTATATATATATATATATATATATATATATATATATATATATATATATTTATGCATATATATATATATATATATATATATATATATATATATATATATATATACATATATATATATATATATATATATATATATATTATATATATATATAAATATATATATATATATATATATATATTATATATATATATATATATATATATATATATATATATATATATATATATATATATATATATATATATATATATATATATATATATATATATATATATATATATATATATATATATATATATATATATATATATATATATGTATATATTTATATATAAGAGCAGTAAAAACTGCATCAGATCGAACGTATGTACCATGTGAAGAGATACGATTTATAAACTAGAACATCAATGTGTAGTAGCTCAACACTTGATAAATGCAAAATACACGGGACAGCTAACACTATGGTTCACCTCGAGTGGTAAATTTTATGTCTATTGACAGCATGTAGATAGCAGGTCAGAACATCACTATGTAACAGCTCAAACCTGTTTTATTTTATAAATAAATGCAATTAATGTTGTCATTGAGTAGGTTGGTGGGTCTTAGTGGCACCTCGACAGCGAAGGTCATACATATGGTAAGCAGATCATATTTGATACACATTGGCATAAAACCTAAAAAATTATATGGTGAGCAGAGAATATTTGATACACATTTGCATAAAACCTAGAAGATCATATGGTGAGCAGAGAATATTTGATACACATTGGCATAAAACCTAAAAGATCATATGGTGAGCAGAGAATATTTGATACACATTGGCATAAAACCTAAAAGATCATATGGTGAGCAGAGAATATTTGATACACATTGGTATAAAACCTAAAAGATCATATGGTGAGCAGAGAATATTTGATACACTTTGGCATAAAACCTAAAAGATCATATGGTGAGCAGAGAATATTTGATACACATTGGCATAAAACCTAAAAGATCATATGGTGAGCAGAGAATATTTGATACACATTGGCATAAAACCTAAAAGATCATGTGGTGAGCAGAGAATATTTGATACACATTGGCATAAAACCTAAAAGATCATATGGTGAGCAGAGAATATTTGATACACATTGGCATAAAACCTAAAAGATCATATGGTTAGCAGAGAATATTTGATACACATTGGCATAAAACCTAAAAGATCATATGGTGAGCAGAGAATATTTGATACACATTGGCATAAAACCTAAAAGATCATATGGTGAGCAAAGAATATTTGATACACATTGGCATAAAACCTAAAAGATCATATTGTGAGCAGAGAATATTTGATACACATTGGCATAAAACCTAGAAGATCATATGGTGAGCAGAGAATATTTGATAAACATTGGCAGAAAACCTAAAAGATCATATGGCGAGCAGATCATATTTGATACACATTGGCATAAAACCTAAAAGATCATATGGTGAGCAGAGAATATTTGATACACATTGGTATCAAATTTAACATCCTGATTGATTTTAATGTATCCATGGACAATAATAGTTTATGCTAACACTCTACTGCTGAGATTATCACACATTCATTACATACTTAGTTATCAGCATATAAAACACAACATATCTTATTTTACAAAAACAAGATCAACCCCACTTAAATTACATATTGCATTACTTACTAGCAGTAATATCTGAATATTGTTATCTGCTTTACTGGCAGACTGGACAGACTTACACTGGTCGTATAGGGAGTCTTCAAACATGATACCTTCGTGGTTCAAAAGATGAAGAACTTGCACCTTTCTAAGGATGTAGCTAAAGAAATATACTGATCAACTCTTAAAAAAATACAAGCCATATGAAAGATCAGTTTCATTTGTGAGCAAAATTTGAAGAGCAAATTGGCACAAATGCCTAGAAGATCATATTTGAAAGATTCTACAGATAGACAGACATGTGTGGGGACATAAGTACAGTTTGAAAAGCTTAAGTTGAATAATTTATTCACCAAAAACAAAAAAAAGTATGGAATTTGTTATGTACATGTAAAATGTTAACTTTAAACACTTTTATAATGTTATGGCAGGAATATGGACTTGCTGAATAATTAACAGAGGTCCTTTAAAAGATATACAATAATACTGCACATTGAATACAGCCTTAAAACCTAAAAATCATATGTGAGCGAAAGACTTAAAGACGTTTGAACACATTATAAAACCTGAATACATTATGCTGATGGTGGGCAGAGAATGATGCTCGCTAATCAGCATGATACACATTAATATAAAAATAAAAGATAATAATTTTCTTTATTGTTTTTTACCATAAATTGCTTAATAAGATATGTATTTATGGCCCCGATTGGTATCTTATATGTGAATGTGGTCTTCGATTGGAAGACACTTTGTGTCCCCACTTGGTATGTACTATAAAGGCCATAAAAAACACAACGTCAGTGTTAATAGTGGATTGTGAACTTGTGATCTATGCACCAAAACATCTAAAAAGGGAATCATACGATGTCCCCTTTTGGGTGATTCAAAACGCATGTTCCTGATTTGGACTTCAAACATGTATGTGTGCGTTTGTGTGTGTGGGTGGGTGTGTGTGCGTGCGTGCGTGCGTGCGTGTGCTACAATTAATTTTGTGTCGCTTATAACTCAAAAACTAATGCACACATGACAACATTTCGTGATGGATGTATCTTTTGAAGGAATTACTTGGTATTTTTGAAAATTGTACAGGTGGGTAGGGTTTAACAGTCTAACACAAATTAATAATATTTGGAGGTTAAAAGGTCATGGGTCGAAGGTCCAATATGTGTTTTTTATGCACAAAAAGTGTTGCGCCATTTTAAACTCAAAAAATGTAAGACCTATACCAACCCTATGTTGTACCATGATACTTTGGTACATGAATTTGTGTCCCGTAGACTCTAGGGTCAAAAGGTTAAAGGTCACAGAACTATTGACCACTTTTCACCATTGTCCCCTATGGTTATGGAATGGTTAGTGTGACGTGAGCATGAATGTTGTCAAACACAGAACCCTACCTTGGTACATGAACTTGTGTATATTCGTCTTCATGGATATATTTATATACATATATATATATATATATATATATATATATATATATATATATATATATATATATATATATATATATATATATATATATATATATATATATATATATATATATATATATATATATATATATATATATATATATATATATATATATATATATATATATATATATATATATATATATATATATATATATATATATATATATATATATATATATATATATATATATATATATATATATATATATATATATATATATATATATATATATATATATATATATATATATATATATATATATATATATATATATATATATATATATATATATGTATATCTATATCTATATATATATATATATATATATATATATATATATATATATATATATATATATATATATATATATATGTATATATATATATATATATATATATATATATATATATATATATATATATATATATATATATATATATATATATATATATATATATATGAATATATATATATATAGATATTGATATATATATATATATATATATATATATATAATATATATATATATATATATATATATATATATATATATATATATATATATATATATATATATATATATATATATATATATATATATATATATATATATATATATATATATATATATATATATATATATATATATATATTTATATATATATATATATATATATATATATATATATATATATATATATATATATATATATATATATTTATATACATATATTTATATGTAGATATAAATATATAATTTGTGAAGTTCTTGTATCGATATCTGCATTTGTGGAAAATGAATCTGATTCACTTTTCTGAATTTCTTTATATGCGTTCTAATTCTTTACCCCTGTTCATGGCACCCTGTTGGTCTGACCCTATCAGTGGCGTAGTGGCAGGGACCGAAGAGGGGGGTCTCCCCCAGCGAAGCGCCGAAGCTTTCTGAGAGGGAGCGCCAAAATCGTCCTGAAAATATATCTTTTTAGGCCCTGGGAAAATTTATGTGTTGATCCATAACTTCCGTAATATTCCATTTTTGTCGTCCAAAAGCACATATATTTTCCACAGTAAAGACCAAGTTTTCTGGGACTTCACCTCCGAACACAACCATTGGCAATAGAGCATGGATTTTGCTCTTGGACAATAGAAATTGTATGGAGATAGCTCGTCAGCAATAACTACTTTTGAACATTCATTCCAAAATATCCTTTTAACTAATTTTAGTGTAGAATTGACACAATTTTAAGCAATCTTCTGCTATCAAAATTGAGCCAAAAACAAACGCCTAACCCTGGGTTGAGCAATTTTCTGCCGATCCCCAGCGCCCCTACAGCCCTACCTGCAGCTTCGCCCCATAGATGTGACACATTTTAAAGCCCTTTTCTGCTGTCAAAGCACGCAACAAAAAATTAGGCACGGGTTTTCCGGAAACCCTTGGCTTCTTCACGGACTTCGCTCCTATATTAAGCCTATAGAGTTAAAACAATTGTTTAAGCAAACACCAGTTTGCCACCTCCCCCCCTCCCCCGCCCCCTCCACTTTTTTCTTCCTTTCTTCTTTAAATTCCGAAAAATCTCCTTCAATTTCTGGGAATTCTTCCTAACTTTTTGGGACATTTCCTTCATTTTCCGAAAAGTTTCTTCAATTTTTAGGGACTTTGTTTCAATATTCGGAAGTTCCTTCATTTTCGTAAAATGTCCTTCATTTTTGGGAATTTTTCTTTCCATTTTCGTAAAATTTCCATCATTTTGAGGATATTTCCTTCAATATTAAAGAAATTGTCTTCAATTTTCTGAAAATTTCCTTCTTTCAGTCTTTTTGCGGAGTTTTTTTTTTTAAATTTTCGAAGCTTTGGGAAATTTTTCTGCAATTTTGGGGAAGTTTTTTCATTTTCGGAAAATTTCTTTCAGTATCGGGAAAATTCTCTTCCATTTTCGTGAAAGTTTCTTCATTTTCGGGAAATTTCTTTTTATTTTCGGCATTTTAGGGAATTTTTCTTCAATTTTCGTTGAATTTCCTTTATTTTGAGGACATTTTTTTAATATTTAGGAAGTTTTTCTTTACTTTTGGGAACATTTCCTTTATTCTGCGGAAGTTTCCTTCATTTTCGGGAAAATTTGCCTTCATTTTCTTGAAATTTCTTTCACTTTGAAGATATTTTCTTCAATATTTAAATTTTTTGTTCATTTGTCTGAATATTTCCTTCATTTCTGCTTACCCGGTACTGTGTTCTTCAATTTAAAAGATTTTGGAAATGTCCTTCCATTTCCCGAATTTGGGGAAACTTCTTTAATTTTCGTGAAATCTTCTTCATTTTGGTGATATTTTCTTCAATATTTAAAGAGTTTTTTTTTAATTTTTCGGAAATTTCCTTCTTTCGGCGAAAGTTTCCTTTATTTTCGGGAAATGTTCTTTGTCCTTAGATTTGAAACACTGATTTTATGCAATTTCCTAAACACCGCCATAAAAACGGCTTATGTCAATTTAGATCTATGTGCACGTTTTACTTCAGAGCATTTTTTATTTCGGGGGGGGGGGGGCATGACCCACGACGCCATTGGACTCTATCGCAGTCAATTACTAAGTTCAAAATATATCTCAGCTGTCTGGCTGTCACTGCTGTTTGAAGACAGAGCCAACAATTCCTGTATATGATCATGTGAATATGATGTTTTAAAGCTTGCAATTTGTACACAAATCTTATATCCAGAGCATGATGTTCAATTCCTCTTTGGTAAATCTTAAAGATGCTCAATCGTTTATAATCTTATTTACAACAAGAATCAAGAGATTTTGAAGTTGATTTTTCTTCTACTTACAGACATTCGCTAATAGCTCTTACGAAGTTGAGATGGACAACGAGATCATCAAGGTAAGAAATCTAATATATATGGACTTGCTAAGAATTTGGCGAAGCTCAAGTTTAAGTTGAGGCCGGTGTAACAGGAGAATTTGTCCCCCAGGACAAAATGTCCCCCTGGACTAAATATCCTAGGAGTATGTCCGCCTGCCATAATCTCCTAGGAGATCATCTGGCTCCCAGGAGGTTTTGTCTCCCCTACAAGGGGCTAGCTGTCCGCCAGGAGAATTTATACCCCAGGTTTATAATGATAATTTGATAAGCTGAATATGTCCAACAGTTTATTTTTACCGTCCGTAGTGAGTGACAAACTGCCCAAGGGATGAATGCTATACGTTTTAGTTTTAGGAGACACATCTGACTCATGGAAAGACAAAAATTGTTGTATAATATAGTTTTGCAAAACTTTTATTTAAAATATAGTCATCGAGTTCTTTTATAGTGGGTTAGTCCCATAGAAGAAGTTTGGACTATTTCGTCGGGCAAACCTTGGTATAAGTAAAAGGGGCATAATTGATATGGTTACAACTTTGTTTTGGTTTCTTCGAAATAAGACAGCGATGGTCAAATTGTAGACTACCCGAGAGATTTATGTCAGTGGAGAAAGAGGTTGAAGGAGTCGAACCAAGAGTCCTAACAACTCCCTGGTCGAACAGAGTGTAGTAGATAGTATAGGGTGGAGAAGTTTTCGGTAAGACAACTTAGGTACAGTTGTATCAGCAGACATGGGCGGGATTTGCCGACCAAAAGTGAGGAGTGGGGGGGTGGGGGTGGGGGGAGCAAAGTCAAAAGTGGGGTGGGCAGATGGGGAAAAAAATCAAAACCACCATACAAGAGATACAAATTCGGAAAAAAGTGTGGGCAATGCCCCGTTCCCCCTCCCACCCTTCCCTTAAATCCCGCCTATATCAGCAGGTATATATAGCTTTGGAAGGATATTATTTTTTTCTGGGTAGTTCTTGTGGAGGAGTTCGGAAATGGAATTGAAGCCCTTAATCAGGCCCAAAATGTTCATCATACATGGTGAAAAATGAATTATTTTTGTGTCAGACTGTCCTCCGTCTGGTATCAATAGCTTGAAGGTTGTGAGGGCATTGACAAATAACCATTTGTAATCCTACATGTCATCAAGGGATTTCCTGGTATTTTGATCAATGATACATCCAAACCATTTTCAGAGAAACAGGAAGAAGAACACAAACTATTTCACATGTATCATAAATCTGTTGTTATCATATTAATCCCAAGATTAAACATATTCACACAGGATGACAATATTGATTTAAGATAATACAACATTTTTCTTTGATACGCAGTTCAGAAAAGCAATAGTAATGGTGGTGACTCGGCGTAATTTCCCACCCCCTTCACAAACCTGGATCAATCATAAAACAATTTGCAATAGTGTGAACAAAGGTCATTTAGTTGTGCTTTTTATTACAAGTGATCAATGAAAAGTGTGAAGTAATAATTTGAGACTAAAAAGTTTTACGTTGGTGGCTTTCATATGAAACTGGCTTTCGCCATTGATACAATCTATATCTCCTTCCATGTCAAGCCCATCCCTGCACACCGTATCCCATTATTCCCCCCCCCCATCCCCCCTCCCCTCTCCTATGCCACCAATCATCATATTTTTGTTTTATTGATTGATGATCAAATATTGTTGTGGAAATTTTCGCTCTTTTTAGGAATAATGGAATACAAACCTTTTGGACATAAGCATCTTTAACAGTTTAATTAGAAAATCTTCAGATTTCTAAAGAAAAATATCAATGACAATATGTATCAACATAATCATTATTACAATCTTTTCCTCTATTAAACTCTGTCAGTGCATAAGCATAACCATACCAACTGCTAACCGCAGTGGCATGGCTATGGGGTGGGAATGGGTATATACCCCATCCAATCAGTTCTTATCACAATATTAGTCACAAAACTAATCTGTGTTCTATAGTTAAATAATCAAGAAAACTTTTGAAACCTTTACAATTAGATCACCAAGAGGGACAATTAAGCCAAAGTAAAGGGTAATCCCTCTTTGTTGGGGGGTGGGTGTCTTTTTTCACCCCAGAACCTCCTTCCATTTTCTCATTCTCATACCCACACTAATGTTTTCATGGTTAGTTGCTTTGAACCCTCACTTACACCCTTCTCCGCATTTAAGATGTAGCATGAGAGGCATTGGGATGTAACTATTTTCCAAAGAAACAAAGTATTTCTAAGTTAAAGGATTAGTTCAGTGGGGGAGCAAGTTAATCTAACATGAAAGAGGACTTCAAAAGAAACAAAATGAAGAAAGCATCCAAATATCTTACTCGGTTAAGAAGATATTTAAGTTTCAATTTTTGTATCATTTGTGCACAAACTACTGAAATTAGACCAGTTGTGATGTCAGATTTCCTCAAATTCTTTATATATTTTATAACATTTTTTCTGTGATTATGTGATTGAAAAAGTATGGGATATGTCAGGAGAGTAAAACAGAATCTAGGAAAGGTTTTTATAGTTTACCACCTGTAAAAACAATTCAAATAGTATAAAGTTAAATCAACTTCATGAAAATACATTAACAATTGTCAATAAAGTGAGGATGAGGAAGCCACATAGTAGACTTACTACACCAGTCATATACAGATAAGAAAAACTTTAAATTTGAATATCTCCTTAATGGAATCAGCTTAAGAAGTAATCTATTCACCATTTAATCTTTAACGTCTTCTTTCATATAAGCTGATAAGAGTAGCTTTCCTGACCACTGAACTAATCCTTTAAGCAATGTTTAATGATTACAAATTGCAAGTTAGGTCAAAAGAGACATATTGTATAAGTTCAAAAATAAATATTAAACAAAACTTGAGCAATAAACTTGATAAGCATAAGGTTAAATTCTGTATTTGTGATTGTAATTTTTCTTAATATTAACACAACACATACACATTTCATGAAATCATTAACATTTGCAATGGCTGAATTTGCTTTCAGAAGTCAAATATGATAAAAGTCATTTATGTGGTGGTTAAACCTGTATCTGTCTGACTTCATACTTTTTCACGGAATATAATCATAAGAACTCTTTACACAATGCATTATGCAACTAACAAATATTTAACAATTAAACCCCCACTTTTCAAGTATTGACCATAAATTAACATCACACTAAAATGTATGTCATCCAAGCTAAATCTTGTAGGCAAGTCGCAATTAAATAAAAAATAAGATAAAAAACTGTGATGATCTCAAAGTATCTTCTGGAGCCAAAATAAAACAATATGAGACAACTTATATTCGATTACAACATAGACTGTACTCGCATATTTAATTAACTTGAAAGGTATATGGACAGCTACATAAATGTTCTATTTCATCTCTTATTGAGTTCTTATTGTTGATTGTAGGTTTGGCTAAGTTCCTAAAAAGATCCTAAAACTCATTATCAAAATCAGCTAATCTCTTTAAAACATGAGGTACATGGTTAATTTAACAAAAGAAATGAGAGAGGTATGCCCAATGTTACCTCTACACTGTCCACATATCGTAAAGTGGATCAGGCTTTTGAAGAGGAAATTATCAAACTGTGTTTCAATTTGGTCCTTTCACTTAATTATCTCCTCCACTTTGCAAAATGATAAAAATGAAATACCAACATCTTGTGTTCTGTCTTTGTTCATATGCTTACATAATCTGTTCATGTCACATATTGCTATGGATATTTTTTTTTTCTTCACAAAATGGGTTTAGATACTTTTAAATGTTTAACTTAAATATATCCGAAATATCAATTTAACTGACAAAACATTATGCATTTTGATAGTTATAATATCGAGCATTTTCCAGATCTACAATAACATTATTATGTGATGGTATCTATAAACAGAATAAACAAAAGCACAATATTGAATCAATTAATGGCTTGTTGATAGTCTCAGCTAATAAGACTAAAGAAGTTCAACAAAATCAATGTCCAGCATTTCAAATTGAAAACCAGTTTTGATAGGAAACCAGAAACACCCATAACAGACCAGGGTTCACAAAAATATAGGAATCTTATAGAGTGAAAATAAAATAGGAGTCTGAGGAGAAAAATATGATCCATCTTCTAACAATATATCAAGGTTTTCTAAAATTATGAGAAATAACTTGGGGATTTGTGAAAATTATTTAGCAATAACTGCGTGAATAGTAACGAAGTTGTTTTACTTTCGCGAAATTTAACATAAACAAAGCAAACTTTGTTACAAACCTTCAATAAGCATCTAAGACTGAAACTTCACAATACAAATGGCTGTTTCCATATATCACTTTAAGCTCAGTGCGCATGCTTGAGTCTCCTGATCATGGGACTTATTGAGTCCCTCGATCGGCGGTACGAACCGAGCATGTCTTCTAGCTATCATGGCTATAATTCTGTTTCGAGTAAATGCACAGATACTTTTCAAAATGTTTTATACCATGTACATTGTGTCATCTGCATTGTGCCAATGATGAAGTGTTCTGGTTCCTGTTGGCTTCTGATGCTATGATGACAAAGCAGTTTCCGCTCCTTTCTTCCTCAATAGAAGTCGTTTTTTCTTCAAATCTATTTTTGAAGAAAAATATTAGGAGACTGAAAAAAAATCGATACCTGGTTTGTGGAATAAAATATTGTGCTATTTTTGAGTTATTTCAGTTAGTGAAGTAGTTCAGTGAAAAGGGCTCATGCTCAAAAGGTACAGGGATTGAATCTCAGACAGGGTGCAGTGCTGTGTCCTTGAGCATGACATTTTATCCCACTTGCTCCAGTTCACTCAGCTGTGAGATGAGTACCAGTTTCGACTGACTAGAGAATTACACTTGCGATAGACTGGTGCCCCATCCAGGGGAGTCAAGAACTCTCATCCGCTTAGCACCATGGAAACCGGGTATAAGCACCGGCTCTACCCTATAAGTTGATGGGATCTAACTTTTTAACTAAGCTTTTTCCATTTGATGTTAACTTGGAGTATTCTTTACCAAAAAATGCAATTAAATTTGCATAAAATGTTTGCCATTATTCAACTGTAACATAATTTTTAATGAGATCAAAAACAAAATCGATTATTCACTTCAAGCTATTCTTTGGCACTGTCATGGCAGTCATGGAAGGATGACACAAAGGGCTTAAAAACCTGATGTACAAGCATTAATCCAATAAATAGATTAATATTAACCTTAATTGGCCCTTATAACTAACAAGTCTTTTTCTTGGGTCTTCTTGGGTACAGCCTACGGCTCTGATTGAAAGACACCATTGTTTCTTTTAATAACTCTCTTCAATCTGTGAACAAAAACAAACAAAATTTAAAGGTGAAAACAAGGTTATGGAAAAAGTGATCAATTTCGAACCAGGAAATATTCAACCATTTGAACCTGGCAGCATAGTAGAAAATGGTCTTTAGTAATGTGGCTAGAAGGGGCAGTTGATTTCAATTTACCTGAGCTTTGAAGGGTGCAGTTACCTTTTCCTTTGTTTCAGATTTACAACATTTTACAATAAACCTCAAAATATCTTTTGAGTCGTCCGATATATTTAAGACTAAATAGCTACGTTACTACCTCACCCAGTAACTCAGAAAACATATGAAAGCACGCTACTGGACTCAAAGAAAATCAAGTATTTATGGTATATGAATGGAAATCATAACAATTTAGGGATGAAACTTGGTGGGCTTAGGTTGCTTTGGGCAAAAGGAATGAACTCTAAAATATATTAGGCATGTATGAGTGCCCAAATTCTAGTTTTATATGAAATGATAGCGCTTTAGTGTATACAATTTAGGTATAAAAAGCTTGAATTTGGCCAACCATGACTTGTCCTTCTCCTTAAGAATTTGTTCCAGCAAATCATAACCACAAACTTACAGTAGCAAATAGTAAGACCACTTTATCTTAATTACAATAACCACACAATAAGGACTTCATCCATGATTGCTAATATGATACCCAGCACCAACTTCCACAACAACTAAGGTTTTCAGAGTAAAGACAATAAATAGGAAAAACCTGACCTGACCTGGTTATTTATCAGGTCGGGTCTGACTGTTTGAAACTTTAAGGAGCAGAACAACTAATGTAAAAAATTGTTTTCCTACTTACTTACGTACCTAATTTTGTTAAACTAAGTGTGTTACATGAAACTAATAATTCTTTAAAGATGGCCTTGGTCAGTTGGTTGGGGGTATGTTGACGGTTAAATTATCTTCATAAGATCATCTTCCCTTTTTCAATGGGGGTATGGTAAAGGACAAATTATCTTCATTAAGATCGTCTTACCCTTTTCAAAGAGAATTGGCAGAAGGTTAAAAACAATGGATTTAACATAAGAAAATAGAGGCTTTGTCTGGTAAATACATTACAAGAATAACACAAATTTGCATATTTGTACAAAAATCTTCAAAAAGCTGTAAAATGGCCAATTCTTAACTGATTTTGAAGATTTTGTTGGCTGTCTTCATGTTTTTAGTGGATTTGAAATCAAGATAGCGAATGTTGCCTCTACCTGTCCATGTATCTTTAAGAATTAGAAATAACAATAAATTCAAAATTTCAGATTCAGAAAAGTTGGACACCTTAGATTTTGTGGTCGTACTATGGGAGTTGTGTGTGGAGTGCTCCCTTCCTGTGTCTGAAGAATTTTGAAGCTGTTGAATAAGTTATTAGGAAAAAAAGGAAATTTCAGCTGCTTTATATACTGCTAGTTCAAGGGAAAGCTTAGTGGCCAATACTGATGATAAAGGTACAAAGAAGTTTAGCGTTTTAAGGCCTTTTGCAGGAAACGTTATATATAAATCGATGTATTATTAATGTTAAGAACTAGAAAATGAAAAAAAAAAATTGAATGAAAAAAGAAAGAGAAAAGTGCACTTTGTGAGATTCTCTACAAATGAAATGTCCTTCAAGTAATATTCCCCTGAACTTTCATTCAATTAAGATGATAAGTGACTATTAAAGAAACATATTGGTGAAAAACCATGTTGATATCTTATTACATCCATCTAAAAGTGATTTCGTTTCAAAGTTTTGGAGAGTGTTGAAAAGTAAACTTGCAGTGTAAAATGAAATGTCATGGCTTCATATCCAAGGTAATTTGTCATGCATTTAAAAAAAAAAAAAAAGTATTTTGAATTTGTATTTCATTTAAAATGTAAGGTACACAAGAGTAGAAGCAAATTCTGGTCTTCCAAGGGACATGTTATACCCCATCTTACTAATTATTCGAAAATGTTTCCAATGATTTAGAAACGGACAATTCATTTCTAAAGAAATACATAAACATTGTTTTGGATTTGTACTTAAGACATCACACTGCAGGTCACTTTTTAGCACACTGGTGTAATCTTCAAATGTGCTAATTCCACAAAGGAATAAGATATCAACTTTTACTCCAATTTGTTTTTTAATGGTCCTCTATTAAATGATTAAATAAAAATTGACAGGAATTTTCCATTAAGAGGATATAATATCAAAGTGAAATACTTTATGAATATCTGTAATAAATATCTTCCTGTAATTAAAAAAATCTTCTCCATCTATCTCCTATTGCCATTAAATTATATCATCCTTACCCTCTAATTACATTCCATCTATCGAGTATTAAAGTTTAAATCCAGACTGGGCCTTAAACTTAGGCCCATCAAGCTGGTGGTTACCCTAGGCATAATCAGATGAGAGCAACACAACTCCCCTTGGAAAGGACGTTAGTCCATCGCAATCAGTGTCGATACTCATTTTACTGCTGAGTGGAGAGCAGACCTAATCTATCCACCAGCACACCGATTTACTCTGCCCAATGCAAATAAATACCGTACTCATTCATCCTACCCATCCCATTTTTCTACCTTTCCAAATCCGTATCGTATCACCTTCCTTTCACCTATAGTAGGCCTGCTGCCCTGCAGTACTATCTCCAATTGGCCTACCATTCCCAATGTACATCCATCAGGGTCCAGCGGTAGTTAGGTTCAATTCTGTTTATTATTTCGAAGTCAACTCTGAAGAGTTTTTTTACTAAAGTCTGGGCATCTTTTGTTTTTAGCTCAACATCCCTATAAGGGATTTGAGCTTACGCGATGACTAGCTTGAGAGCCAGGTTCTCGCCCGGATACGTTCGGATTTTTGCAGCGTTTATCATATCCTATGCGTCTTTTGGATATTTTGATGTGTTGCTATGTTTGGCTTAAATATATCGATATGTTGACGCAATTTCAATTAGTATTGTGGCGTAGTTTTAACGAATTCTGCATTCCAAAATTCACTTAAAATCTTTCAAATACTCGGATTTCACTCGGAGCAATCCGAAGGAATTTAGCATATATAATAAAATTGGCTCGGGAAATACCACCGATCATCTCCGATTAAAAGAAAACTATGTTTTCATTGGCTGGAGCGTTAAAATACAGTCTTACACATATGCTAATCGAGCGTCATATACCGTTTGGGATTGCTCCTAATGAGTAGTCCAATCGGCGTATAACTTTTGTAGTTGATAGCTAATTTGGGCTATAAACCTATTTAAGGCCAAGAATGGCTAAATAGCTTAAATATGTTATGTCAACCATATAGCGCGATTAATAATAATAATAATAATGATAATAATAATAATACTACTACTACTACTACTACTACTACTACTACTACTACTACTACTACTACTACTACTACTGCTACTACTACTACTACTACTGCTACTACACTACTACTACTACTACTACTACTACTACCACTACTGCCACTGCACTACTGCCACCACTGCTACCACTACTCACTCTCACCACCTGCCACCACCACTACCACTACCACTGCACCACCACTCACCTGCCACTGCTGCTGCTGCTGCTGCTGCTGCTACTGCTGCTGCTGCTGCTGCTGCTGCTACTGCTGCTACTACCACTGCTGCTACTGCACCACTGCTGCTGCTGCTACTACTGCTACTACTACCACTACTACTACTACTACTGCTACTAATAATAATAATAATAATAATAATAACAATAATAACAATAATGATAATACAAATAATAATGATAACAATAATAATAATCACGACGACGACGATATACTGTACATATAACAAAAATACAGAAAGTTGTGAAAGTAATGCAATAATATGACTTAATCTACGTAAAGTATATACATAGTTGTATCTAAGCAAGAATAGAGAGAACACAAAATAAGAAACAAAAAAACGATCCCAACCCATAACCACCCCACCCCTAATACCACCCACCGCCCGTGGATAAGAAATATAATATTTGAGTCGCCCAAAATACCCCTCCCCCTCCCTCCCCCAACATAACAATACAAAATACCCACCCCCACCCCCAATTAACTTTTGCTTTCCTTTTAACAAATTTGCTTCATATCCGGACAATTTTTTCGATTTTCATAACATTTTCGTGAATTTTTATTTTATTTTTGGGTACTATTTTTTAATTTCCATAAAAAACATCTTTAGGTATCGAAAATTTTTCCTCACTTTCGGTAAAATTTGGCCAATTCTGGAGTAATTTCTTTCATAATCCGGACAAATTCTTTTTTGATTTTATACAAAGTATTTGCTGTTAGTATGTCTGTGTATGATTTCTATTTCACTTAAAAGCAAACATTGTTAATACAATTTGCATCATATTGATGTTGAGGTAGTAGCTTTTTTTGGCTTACTTGAAAAACAGTTTCCACACATTCAAATGATATTAAAGTACCATACGCAGTGGGGCAACTAGAGTCCTGGGACCCATAGGGATTTTGGCCTCTGCAGCGATGTCGGAATCACGGCGGCAGAGGGGGGGATCACTGCCCCTGGCCCTAGAGTCAAAGGGGCAGAATGTGCCCTTTTGAAATTGTGCGGACGGGGGCAGGCGTTATAAACGTTTGGTAAACCTAAAACTAAGCAGCAATTTTGAAAAGAAGCCTTTTACATGTTCGCACGATGGGTACTTGTCAAAATTGGTCCTGGCTCCCAAATCTTTTAACCCATAGGCGGAATTTGCCTACCGAAAGGGTGGGAAAGTCAAAAGTGACAAGCAATAACTGTCAACTGACAAGAGTGCCCCTTTTTGCCCCTTTTTTTAAATGAAGAGTTCCCCTCAGTTACTGTCAAAAGATACACATAAACTTGAATTTCTGCTCTCTCTCCGTTTCCCGAGCTCCTTCCGACACCTCTGGCGCTTTGGGTCCCATAACAAAGATATTGCAATGTCATTGTTACAGGCTAGTCACAAATCGATTTTCCCCAAGGCATGTAAGGTTTACCCACCCTTCCGGGAATTCCAAAACCTTTTGTTGCGCCACGTCTTATCAAACTTGTATTACTTTCCTAACAACCCAAGACTAAAATGTAACTCCCCACCAACAAAAATCTTCATCCAGCCCCAAAACATATATTGAGCTACTACATCATTTATGTTTTAGCATCACAACGATATTAAAGCTCCCGCTTGCATTTCTCCCCCAAAAAACATCAAACATGTATTTCTTTCCTAACAATCCCAGCCTACCCAAATTTACAACCCATCAACAACAAACAGAACCACCCGCAAAATATGTTGAGCTACTACATCATTGATGTTCTATTTTCTTCTTCTTCTGTATTTTTGTTGTTGTGGTGGTGGTTAGTTTGGACTTTTAATGGGGTGGCTAAAATCCTTCTTAGCCCATCTTGTTATTTTATGTTATGTTGATAAGAAAGTTGTTAATATTGTGTCAGAAAGATTAACTGAAAATACTAGAACAGAATTGTAAAATAAATTATTCTATTTCAGAGAGATGTGAGTGAAGAAATTGCTGAAATCAGACTCATAATTTCCAATAAAGCCAAGGTTCTTAAAGTATTCCCAGAATCCAACAACTTTTCTTTAGTCCTATTTGGTGGTTTCAAACTGGAATACATAACTTAAGCTACACATTCTGATTGACAGGATTGTTCTGGGCCAGGTCATTGAATATGCTACTACAAACTTAATCAAAATCTTAGACAAATCTATTGAGAATTTTTTGGGGCGGCAAAATTTAGACGAAAACTACGCTGTTCAAAAGATCCACTATGCAAGTAAACATGGTATAGGGGAATATGTGACCTCTTTTAAAGAAATAGGAAACCCCGGTCATATTCCTATTTATATGCTAAACTCGCCACGTTTGGATCATGTTGTGTCTTGAAACTGTAAAATTTGAGATGCCGAGGGTGGGTCACCTTTGCCCACAAGTTCCCCACTTCATGGATGCGAATTAAAACCCCAGCTGTTCGTCTTATTCTAATGATGCGGTATTTTTGATGTAACGAATTATTTTCATTTCAGTCGTCAAGCTCAGCATCTTCTCGTATGGCGTTGTTGGTTTTGGTGAGCCGTTGTCTTTTTTTTCCATTTAAAGGGTTATGAGTAACCAACGGTTGGTGTATTATTAGCAACTGTCGTAAAGAAATTCTTGATCCAGATATATCCGTGGCCTGAATACAAACTTTCGTTTATACTGTTATTCAATTTAATTATCCAGAAATTTGGTCGAGGAAATTTCAGATTGCTATGACCAGATGACTGTATGAGGTCATTTGGGTATGATGGAATGATTATGCTATGTCGTTTATTAGCACAGGCCTATGACACTAATGAATGTTTTTCAAGCAAAACATTGGAAGTATTAGCCTACTATTTGACTGTTGTGTGTTGGTATGCATCTTCAATTTCCATTACATTATTGTAAATTTCCCTAAAAACAAAAGAATAGTTTAGTTCTTGAAGATTGCGTATGTTGACAAGCACTTTCATAAGCTATTCAGCATTATACGATTTCGAGGGTCAGAAGGAGTTGGCGCAGATTTTGTTACATTTCCCAAAAAATTATAATGTGCGAAATGAACTTGAACAGTCAAAACATTCCTCGAATTTCCTGAATCTATTAATTTTGCCAAGTGTCTGGCAGATCTCAGAACTATTAGTCATGATCAATGGCAGTAGGTTACGTCGTCCCCTCCGACACACCGTCCAAGAGCACCGCATAAATGTTCGAAATCAGGACCGTAGCTAAATTAGAATTGGTTAATGGAGTAAACAAAGCTATCCATCAGTCTTATTTGAGAGTATGGTACACCCTAAGCTATGAATATTGTTAATTTCAACAGACAGCTGCATGTCTCGCTCTCGGCGTCGGGATAGGAATTGGATTCGCAATTGGGGAAAACAAAGCGACCGTCTCAGAACCCATTGAATGTAAGTTACTGTTTGATTTTTAAGCTCTTATGCTCATATTTTACAGCAGTAATGTTGCTTGGAGAGGGTGGGGGAAGTTTCCTTTAAAATGTACTTGTTTCCGCGTGTCCCCAAATGAGAACTCAATATAGAGAATACCACAGATGACTTCGACGACTGCGTGGTTAAGAAAAGACAGGTAATGGCAAGGCTCTTAATGATTAGATAAACCGGGGGGAAATAACTTTAACAATTTCAGGAAACTGCTATAAATGACGTTTTTCATAACTTATTCTTATCAATTACAGCCTCGAATTCACCTGAACCCACCACTAAGAATATGGAGGCAACTTCTAAGCCAGAACCCACGTCAGAACACTGGCTCGACATCGACACATGTGCACAAGAAAAGAAGTGCCCGGCAGGGTATGTCGAATAAGTATCTATCGCTGGCATAATTATGTTTCCATGCACATGTTTAGCCTCTTCACCCCACCCACCACTTCCAGTTTCAAAAAGGATCCGCCGTCCTTGCTCTAATGATATATCGTATAGCTTCAATGAAATGAGTTACTATTCAAGTGTCAAAAAGTGTTTATCAAGTCTATACTAACAGACTAAATTGCATCTCGCCTTAATAAAGAGGCGAATTATTTAGCCAACTATAAGTATACGCACTTTGGAAGTTAATTCGGTGAGATATTTTTCAATCTTTCACAAAGCTTTCTAAAGAAAAGTGCCAGGAACTGACAGTACTGAAAGGAAATGACATCACTCAAATGTTTAAAAATAAAATAAATGTTTCCTCTTTTTAAGAATACATCTGAAAATCTGTTGATGTATTTGATGTAGATTATCTCTTTTGTCTTAAAGAAGTAAATATTTTGTATTTACAGATTTACCAACAACGTTTGGAGGAGACATGCATTGAAAACACGTTTGAAAAGCTGCACACTATTTTGTCTATAGTTACCTTGTTATATTCTATCAGTCTATAGTTATCTGAGTTCTAGTGCAAATTATATTCCTTATACGGTTCCATTTTCAATTCCTGCTAATCAGGAATTGATTGATTAAAATTTGGGAAACAGAATTATAAGTATAATTAATACCATTTATTTATCATTTTGTCGTTACTAGCTTTGATAAAGTCCCGATGATCATAATATCACTCGATGGTTTTAGAGCCGACTTTTTGGACCGGGGATTGACGCCGAATATGGATAAGCTTCGTAAGAACTTCTTGCTACACTTCAAGTTATGAAAATAGTACAAATACAAGTAATACCATACATGCAGAAGCGCAAATGCCGGAAGTATCGTTGGCGGTATTAAATTAGGAAACGTCACTCGCCTTAGATTAATACTCAAGCTAAGGCGTCTCATTTCACTATCAGTTCAAACCAGTCTACACGGTCTGACGGTACACCTGTTTACTTTTTATTTGTTCTCGAGGTCAAGTCATATACCTATACTGCTGACACAAATTACTAATTTTTGCAGAATAATCAAGATATTGCCTAGATATTTTCCAGTTTGACAAGCGTTCAAGTACATTTCTGCCAAACTGCACATCTTTTAGTTATGCCCCTGTTCCTTCCTACGTCTAAGATTCCGATTTAAAGCAAAATTCAAAAATTAGGATTAACATTTATAGTAATTAATTGTGTTAACTCTATCTAATATATCTGAGATACCAACTATCTTTTCATTATAGGACGATGCGGAATCAACGTACCCCACATGACGCCTTCTTTTCCATCATTGACGTTTCCAAATCATTACACGATAGCAACGGTAGGCAATGGTTTTCTTGTAGTCAGTGAGTATGGTGTATTCGCCAGTACACTTGGGTGGAAAGAACATTGTTAAAGCCAACGTTGATAAGCATATACTTAGTAAAATCTTTTTCTTCAAAAATTACTTATTTTTCTTCTTACAATTGGTATCAAGAAACAAATTTAAAAGTATCAAGCGTTTTCCTTATATACTTTAGTAGGAGTTATATAAAATAAAATCATATTAATGAATATTTCTCTCTTTAGGGACTTTATCCTGAATCTCATGGTATCATTGGTAACAGTATGTACGATCCGGATACGGGATCCACGTTTTCTTTGTCTTCTTCGAACAAATTCAACCCCGCCTGGTGGAAAGGGGAACCGGTGAGTCCTAGAATTTGTATAGAAGGCAATACACGAATCTGATATGAAAACACGTAGTTCCTGAGATATTCAAGCACTGCATTTATCTGTTGCATTGCAACTCCATAGATGGTGATCCCGTTTCAATTTCTACGTACCGACATGATAATAATATTTGTTTAATCCAATTCTGTCAATTTTGTATTTACAAACTGAGGTCGAAGTCAAGTGTAAAAATTGGCACTTGCACTGGCCATACGAAAACCATATGTTTGTAAGAAAAGTAAGAATTTTTAATGAGAGAAACATTTGCCATTTTGATCAAAGAGTTGCTATGGCAACGCTGTGCGAGAATTGACTCGACATTTGCATTTCATTGGCAGATATGGAATACTGCCAAGAAGCAGGGATTGCGCACCGCGACCTACTTTTGGGTTGGCTCAGATGTCGAAATACAAGGTAAATAACTACTATTCATACCTTGCAGCATTCACATTCCCGTTCTGTTTCTCGAAATTTGGCGTGGGCGCACAACAACCATAAGAAATTCACCCCCTCCCCATCACACACACACGCGCGCGCACATATAAAAAGTAGATCTTATTATTTCCTGTGTTCGCGAAAAATAAACTTTACTATGTGCCGGCATGCAAACCTCTATTCATATTTAAAATTTTCATCTGCATCACTCCTTTTCCCCATTTCCCCACTTAGCCTTTGGGAAAAGTTGCTAATGGTTGGATAACGCTTACCGTCTATCCCAATAGAAGGGTTTTCAACCCTTATCTGGCTTTATAACTCCCTAAGGGTTTATCATGCCCTACCTGGTTATCTGATCACTTGAAAAGAGCAGGTGCTAACAGGGTGTTCATTCACCTGTTCACTTCCGATCCAAATTCAGAAATTGGCATTGTCAGCTTTGCGTTTTAAATATGAGGTTGGCTGTGTTACTGCTTAGCAGGATCATTACAAAGAAACAAAGTGTATCGATTCTAAGTGAACTAAATTTAAAAGAGTGATAAAAGGTCGAAAGGTCGCACCACAACTGGTTATCAAAGGCCGTGGACATTGACTTAGTTGTCGATGTTATGTCTGTCCGTACGTCGTACCTGTGTTCTCGTCCGGGTCGTATTAAGCGTTTCGTGATAGCATTGTTACTATCATAACCGAATACGCAGGCGACGACCCCGTCATTGTAATTGTGCGTTCACTCGTCGTCGTCGTCGTCGTCGTCGTCGTCGTCGAAAGGATTCCGTTCGGCAACTCAGTAGTCGTTTAAGCACGTATTGCTCGTTCGTGCAGGGTGAAGTATGTATAGTTGTCACTCTTATCCCCTTTCTGTTCCGCATGCTCCACTACTAACCCCAGTGGAATGCCACAGATGACAGAAATGGTATATTTCAAACAGAAGTGAAAAGGAAGAATTAGGTGATCCTTAAGTTCAAGGAACCAAGGGTCGTACATCCTCCAAGAAATAATAAATGTAATAATTCCCTTATTCATCTGAAATGGCATGCAAAATATTTAAAGAAATTACCCCACTACCCGATTGGGTAATTTTTATATATTTTGTACCTTTTATTTAAAGAAAATGAATTTAAAACTGTTTTTTTTTTTTTTTGTAGAGTAAAACGATGTTATATAGTGTGAATGTACGAAATAAAATTTAAGATTTGATTATAGTCAGTGAAAAATATTCTTTTTTTGTTTTTGCTCAATATTTACCGTTTGTTACCTGATTCTCTCTATTTAAGGTATGAGGCCGGACTACTTTTTCATCTACGAAACGTAAGTATTGGTATTTTGATCAGGGAACCAGCTCCCCGTTTTGATATTCCAATATCTGTATATTGGTTAGAATTCTGCTGCTATATTCTCAGCAAGTCAATCTGTTGGAAGTTTATATCGCACAATCTAGTGACAGTAAACTGTTTGAATGAGCAGTTACGTATTGCAGCATCCAGAACGAACACCATGAACGCGGCTTTGATCAAAAACACCAACACGAAGATGGTGACTACTAAGCTAGGATGAATATGACGTCAATCAAATAACAAAGACGCTAATGGTCAGCAAAGGATGACGATTACGATATCAAACAAAGACGACCATGGAGACATCAATATTATAAACAAGACCACCAATATGATGATCACGATCAAGGCGACCACCACATTGACGCAGGCCCTGTTACATAACTTCATTTGGCCCACCACTTTTTCAAATAATTGTGGTACTGATGGGTCGACCTGCATACTTTACAGAAGGGCCTGACGAGCATACTGAAAATTAAACAGCAATTTCATATGATTTGGAGTGTTAAATTTACTTTCAAGTGATACTTTAATCCAATTTTGTGTCATTAGTTTCGTATGGAAAAAAATATAAATTCTGTCTCGCCCAAAACCCCAAGCCGGTGGCTCCGCTTATGCTTTAGGGATCCACTGTCACTTCTATTGATGCCATTTTTGTCATCAATTGGCACATCAGTGAACATTCGTTTTTAAAAAGTCATGCAGTGACGGAGATGGCGACAATGGATAGTGTATAAAGTGGATGAATAATTCAAATAAAAGCGATCATGATGACCTCAAAAATGAGAATGATCACCAAATAATGACGGCCACCAAAATGTTGACTAAGATGACTACCCCGATTGCGATAATGATGACTTCCAAATTGAATAAGAATATTCTAAGTGCTGCTAATTTCAAAAATACTACGATGAGTGTAAGCGAAAACCTGCACATGATAATGTAATAACATCAACCGCAACGATGCTGCCGGCCACCGTGACAAAAAATAAAAAAAATTATGACGACCACACAGGACTGAAACATATATTTGTTGCCTACAGTATGATCATTTAAGAATCCTGTCATGTTATCGACATGAAATTATGTTTATAACTGTTATCTTATTTTCAGTGACGTCATTTATGAATCGAGAGTGGATATATTGACCAGTCTTCTCACCCTCCCAGAAGGAACACGGTAAGAGCACAATTTGGCCAAATGAACTTTATGAAAGTGAGGTATCATCTTCACATTGTCCTGCAACTACATAAGTAAACGACACTTATTTTGACCATCTGTAAGCCATGTATCGTATAATCAGCTAACCCCCCAGAACCACCGTTACTAGTGTCTTATATCTTATTTACAAAATAATTCGCATAATTGATCTCATTCATGTGAGACTCGTACCTTCATTACAAACACTTATAGAGGCATACTAAAGCACATTTATAGAGGAGTTGTCAATAAATGGCAACTCCCTGTTCCCTGATATATCCATCTTCCGTTACTCGATATACATGAGAGGATGGCAATTGTTTTACATTCAACAAATTATTTCGTTTAGCAAATTATTATTCACCTTATTACGCAATTATGAGATTATAGTATTAATTTTGTTGTTTGTAGATGATTAATACGAAATTGACAATTCAGTATGAATGAGGGTCATCGTTAGATAGTTTGCAAAACATTTTTCATCGAACAGGGAGAATTATTCCAAAACGTGACAAATGTTTTGAAAGGAAATCAAACAATTATTGCTCTTGTATTTTTCTATATACAGCCCAGATTTTATGACGCTGTACTATGATGAGCCTGACCACACTGGACATGATCCAGGTCCAAACTCACCAGACGTGAGTAAAACATATAACTAAAATATGATCGATTGCTGTATTTTGCTTCAGTTTTAAATGGTCAGTCATGTCTATTCCATATCCTGGAGTACAGGGGAACATGTATGGTACCTATTTTTAGGTGTGAGTTTGAAAATAAAGTTACAATTTGTTGGAAATAATTGCCCTAAAATGTTTGGATTTAGGATAAGTACCTTAATTAGTACAAACATTAACTTTATTGGTGGAGTGAGGGCTGAGGGTAAGGTAATGTGCTCCACCTAAACCTTTCTCGCCAACAGCCCCTCCCCAACTTTTAGAAAAAGAATTACGACTTCCATCTTCACGATAGAGGGGAACCTCGAAACAAGAGTAGAAATTATTATTTTGATCCGAATTGATTTTTGATTTTTTCGTATGATGATTGCCTTTTTCATCATATTTAATCTAGCTATCTGATACCAGGGAGTTATATTCTAAGTCCCTGCTGATACAAACTATTTTAAGACTTTTGACGACTTAATAGTAGTTAGCATAACTAATTTGTTTGGTACTTTCGTTGTGTTTTTCTTCTTTTTACCGTTGTACATCTTTTGTGCTGAACATTGTTGGCCGTACAGAATGTATCATTGATTAGAGGGAGGAGATACACCCAACTGCCCAATCAGGATAGAACTGACTTAGATATTGGACTCTGAGGGTTTCATGTGTTAATCTGATTCCATTGGTTTACATAAAACACAAATCCATTCGTTGACATTTCAATTCAGTGTGTAATTGAACAATACAAACATTTTTTTCTGTTTCACCAATAGGAAGATGAACAAATCGAAAGAATGGACGCTATTATTGGGCGGTTCATGGACCAGCTGGTGGCGCTTGATCTGCACGATTGCGTTAACATCATGATAATGGCTGACCATGGCATGGCTAACCGTACCTGTGATCAAGTCTACATCTTATCCGATGTAAGTTGCTGAAAAGTCTACATTAAAGGGGCGATCTCGTCTCAAAACAAATACTTGTGATGCACCGTCGTACAAACTCAAAATAAAAGCAAAAATTGTAAAAATTAGCCTAAATATATTCTAAGGGTATACATTAATATGTTTTATAAATTACTTTTAAGTATTTGCATTGTCATGACCAGTGCATTAAATCCCAATAATGCGCTTCCCTGAATAATTAGTTTTTTTTTTTTTTTTACAACGGGTAAATTTCTTAATAATGCGAAAAAATATATTAAAACTTTTCTCGTTTTCTATTCTTTTCAGTTTTTTTTTATGCATTTTAAAGAATCGAACACGGAATTAGTTTATATAAAAAGAGTGATGTTTTGCCATCTTGTTTATATACGCATTTGATGCACTGTTCGAAGGACTTTGCACTCGCGGATGACCTTTCCAAAGTCGGGTCATTCCACTCGAGCCAAAGTCTTTTGCACAGTGTGTTTGCCTCAACATTAATCTTTGAGAATCAAATGTTAAACATTTAAATAGGAATTTATTAACTTAGACAAAATATTTTATTTAAACAGTTTTATAAACATCCTAGAAGAATTTGTTTGGTACATTGTATTCATTGTTGATAAGTATGGCGATATCGCTCCTCTAACGGTGTATGGTCGGGTAGACTGGTAGAGGCAAGTGAAACTGTTTGAATTCTCGACTTTCAAAAAATATATAAACGGAGAAACAAAATTACGATCAAAAAGAAGCATCTTACAACTTTTTGAATATTCATATATCAATATTTTAGTATGCAAATGTGTGATGGATGGATGGTTGACCTCTGTCCCTGTACCAGGAAATGGTGCTTTCGTCTTCTCTCGTAAGTCATGGAATGTAAGATACTCTGGGTGAAAACATTAAGGGATTAGGTAGCAAGCGTAATTGCTGCTTTGATATATTTTATTAAGGTTAAAGCGAGGTACAAAATTTGAACAGGGGAAAAGGGAGGGTACTCTAACGGGTTATTCGAAAGTTCGGCATAGGTCTATATTTAATTCAATAATCCAATTAAATTGGTCAGAAACGTGCGCCTTATTTATTCCGAACACTATTTTGAACATGAAGATCAAGAACTCGGTTTTAATTATTGCGACACATTCACCTTCAAATACGAAGACACAGCTCTGCAATTTTAAAATCTGCAATTAGCTCTAACAGTTCTGTATATGCAAGCAGGGGAGCAGGGAGGGGACGCTGTTCCTTTAACTTCTGGATAGCCCTCCTATGTTTGAGGTAAACGTATATGTCCTTATATCTTTGACATAAGCTTTTGGTGTGGAATAAAGCTGTCGGCAAAATGGTTAAGAATTGAAACGATCTCAAAGGTTATATATTTATAAATATATATATATATATATATATATATATATATATATATATATATATATTTATATATATATATATATATATATATATATATATATATATATATATATATATATATATATATATATATATATATATATATATATATATATATATATATATATATATATATATATATATATATATATATATATATATATATACATATATACATATGTATATTTATATATATATATATATATATATATATATATATATTATATTTATATATATATATATATATATATATATATATATATATATATATATATATATATATATATATATATATATATATATATATATATATATATATATATATATCTATATAATTGACTGACGTTAGATTGGTTTCGTTAGATTGGTTTTGACTGTAATCCGGAGGCCAAATGATTGGGAGACTTTTATGAGTTGTTTTCTGGTTCTATCCTAAATAGCATACTCAAGGTGAGGCCTGACTAACTGCTTATACAAATTAAGAACAACCTTTCTACCAAGAAAACAAACATTTCTTCTAATTAAACCAAGCATCCTATTTGCCCTTGCAGCTGCTAAAGCACACTGTTTAGAAGGCTTCAGATTGCTAGTAATGACAACACCTAAATCCCTTTCTTGATCAACACAACCAAGATTTGAACCATTCATGCAGTAATCAAAAGCCAAATTGTTCTGACCAAAATGAATAACTTTGCATTTATCAACATTGAATGACATTTGCTATGTTTGGGACCAAGAAATTAACTTTTCCAGATCAGTTTGTAAAAGTGAAGAATCCCTAACATCATCAACAATCCTGTACAGCTAAGTGTTATCAGCAAATTTACAAATACTGGAGCGAAGGGAAACATCAATATCATTAATGAAGATTAAGAAAAGAAGCGGACCTAATACAGAACCCTATGGAACACCACTTATAACCTTTTTCCACGGAGATACTTCACCATTAATAACAACTCTTTGTGACCTGTCAACTAACCAAGAATATATCCAACTGGCACATTTCCCCTCCACACCAAGTGCTCTTGTTTTCATCATGCGCCTGCCTAATGGAACCTTATCAAATGATTTTTTTGGAAATCTAAATAGATAACATTCACATTATGAACATAATTAACTAGTTTAGTAATATCATCAAGAAACTCCAATAAATTAGAAACACAAGACCTCTTAGGTAAGAACCCATGCTGGGACAAATTCAACAAACCATTGACCAGTAAATGATCTAGTACAACATCCTTAACAATGGACTCCATGACCTTGCACACAACACTAGTAAGACTCACTGGCCTGTAATTACAAGGCAAACTGTGGTCATCCTTTTTAAAAATCGGAGTGACATTAGCAATTCTCCAATCACTAGGAACAACACCAACATCAAAGCACTTTGAAAAGATAATACTCAAGGGAACAGAAAGAACATCAGAACACTCACGTAAGACATCAGGATGTATACCACCTGGACCGGGTGCTTTATTTGAAATCAAACCCTTCAACTTCTCATACACAACGTCAACTAAAAAAGCAACATTCTTAATGGATACTGGAGAGTGTACACTAAGATAATTCACAGCATCATCAGCAGGGGACTTCTTAGTAAAAACAGACACAAAGTAGTCATTCAAAACCTCAGCCATATCCTTACCACTCTTGATAGTAACACCATCATTGCCCTGAAGGGGACCAATAACCTCCTTGTTGTTTTTTTTTTTGCTTTGAGCGAACATACGAATAAAACGACTTAGGATTAATCTTAACCTCTTTGGACAAACGTTTTCAAAAAGCACTTTAGTATGATAGTCTCTTATCACACCCTTTGTGAACTTTTCATGATCCTTATACTAGCAAGCTCCACAGGACACTCACTGTGTTTATAACAACGCCACAACTTCTTCTTTTTCTGAACAGCTTGCAAAACCTCCCGAGACATTAACACTAGCCGATTACGCCTACAGACTTTCTTTAATGGGACAAACCTATTTACACCCTCCAAAACAGTAGTTCGGAAAACATCCCATGCTTTAGAAGGATCTAAGTCACGGAGCAAAGAAGTGCAATCAAATGACAAATCATCCTGAAGTGCAACAAAGTTAGCATTCTTAAAATCTAAAACCAGTTGATATAGCTGAACAAAACCTTTGTGAAACAATACAGATCAAAACTAATGAGGTCATGATCACACACCCTACCTTACCGCTACTCAGCACATTTCTAACCATACTTTCTTCACTGGAGAAAATCAAATCAAGACAATTACTACCACGCGTGGGAAACAACACATGCTGGGTGAAAAAGCAGTCAGATACAGCTTCCGGAAAATCTTTACCATGTGGACCCCTAGTACAAAGATTCTAATCAATGTCTGGAAAATTAAAGTCCTCCCAAAAATAACCATCCTGGAAGCAACTTTTCTGAAGCAGTCAAGCAATTTCTGATTGTTCTCAAAACTAGAATTTGGTGATCTATACACAACACCAACAACCACTGAACTACCAACATCGCCATCAACAATAAGCTCACACCATAGGCAATTTGAAAAACCAAAAGAAAACGGAGCAGTCCTATCTTTACAATTAAAACTGTCTTTCACAAACAATAAAACACCACCTCCTCTACCATTGAAAGTATCTAATTTGTCTTGCCTGAAAACTGAGTAACCTGGAATATGTATTGCTGAATCACTAATTTCACTATATATCCAACTCTCAGTAATAGCAATTATATCAGGTCTACTAAGAAGCTCATCAAGCTTATTCAAAATGCTACGAACATTAAAAAACATAACCTTAATTCTAATCTCTATCCCCAGAAACATGCCTGACAGGGGGTTTAAACTCTCACCCCACCCCCCTCCCCCCTCCCGTGACTAGTTTAAAGGGCTGGCGTCCTTAATTGTACTATTAACACCCTTAGCAAGAACACAAGCACCTTTCCTAGTTAAATGCAAACCATTTCTCATAAACCAATCAACCCGAGATTCAAACTTACATTATGCCAGAAATTTACAAAACCGAAATCAAACAGACAACAAATACTCTCCAGCTAACTATTGATCAACAACATCTTATCTATCATGAAGGAACTACCCTTACGCGGCAAGAGACCGACAACTAGAACCCTACAACCTGTGACCTCCAACTGGAATAACACATCCATGAAACTACGCCTAATAGAATCAACATTTCTCCTTGAAATATCATTTGTACCAATTTAAACTACGACGGTATCTTGACCCTTACATAAAGTCTCAACACGCGAACTAACATCATAAACCCTAGCCCATGGCAGGCACACCCTAATCCTTCTACTACGATCTACTCCACAAAACTCTGTGTCAACATACCTAACAAGTGAATCCCCTACCCATAACACCTTTTTGGCTTCTGAGCACGGCTAAGCCGTTGTCCCTATATATACGACGCTTTCCATTAAGGGCTTGGTTTCAAGTATTTTTAGTATGTATAGCCCTATGAGTTCGCAGATTTCTGCACCATCATACCCGCTCATGGTTACATCGAATGCATTAGGAGCATTCTTTTTTAGCCATAGTCTGACGAAAGAGATAACCAAAAGCGATCTAAAATATATCAGAACTCATTCTAACATGCCATCAGCTGTCCGACGATTGCTTTCGAAGCATGAAACTCTGAGTAACAACAGCAATACTACGAGTGTAATAATCATATTCTCTATTGAGCTCTATATTTTTTCTATATTCAGCACTCTTTTCCTGGAACTGATACCTGAATATATATTATATATATATATATATATATATATATATATATATATATATATATATATATATATATATATATATATATATATATATATATATATATATATATATATATATATATATATATATATATATATATATATATATATATATATATATATATATATATATATATATATATATATATATATATATATATATATATATATATATATATATATATATATATATATATATATATATATATATATATATATATATATATATATATATATATATATATATATATATATATATATATATATATATATATATATATATATATATATATATATATATATATATATATATATATATATATATATATATATATATATATATATATATATATATATATATATATATATATATATATATATATATATATATATATATATATATATATATATATATATATATATATATATATATATATATATATATATATATATATATATATATATATATATATAATATATATATATATATATATATATATATATATATATATATATATATATATATATATATATATATATATATATATATATATATATATATATATATATATATATATCTTTATATATATATATATATATATATATATATATATATATATATATATATATATATATATATATATATATATATATATATATATATATATATATATATATATATATATATATATATATATATATATATATATATATATATATATATATATATATATATATATATATATATATATATATATATATATATATATATATATATAGATATATATATATATATATATATATATATATATATATATATATATATATATATATATATATATATATATATATATATATATATATATATATATATATATATATATATATATATATATATATATATAGTTATATATATATATATATATAAATATATATATATATATATATATATATATATATATATATATATATATATATATATATATATATATATATATATATATATATATATATATATATATATATATATATATATATATATATATATATATATATATATATATGTTCATTCTTTCATTGATGGATGACATTGTGCAAAAACCAAGTTAGATTGATTAAAAATACAGATACGTGTTGCTTCAGCTAAGATTTATAAACCTGGGTTATTGTAAACGTTGAATAAAGGATTATGTCATAGTTGTAACTTACTACGTATTTTTTCAGTACATCAAATCTACTGACTATTACATTCGATTTACCGGTGGAACTATGTTGCGATTGGACTCAAAATCAAGCGGTGAGTTTTACTTCGGCAGTGGCTACATGTATCTTGATTTAACTGTTTAATCATTGTATGCAGAAAAGTATTAATTGTCCTAAGATTCTCAAAAGTTTCAAAACAAGAGTGGTTTCAGGTAGATAGTGGCAGTGGCGACTCAACGGGCAGGAGAATTCCTTATGATAATGACCTCCCCGCCCATAATATACACAACAAAATTTGCGTGGTGCAAATTGTGTGTTGATGTTACTTCTCCAAATTTTCTTTGAAGGAGTTTGAGGTAACGGATCAAACTATAAAAAAGCTGTGAACGCTGATGTAACGGAATCACCCATATATTTTGGTGCTACGTCTGTAATGTTCAATTGAAAACTTTAATGCAGATAGGCGGAGAGGTGATTAGACGCTAATTAATTATTATTTTTCTCTTACATCTCATCATCAAGTAATTACCTACCCGATGTTCTTGCTTGTCAACGAATCATTCATTTGTACCCTTTTCTTTAATTTCAGCTACTCTTAAAGAACCAAAGGACATAGTAGATGCACTCAAAGTAAGTTATTGTCAATTCAATTCATATGTTGACACTTCCCTGACAGTGACGAATTTAGATGCGGAGAGGGGGTTGCGGGGTGATGGCCTTTTGTATCCGTCCCAGACTTAATTCGGTCCTTTCAAAAAATAGATATCAGATGAGAAATGTGGGAAATGGAGCTATGTTTGCAATTAACCTAGCAATTGAAACAAACGAAGAAAATTCGTCAAAATATTGTTAATGACTTCGCCTTTCATCTGTTTTTGTTTTAATTTGTAACCAGTATGAGTCCCAATATTTTATCCATACATTGTTCCTGTTGCTACCTTCTTTCCTTCGACGCATGCGGTTTGACAACAGAATAAAGTCATCCGGTAATCATTTCTTCCCATAACATAAATAAAGTTGATTTTTTTTAAATAGCAGTCAATTCATTGACTCTTGATAACTTGTGCGTTTGTGGGAATATCTAAAACAGTTGAACAAACTTGGTTAGCAAACTTGGTCAGCTCTACCGAGAGGGGAAATATTACACAAGCACCGGATGCCTGCACAAGCACCGAATACCCTCACAGGCACCGGATGCATGCATAGGCATCGGATGCATGCACAGGCACCAGATACATGCACAGGCACCGCATGCCTGCACAGGCACTGAATGCTTGTACAGGCACCGGATGCCTTCATAGGCACCGAATGCCTTCATAGGCACCGAATGCCTGTACAGGCACCGGATGCCTTCATAGGCACCGAATGCCTGTACAGGCACCGGATGCCTGCACAAGCACCGGATACCTGCACAGGCACTGAATGCCTGCATAAGGTACAATTATGAGATATTTTACAGGCGAGGTCCCAATTCTTAAAGATATCAATGTTCGGACTAGCTCGATGGATGAGTTTGGGCAAAAGAGGCACGCAATTTGAAAAGAGGGAAGGAAAAGAAAAAGGCCACCAGATTAGTTAGCCTGTAGGTTGCATATTTTCAGTACTGTTGAAAAACTGCTGTATCCTCTGAAAATGTTGACAACTTGTCTATGAAACAAGGAACCGGCGATGATCAACTTGCACAAGGATGCGTTTAGGTTCTCCCCTGGCCTAAACATGTCAGTGATTACCGTAAATTGATCAATTGAGGAGCTTATTTCACATAATCCGTTTCTTTCTTCAGTCAGTTCGTTATAAAAAAAAAAATTTTTTTCTCTCTTTCTTTTACCGTTGAAGTGCCAGCACGAGACTGGTATTCCATACGTGAAAACAGATGTCCCCAAAAGGTGGCACTACATCAATAACAATCGAATTGAAGACACACTAGTCGCTGTGCCGGAGGGCTGGACAAGTGACGAGTAAGGAACACAAATTTCAATTACTCTTCATATTTTTATTATCATATTCCGTAATAGATTTAACATCAATAGAAAGTCGAAAGCATACTATTCACACTCATTAGACAGAAAAGTATTGTTTTCCTTAAGATTATTTTATCCTCGACATTCATTCTGAAATAAATTTGGTGTTCTTCTTCAGGATTTTTCATGCACTACCTACACTGGTGTTTAATCTCTTAGACAGTTGTATACTGATGAAATCGAGACATTCAACTTTGGTTAAAATCTTGAATTGCTAGATAATCGGCTGAAATTGATATAGTCCAAAAATCACTTGGAAAGTAAAAGCAAATTAAGTCATCGCCAGTATGGGGCTTGTTTAGGAATAAAGTAAAAAAGAAAAAATACGCATATATTTCCGAAGTTAAAGATTTCAGGTCGTGTACCCGCCTTGTGATTCTTTTTTCCAGTAACCCAACCGATTGGTGTGATGGAGGAACTCACGGATACGACAACCTTGGACCACTCATGCAGGTATTTTTTTAGTTTCTTTATCGTAGAGCAGAACAGGCAATGACTAAACGTTTGGCTTCGTCTGTTAGCTGTCCGGCTCGTGCCCCCGGTCGGGACAACAGTTTTGTTCTCCGATCGGGGGATCATTTACAGAAGTATCCCACAATGCATCTATCCAAATTCAAAGTTTGTATAGGAATAACATAAGAATCAGACACATTTCGAGCGCGGAGAACTCAACCACTGCGAATTAAGTGTTCAAATTTTCTTCACGATTGAAATAATATCATATAAATCATCTTTTCATCGTGCGCTTTCAAAATTCACCATGCGATTTTCGAGAAATTTAAAGAAAAGTGATGAATTCTTATTAGGTGTTACCGTTAAGCAGTCGCGTTTTAACAAGGTTTTTTGAAATTATGATAAATAACTTGGGGATTTGGGAAAATTATGTAGCAATAACTGCGTAATAGTAACGAAGTTGTTTTTACTTTTGCAAAATTGAACAGCAACAAAGTAAACTGTGTAACAAATCTTCAATGAAACGACTGATAAGCGTCTATGACTGAAACTTCACAGTCAAAATGGTGGCTTTCATATATCACTGTAAGCTCAGTGCGATACTCGAGTCTCCCGATTGAGGGACTTATTGAGTACCCTGATCGGTGGTATACGAACCGAGATTAGCATAGCGTAGCAAAAAAGGAGTACTTTTTAGAAGAGGAAAAGAAAATGTTATTTGAATGAGAAGCATTATAATGCTTATTATTGGACATATTTATGCACTGTTTCGAGCCGTTTGAGAAACAATTAGCCCCCGAAAATGCCGTTACCGTTTTTGTCGAAATTTACAGTCATGATTAGGAAGAACTTAGATGGCTCATCGTGATTCGGAACAATTGAAATACGGTTCTTCATGATTCGGAAGAATTGAAATATGGTTCATTATAATTCAGAACAATTAACATATGGCTCATTATGATTCAGAACAATTGAAATATGATTCATCATGATTCGGAAGAATTTAGATATGGCTCATTATGATTCAGAACAATTAAAATAGGGCTCATTATAATCCAGAACAATTGATTAATGGCTCATTATTTTTTGGAACATTTTAAGGCTTATCATGTTAGGATCAATTCAAACAGGACTCACCAGAATTCGGAAAAAAATAGGTATGACAGATTATAATTTAGAACAATTGAAGTATGCATGGCTCATCATGATTCGGAACAATTGAAATATGGCTCATCATGATTCGGAACAATTAAAATATGGCTCATTGTAATTCAGAACAATTGATATATGGCTTATCATGATTCGGAACAATTTAAATATTCTGAAAAACTCTAAATCTTACGTTTTTATGCCACTTTTAGGCCATGTTCATTGCCAGTGGACCAGCATTCAAAGTTGGTGAAACTGTACCTCCATTCAATAACGTCGAACTTTATGAGCTGATGTGCGGTAAGTTAAAGGAGGAATTATATTTTAGAGGAAGTTATATTGATAGGAAAAATTAAGAAAAAATGATAAAGATGGGAAAGATTGATTCCAGAATTAAAAAAAGAAAACATTTGTCGTAGGAAGATGATGATATAACAGTAATTAATAGTGAAGTTAATGAGAATGAAGAGCATTACGGGTAATTGTGATATCAAAGTAGTCAGGTAGTGATGTGATGTTAAATACCGATGGTCATGATATTGAAGGCGATGACATTGATTTAAAATTATGCTTTTCTTGGTCTACATCTTTTCCTCACTTTCAAAAAAGTAGGCGGCCCACTTCCCACATTAAATGTCCCCGGCCTTTCAAGAGCCTGCATATGAATCCATGTTCCATGACGCTAGTCCAAGCAAAGTCTTAATATTTGATGGAATTTGCTTGTCATTCTGTTAATTCTCAGTGGGGAACATATTTATGATACTTCTTTTACGTTTGGTCTGTACCTCCTATGCTAAAGAGATCCGACCATTTGCGCCCAACCCTCGGGGATGAGACTCAACAATTTTCATACTTCACAACAATAAATGTGTCTTAATTCAGTATTTGTATTTCAAAGAATGAATGAAGTATATAAACAGGAAGCAGCAACACTGCCTTCAAATCTAAACAGGCACATTTTCTATTTTTGAAATCAAGAAATCTTGGATATCGAACCAGCACCAAACAATGGAACACGTGGAGCGCTTGGGCATTTTTTGAAAGATCCCAAACCTGTACCCACCTCAGGCCCGGTGAACGTCAGTAAACCAGTGGAATTGGAGTACCCGTCCAATGATGCCGCTTACAACACAAGGCTGAGCTCTGATAACACGTTATGTCAGTGCTCGGATCTCACAGAGGTGAGCTTAAATTTGTACCAATTGTATCGAAATAAAGTGTTTATTTGTGCTGTATGCGGGACATAGAGCCAGGGCGTTGCTTGACTATTCTGAATAAGAAGGAAGCGAGTGGAGATCAATATTATGCCGACTTTAAAGTCCTACTGATTTACACTGCTGACACATTGCCGAATAGTTACTGCCTAATGTGTCGTCGTCACACACCCGACACCCAAGGTCCCTGCCTCGGCGTGGTAGACCACTAGGACTGTGTAAGATTCTAGTAGAGTTGTGTTAATTCATTTTACCTGCCAGGGGCCATTTTTTTTATTTGGAACATTTTGCAGCAGGACTTTACGTTTAAAGATTCTTGTCCTCTTATAGTTCGCAACCACGTGACGCGGTCCACGTCCTTGGTTGTGGGACATCCTGTTTGACTATATCCGAATCAACAATAGACATATCAGAATCATATAGCATATACAATAAGCATAATCTGATAAACATATTCAAATTTTCTTATTGATTTCCTTTACAGGAGTCTATAAAGACTTTCGATGAGAGGCTGAACAAAACAGCAGAGGAAGGTAGAGTAAAAAATAAGAAATCATAGTAACATGGTGATGACAGAAACAACAATGATTATAATGGCAATGATGATGACAGAAATCTAATAACGCTGACTATGGCGACGATGACGACAACCGAAGTGATAATGGTGGAGGTGATGATGATGGTGTTATTGGTGATAGTAATGGCGATGACGGTGATTGCAGAGAGCGTGACGTCATTCGCCCTATACTACGTATAGGCCGAAGGTTGAGAGGCGAAACTCCTATACTTACCTTGTTACGAAATTGTGACACTTTTTTTTAAGTCATTCACCCATGTTGCTTCCAATAGAGGGCAGTAGAGAGTCAAGCATTTGAAGTATATAAAATAACAAAGAAGTGTGTAAATTAAGTACTCTACGCAAATTGTTAGAATTAAAAAAAAATTAATAGGGATTTAATTTTAACGTTACTTTTTGTACACTATTTGTTCATTAAACAAATATTTGTATATGTCATTAATATAACAACTTTGATTTTGACGTCATACACGGATCAAGTGCGAAAAAAACTGACAAACCATGCACACAATGCATGCAGAAGGTATTTTTCGCGATACCGGCACGGTACCGTATACCATGCCGATGAGTTTATTACTCATTGTTTGTCTGAACATGACAGATTGAAACGTTAAACTAAAAGCATTTTTAGGGAATTACTGCCTAGACTTTTGGTGCCGTTATGTATTACGCCTAGGCCCTAGCCTAGTTGGTGAAGGTCGGCCAACACTGTAGGCCTATCTAATGTTAGCGATGGACCGGTCCTAGCCACCTGTACACCCTGTTCCTGCCAGTTGGTCAGCCTGTTTAAACTTTGTTTGATGGGTGTTTTGTTGATAGGCACATGCCAACAATAAAACTGATTAGACCTAGGCCTATATTGGTCTCATGCCCACCCTAGCTAACATCTGTAATGCTGCGTTTGAAGAATAGCCTTTTTATCATAACAAACATTTACTGATATTTTCTTTTGGTTTTAATTAGCTGACGTTTTCTTTCTTTGTTAATGACTGCTGACGTTTATTGATACAAATAGGCCGTACTGTACAATGTATTCTAATCCAGAAAATGCTGTTAGTGTACACATAACAAATGTCCCATAGTAAATGCGCGTGTACAGTCAGTATGTGACTAATAACTAGCCCCACCCCAATCTACTATAACATGTATAAATGATCTGGAAACCATTTTTCTTGAGTCTGTGGAATAATGGAGATGATCCTTCAATAACAAAACAGCAAAATTAAACAACAAATTGCAACGAAATAAAAAGTAATATTACCAGCTTGGAATGAGCATGTTGTTACAAAATGTAATTAACAAGTTGATGAGGAACTTGAAGGCTTGAAGCTTTCTCACGTCAATACTATGGTAATGTACATACATAGGCCCTAACGTTATGCTATCAATTTGCAAATGGTTTTACACAATGTAACGTTAGGCCTAAGTTACACTAACGTTACATTACTGTAGCCTGGCTAGGCAACACAATGACCTATGATTACCCCGACGACGCTTTTTATAAGCAATCAATCGCTACCTACATGTCTGAATAAAATAAGATTTGATAAGCAACTTATTCTTATTTCGAAATAAAACTGAAATTATTGCCTATATTTGTTAGCGTTTACGTCGGTCAGTTAAGGTTAAACTAACGGCGTACGTACGGCGTTAGCTAGCTTTAGACTGTCCAACAACAACTGGCACAATTAAGATAGCACATTGTTTCAGGTTTACTGAAATTGTTCAAGACATCTACTAGTTTTGATAATTTATCCCTGATCAAAAAAGTTATTCGCCTAGTATTTAAAAATATATATACTTAACAGTTAGGCCTAAGTTAGTAAGTGCGATACATGCCTGTTTACAATCTAACGCCACGCTAAAGTGTTTTCGTCCTGCATGTGCTGTAATCTTGCGGAGTAAAGAATTTCATTTTTTTTTTTTTTTAGGTTAAATTTGCAGTTTGCCTTTTTTTTTTTCTTCTTCAATTTTCAATGTACCGACATATCTGCTGCCCTCTCTTGGAACCAAGATGGGTGGAGGATAAACCAAAATGTATCACGCTCTAAGGTATAGGAGTTTTGTCTCTCGGCCTTCGGCCTATACGTAGTATAGTATAGAGCGAATGAAGTCGCGCTCTCTGGTGATAGTGTTGGTGGGTGGTCATGATCTTGATATTGATGTTTATGAGGATGATGGTGATTACTATAAAAGATAACGCCTACGAAAAAGTTGTCGAATTTAATTTCCTGATTGTCTGTATGATAATAATTATATTTTGGATGATGCGCCGTTTGGGCAGCTGTCCCCTATTTTAAAGCTCCGATGTTTGTAAAGCGCTCTTGAATATACTTGTATAGAAAGGGCGCTATACAAAAAAATACTATTACTATTACTATTTCTGGATGATAATTCTTTTTCCAGAAACCAGCTTGGAGAGCAAGCACGCACCATTTAATCTTCCAGTCGTTGAATTCGCTCATGACGTCGGAGAGCTCTATCAGGATCGCTACGTCATCGGATTCGACAAACACTTAAGAGGACCCCTATATGCATCATTTACAATTGGAAAGGGAGAGGTAACTTTCTTAACATGGCGTATAATATCCATACTTTGTGAGAGCCTCAACAGCAGTACCTTTTTACCAAAACCCCATTCCCAAAATCATGCGACAAAATTTCTTATATCAGTTTTAACCTTGAACATCAAAAATGCAACAATTCTTCTGGGATACCTGGATACGGACATCAATCAGTCAATGCGATATTGTTAATGTGGAGTTTCAATTTATGATGAGAAATAACATGATAATTGTGATGTAATAATCCAGTAATCCAAGCAAATCTAAATCTTTTAAGTGTTTTTCTTTCTTTTTAAGTTACCTTCAAGTGTAGTTGTGAGTCTAATAATCTAAGCAAATCCACTCTTTTAAGTGTTCTTTTCTTGTTAAGTTATCTTCAAGTGCAGACCCAACAACAAACTGTACAACCAGACCTGACGTCAGAGTGGATGTTGGGATTTCTTCTCTCAACTGCTCTTCCGCCTTGAAGATAACCTGACTTTTGGGTACCTGTTTCCCCCGGGTAAGTTCATCATTCTAGCAATTTGAGGATGTGACAATTCATTTTTGTAAAACTTTGTCAATATTTGATAGATTTCGGTGAACTTCAGCAACCATTTTTGGAGAAAATGGTATAAAACTAAGATTTGTTGTACCCGACATTTAGGCTGTGTGATACTTTTAAATTCCCTTCGTTGTAGCAAAATTGTGTTTTCAGGTCCCCGGTTTGAGGATCGTATACTTAAAGGCTTCACAGAAGTCTTATTTTTTTTATAGCAAAGTACCGCAATAGTTAATTGACTGGTCGTATAAGTAATTTAATATAGGGTTTGAACTAATTTGAAGAAGACTTTCATACACGAAACAAGACATCAAGTTCTTTCTTCTTTCTTGAATTTCTCATATTGTTTTCCATTATATAAGGTGGTCATGACAGACCATCTGACCGCTAATAATCATTCAAAACTGTTCTCTTTATTTTGATTTGTAGGTCTTGCAAGCACAAATGAAGAGTTCATAGATGCACTCATCACATCCAACACTGTTCACCAGTACGGCGGCTTCATAACAGGTAAGACAGTGTTACACAGCCTATAGTGGCATTCGTGCTATGCATAGGCAGATTAGGGCAAACCGTGCATATCAATAACATAAACCAGGCAATTTATCCCGACCATGCATGCAAGGGAAGGGAATCGTTCTCGTGGGGGAAGTACCACAACAGTAGCGTCCACATTTTATATATGAGATAAGTTTGGAGGTTACTAATGTAAATCGTGCGTAATCTTTATATCATTTTAAACATGGTTTCTCCACTACCGCTTGAAAAATTGTTTTACAATAGTTGCTATCAAGTATCCGAGGTTTCCGCTCGCCCCTATAGCTTCGCGAGTGCCCACATATGTTGCATGGACTTTTTCTCGTTGCAGTAGTGCCTTTTGTTAATAATTATGATCTGGAATGGTTTAAATCACGATTGCATTTTTATTCCAAAATTTCACAGATTTGTGGGACGGCTTTTTCGTAGATCAGCTTGCCCATTGGAGTGATATGTTTGATGGTATAAATGTTATAACCGGTCCAATCTACGATTATGACAGGAATGGTCTTCGGGACGATTTTAGCGTTTTAGTGGATCAAGGGTATGGAACAATATGAATATTTGTACAATTGATAGCACAATTTGGCCCCTTTCTTGCATCCTTACTTTGCCCCTGATCAGAATTACTTTCCTCAAATGTTAGATTAGGGCCTTAATTAACGCGGTGGTGGGGAGACAAAGACAAAGTTTTTCCGGTGTCGATGGGTAGAACCTGGGAAGAGCTCAGAATCGGACTGGGATGCTTTATGGGGCTGTGTTATCAATTGACAGGAGAAAGCCCAGGAATGCTAAAGTATCAGAATTATGAAAATATGCCCCCTTATCGAGGGGTTTTGGGAGCCTTTGGCACCACTCATTTACATTCAACGTAAGCATCCGATTTCCAGTCGGAAAAGAGGGAATAGTAAACAAATCATACGTAGCTGGAGATTTAGTGATCTCGAAAATTTCATTTGATATTTGTATTGAAGTAGCGTGACTAAACTTAAGACTTAATTCCTTTCTTCTTTAAACCTATCGTAGTGATTACGTGGAGTCTGCTGCAATTCCTACACATTACTTCTTGGTAGTTGCACGTTGTGATGGTGAAACACTGAGCAGTTCATGCACCAAACTGAAAACTGCTCAGTTCATTCTGCGCAACATGGATGGAATTTATTCCTGTCAGGTAAGAACAATGTAAAGTGATGTGCAACATCTTTACTGGATCTATCTATATGTCTGTATTGAAATTGAATATATTTACACCACAGGAAAGCAGAGCTTGGCGTTCACTCCAAGGGCTCCTGCACAATGGGGCAACGGAGACGGTTGGCCCTGCTCCTCATCGATAGATACATATGAAAAGGAAACAAGGCACAAATAACACTTTTGATTTCTTTCAAAAAAATCTTTTTCTTTAATCATTCTCCTTCTGATTGCATTTTTAATTGGGACATTTAATCAACTTCCCTTTTCTGCATAATCTAAATATGGATGCTTTTTGGGAAAGTTTTGCCCCTTGCCCTTTACGTGAAGACATCAATTGTCCTGCCGTCTGATCAACTTACTTGGTAGAGCACTAGTGTGGTAATCAGATAAGTGAGCAAATATTTATTTCGAATCATGCGACAGGGTCAAATTTAACTTGTTTGGTCCCTTTTTCTGTTATCTAATTTAGCATTAATTCTTGATCATCATCATGATCGTCATCGTCGTTTTCGTCGTCGTCATTATAATCATCATCATCATCGTCATCGACATAATCATCATCATAATCATCGTCATTGACATAATCATATAATCATCGTTATCGTCGACGTCATCATCATCATGCAGCAGCAGTAAGCACAACCATCATCATCAATATTGCAGCATCAGAATGAGCATTGTCATTATCATCATCATCATCATCATAATCATCATCATCATCATGCTTTTAAACAAGATGAAGGTTTGTAAACTTTTGTTTTGCCCGTTTTGTGAAGAAAATAAAAATAACAACTGCTCTGATAAGTGTCTTGTGACTTAGTCGTTACTACCTGAATTTGTGCCTATAAAAAACAATACAAGGTGTTGAATGCAAGTCAATATTTGGTTTATTTGTAACTGCAGCATGCCCTTGTTAATCTAGCGACGCAGCTTGTTATTTTGACTCGCACTGGGGTTATAACAAGACAAAATGTCCCCACTTCTCAAAAAGTTTGTTTTCCAACAATTCAAATCCTCACCTCTCAAACTTGTTCTGATATGTCACCCACATGACACACTAAGTTGTAGCATTCCCGTTGAGCAATGAAGTGATATATAAAAGGTAATCTTTGCGATTGCACTGAACAGCTGACAGAAGACAGAAGCAGGTCCAAGGCTTACATTGCCCACCACTAAAATCATGATATTCAAACTACTGGGCTAAAACCTTCAACCAAAAATTATGTTGGGGAAGTAGGCAATCTTGGTATGAAGGTTGAAAAGGTTGCTCGTTTTATATTTTATACATCATTTACTCTGGGTGTTTGACGTCGAAAAGTTTCCTCTTGAAGGGCAGGCCTTCCGGGGACATATTTGTTCGGTCCGCCACTGGAATGGCAAAAATATTACAGTAGAATATTCTAACACATTGAATTCTTGATGCCATCACCTATTCAAGGACTCTCCGCCACACATCACACAGCATTTCGTCAACACCAAGAATCATCTATCTCTTTTGACCAATATCATTTAAAATAAAATCTCTTCCATATTTTGTTTCTTTACAGGAAAAGCAAGAGTACATCGCTCACAACAGAGCCAGCCTTAAAGATGTGGAGCAGTTAACACGACTGAATTTCTTCTCGGGGTATAACACCCCGGAGTATTGGGAACAAGTTGCATTTAAGAATCATGTTTATGGACATTATCTTCTTTGGAAAGACTGGCCACTTGCTTAAGAAAGATATTGTTGTAAAACCTATATTATGCAAGTAGATAGTGGACGGCAATTAATCTAATCAAACTTTGCACGTTGTTATATGTACAAATATATAATCTCAACCAGTAATCTTAACCGGGGTGTGTGTGTGGGGAAGAGGGGAAAAGGCAGGGAGGGAGGGGGTAGAGATCAAGACTTTTAAATGGCATTACGAAGGCCCCTAAAACTCCCTAATTTTTAAAAAAGTTGACTTCAAATATCACAATTGACCCCCTCCTCCAACACACACACACACGCACACACACCCACTCACCCACACACATACATACACACTATTTGGGCGCTGGCTACGTCACTAATCTCGAGGCAAACTGTGTTCCAGAAATACAGTCAACGATGCTGTAGGGACTCGAGAAGTATTTCAGTATGTCAAATATCATTTTCGACTTAAACATTCTTCAAACACGTTGAAATTATGCGAACCTTTTATTATATATCTACCCCATCAGTCTAATAATTTTCTCCATATAATAGATTTGTTGCAATATATTAAAATTTTTATTACTTTTATAGAGATTATATACTGGTGAAAACACTTTAAGCTTGTTTATGCCTATGTTTTCACATATACCACAGAAATTTGCGTTGACCCTTATGAAAGTTTAAAAGAGTTTATCGTTTGCAATTTAATTGAAATCGTTGAATCAAATATATCGTTTGCCTTTGATGATCACTCGAAGTATAAGCTTCACCTGTACCCGCCTCACGACTGCATCATCCTGCCATCAGGTTAGACTGATGAAACGGCTGAGAAGCTTATAACCTATTGAAGCTGATCAGTAATGAAGCTCTTGGATATTGGCACCCACCCATATTCACCGACATCAAGTGTTTAGTCATATACCTCGGACGCCATTTTCTGGCACATTTATGCGAACTGCTTTTACTGTCGAGTGAGAAGACACAAAATTACCAGAAATTAGTAATGATCTACTGAAGATAGAGCGAACAAGTGAAAAATGTTATGCCAGCCGGACCTGTGCATTCATTATGTTTATTAATGTTTTCTTCAATATTTTTTTCTGTAAATAACAAAGTCAAAGGCAAACGATGGACCTGTGCATTCATTATATTTATCTCGGTGGGTCCGCAACCAGTGAGTTCACAACTGGTTAGCAAAGGCCGTGGCCGTCTTCATATAATGTTAAGCACTGGATTTGGGACGTTAAACCTTGCTATGCTATTAACGATAACACCATCACTTTCGCAATTAAAAACGTTCGGCCGATGCTAAACAAGCAACACTGTTTTCTAAATTCTTTAATATCACGCCAGACATACAGATTACAAAAATAACGTCAATTCGTTTTGCAAAATATGAACAAAGGTTATATTTTACTTATATCTTCATTTTTCTACTTTTAGACTTTGTTCTTTTACAGGAAAAAATATTAAAGAAAAATATTTTCTATATTTTATTTTATCTTTCTAACAAATTAAATGAATAAAAAGCCAAGACTTTATGTCTCCTTTAAGTTTAAAGTTTGGTATCATAATGTGTAGAAACGACTGACATCAGACTAGTTGTGATGTCACATCGTCAGATTCCTCAGTCTGTACGTATTCTATCATATTTTGTCCTGCGATTTTGTGGCTTAACAACCATTGGATTTGTCAGGAAAATAGTAAAACACAATCTAGTAAGGGTAAATATAGTTTACCATCTGAAGAAATTTCGAGGAAATATGATTCAAGTAGTAATAAAAAGAAAAGTAAATTTTCTTTCAAATACATAGACAAGTTTTAAAAACCGATGATCAGGGCATTCCATAGTAGACTTACAACATCAATTACTTCTACACAGATAAGAGAGAACTTTAAACTTGAATATCTTCTTAACGGAATAAGATATTGAAGTAGTAGTTTTTCCACCACTTTTGTTTCTATGAACTGATTCAAGTTATCTTCCATGTAAGATGAACTTACCTGACCACTTAAGTAATCCTTTAAAGTGGAGTTCTATTTGTTATGTTATCAATGTTTTCAAACTTGATTACCAATACATACCAATTTTGTATTACTGCATTGTGTTGTAAGAAATGGTGCTATGACTGTATATATATATGTACATATCTTTCAGTCCGGCAGCATGCCTATTAATAGGAACATTTATAGCACACGAGAATATTGAAGTAATGCAGCCATGTTGTTCAGATGTTGCAATAAAATGTCATAGTTTCTAATTGATGTACTTGAAATATTAATATTCATTGTGTTGAAAAACATTTGAATTTTTAAAATGACCGTTTCTCGTCTAAAAGCCTAGCTCTATTGTCTATTTTATCTAATATTTCGAAAACGGCGTGGTGAACATATCAAATGGGAGTGGAAAAGTTGTAGCCATGACAGTAATGAAGGATGTTCATTAGTTTTAAGTTTCCCCTAGCAAAGATATTTTTCCCAGACGTATTTCAAATTTGAAAAATGTAACATTTGCATAAGGCTTTAACGTTAGGATAGTAAAGGATCATGGGAGATATCACAAAATAGCGGCTTCCATGTAGCAAAATGTTCCCATTAATAGAACATTTATGTTCTCATTATTAGGCATGCTACCAGACTGTCTTTGTAATTTTGATTCTGAGCGTAGCCATTGGCCAGTACTGTTGAGAAAAATTTAGCACTACTCATATTTATTATTTCATTATAAAAATAGTTATAAAAGCGCACATAAGTATATGAGAGATACAATGGAGCTGTATATTAAAAGTGACTTAGATAAATGACAAAAAGAATAAATTAATAAATTAGAACACAAGTGTTTGGCGTTGAAAGAAAAATTACAAACTAAATGGTAAAAAAGGTATAATGAGATGCAAAAATCGTAGTCAAATAAAATTGATGTGAATTCAATATTAAAGACGACTGATAAAATTAACTACATAAACGGTTGAAAATAAAAGTGATAAGACCGGTTTAATATGCATCTACTGTATATGACAATTAGATCTGAGTGGGGAGGGAATTCTAAAGTCTGAGGCGCAAACTGAGAAAAATCTGTCTCCAAATGACTTGCAGCTTGTACGTGGAATATAAAGAATGAAATTATTACATGATCTGAAATAATAACGATAGGTCTGAGGTGTCAGCATATCTTGAAATAAGACACTTATCAATCGTTTCATTGAAGGTTTGTAACAAAGTTTGCTTTGTTCATGTTCAATTTCGCGAAAGTAAAACAAACTTCGTTACTATCACGCAGTCATTGCTAAATAATTGTCACACATCCCCAAGTTATTTTTCTTAATTTCAGAAAACCTTTTAAAAGCGCGACTGCCTGACGGTAACACATAATAAGAATTCATCACTTTTCTTCAAATTTTTCGAATTCCGCACGGTAAATTTTAAAAGCGCACGGTGAAAAGATAATTCATATGACATCATTTCAAATCGTGAAGACAAATTTGAGCCTTTCGCAGTGGTTGAGTCCCCTGCGCTCGAAATGTGTCTGATTCTATTGTTATTCCCATACAAACTTTGAATTTGGATAGATGCATTGTGGATACTTCTGTAAAAGATTCCCCGATCGGGAGAACAAAACTGTTCTCCCGATCGGGGGAACGACCCGGACTGTTTACACTGAAGTTGTTGAAAAGCAACCCGAAAAATGGGGTACTCAAAATATCCTACAAATAGGGAAAATTCTCACGTGACGTCGTTCGTACATGCACTAAGCACATGTGATGAATACATTTTCCGCTCTGGATTTCTCGAACTTCCATTGGCTACTGGGAAAAGTTTTACTACTAGGAAGTATATGAAAATTCAAAAGTTTTTACCGCTGCCTTTTTAAATTCACCGTCGCCTTTTCCCCCTATTTATTGGGTTGCGCGCGGACTGACATTTAGCAAAATATTATAGTCCACAGTAGGATCAAATGCCGCCTAGAGGTCAAACATAACTAACATCGTAACTTTCTTCTTATTTGTGTTTATTAAAATTTCATTGGTAACTTCAAGCAATGCTCTTTCCTGTGCTAATATGCCGACTAATATGAGTGCAACAAATTGTTCATTTTAACATGATCAGAAAATTGAGACAAATTTTTGAGACAAAACTAAGATTACTGACCGGGCGTTAACTATTAACGGCTAGCTCAAGACCAAGTTTCTCAGTAAAGGTATGACAATGGCATGCTTCCAATGTTCACTAATGCGTCCCGAGAGGAGGCTGATGTTGACCAAGAATGGAAGATTTATATCAATGTGTTCACAAGTCTAGTTGGACAGGGACCAAAGACATGAGTTTAGCCAGCTTTTCGGATTGGGGGAGGTTGGGGGTCGCCGAGGAAGATATTTGCGGTTGTACGATCGATCCGCCCCCTGGCTACACCCGTGAAAGAAACATGGGGTATTTTTTTAGCTTAAAACAATCTTTGTAACACAATTAATCGAGAATTACGATCAAATGGCTGAACTCATCACAAAAATGATCTGGTGGTATTGGTTGCTAAACTCAATGATCAGAAAACTCCTTCCGAATAAGTTTTGTCTTGCGAAAAATGATGAAATCTCCAAAATAGCCATCCCAGTACCCGTCAATCGTCAGTTTGGAAACCCGATGACCGATAAGTTTGCTGTTTACAAACTAATAAAGTAGATATAATTTAGTCTATTGGGAACAAATTAACGGAATGTGTTTCTGTTCCTTGAATGATCTTTGCCTAAATATGTGTTACGTTAATAGCTTTAAAGGGATCTTTCCGTTAAAAGTCTTCATTTGGTGAATTTAAGATCTAATCGCTGGAAGAAAAAAAAACCTCACCTTCACAGATATAATCGCTATTCAACATCGTCTTTATGCACGTAAACACTATTCATTAAATGTAATTTGAAAGTACGTCTGTACGTGGGAGTAAAAACTGACAAATTCGTCAAAAAATGTAAGGTGTTAAATATGTTACCTAACAGTCCAAAGCATCATAAATTTGAAGTAATAACCCGATAACCTACTCATTTCTCCATCATTTGTACTTGTAAGAGCTCACATATCATGGGTGTGGGATGTGCCTAATGGGTGAGTTGGGGTGGTACATACCTGTCAAACCCGTCAGTATTGTAAGTCATGGCTCAGACTCGTTGGTTTGAGACAAGATTAACATTACGACCTTATATTTTTCTTTTCCTTGATGGATAGTTTTGAACAAAAGATAAATTGTCTCCTTTAATCGTTTTTATTAGTGAGGGAGAGGAGAGGGTGTAGTTTTCTTGTTGAAAAAAAAGAAGATTTGTGGTGATTTAGACAATGACTGCTTCCCATATTTCCGATCAGTGGTCATTCACCTGTACCCCCAGCCATCTTCAAGCTCGCACTTGCATGAACAGTGAGAGTCCAGTACGCCACCTTGTAATGAAGCTCAATTTATTCAGCCCCTTTAAAACAGGATCTTAAAACAAAAATCTCCTCTAGAGATTGCTTTCGAAAATGCTGTGGTATAACTTAAAAAGAGTTAATAATGATGACAAAATCTCAATTCGGCTTATTACTTCCAATTAATCTCACTGGGTTTGCTGATTGACAGCTTTTTCAACCAATCACTGCATGAATTTGCCTAGCAACAAAATCTGAGTAACTGAGGCAAGCATCCTACGCGATACCTGTACAGTACAGCTAGCTAGCAAGCGGCACGCGCTCATGTAGTCAATGCAATTTACTGTACAAAACAAATTTCTGCACACGCAGACTGAGAGACGGCAAAATTGCTGCCGGCGTTGTAAATTTGATTTATGTTACCCTTAACACTTGGCAAACTGAATTTTGTTTATCCCAATTGCTAAAAACTCAAAAGATCCGGAGAAGTACCATAAATGAATCAAAGCTTGCGGCAGGCCTCGCGAACATCTAAATGTCAATGCATTGGTCGTACACGATTGCGGTTTTGAGGTTTGTTTGCCCCCACCTAGTTACCGCGTTGCTATGGTGGGTGTGGCTTATGTCGTAACTCAGAGACGTTAATTTAGGATATTGTCTGAATGTGAGTGATATCATTCAAGAAATCGATATAATTAAAAAAAAACCTACCATTCAGCTGGCAATTGAGATTATATACGTGGGTGTGTGGGTGGTTGAATCAAGAGCAGACCTCTCTTGTTAATTTCAACCTAAAATGGCAGCTCCCTGTTCCCACCGGGACTAATTTGTATTTACATTTACATTACATTTAGCTTATAAAGATAGATTGACCACTTATCTTCTCCGCACAAGTCCTACATACCTCAAATCGGTTTCGCCTGCACCTTATGTCAGACGACGTACCACAAGATCAAGTACTTCTGCAGCTGATCATGCTCTCTCCTTGCCTGTTGCTGGGACTATATATGTCGTCATTTTCACTATTATTTTCTGTTCTTAATTACTTTTTGATCTTTTTGACTGATTGATGAAAATTGAATGAGAGACATGATTGAGAAAGGAAAGTAAGTGATAGCTCGGGTCTTAATGTTTCCACCCATGAGAACATCGTATTATCACTTTTGCAGTTCCACAGTCCAATCCGCCCATCTTTTAAGTATCAAACAATAACTTTGTTGCGATCTTATTATCACTTGAACGATTCTACCAGTCATGCCAGAGTGAAGTGTAATTTGAGTACTTTATATATATATATATATATATATATATATATATATATATATATATATATATATATATATATATATATATATATATATATATATATATATATATATATATATATATATATATATATATATATATATATATATATATATATATATATATATATATATATATATATATATATACATATATACATATATATATATATATATATATAATATATATATATATATATATATATATATATATATATATATATATATATATATATATATATATATATATATATATATATATATATATATATATATATATATATACATATACATATAAATAAATAAAACATATATATATATATATATATATATATATATATATATATATACATATATATATGTATATACATATATATGTATATATATGTATATACATATATATATATATATATATATATATATATATATATATATTATATATATATATATATATATATATATATATATATATATATATATATATATATATATATATATATATATATATATATATATATATATATATATATATATATATATATATATATATATATATATATATATATACAGTTAAGGAATGATATTTCTTAGTTCAATCGTAACATGTTCACATTTGACTCCACACATTATTACCCATAGTATGTTTTCTGTCGTTTCCTTTATAACTGAATCATGTACTAAGCAAGATATAAATCATTTGAAGAGAATATACATTTCTTTTAGAATTTGATTTAAAATGTTTCACCTTATGCTTCTGGCTATTGAATACAAGTAAGATTGTATGTAATTGATACGTAGAATGTTTTTATTAAACCTTCATAATAACTCAAAAATCAAATATATGTTTGATTTCTTTTGAGTCATATGATGGTTGTAGCCAATCAGAATGCTCAAAATCGTCGTTTGAAACGAAATATTTGATTTCTGATTGATATGACGATTTCTGAGTGACATGAGCAGTTGACCAATGAAATTATTCGAAATCGATATATCTTGGTTTCAACCGACATATTTCGATTTCGTGATTTTTGGCACATCAGGTGCACCATGGGAGGTACTTCCAAAGACCTGCTTACTTTAAATGTTGCTGACCTTGTTGGTGACATGTTCCTCGCCCACCCCATAGTAAAGCTACAAGATCAGTTACAAACAGACACAATCAGAAATTAAATTCAGTCACAAAATTCGAACCATTTAATTCATGCGAAACAATAGCATTGAAAATATATAATTTTTCGTGTAGTATGTAGAATATAATGTAGGACCCAATTACGAATATCCGCAGATACAGCGTTACAGGTCATCAGTAAGCTTTAGCGGGAGACATCTTTATTTTGATGCATGACACTTTCAACCAGCAGCTTCGTGAAAGCAGGGTTGATTTTCCTTCTACTGTTCAAAGAAAAACAAATGAAGTAAATAAATTATATCTGCCGTTTTACTTATCATATCAACCTGACGGAATACATTCAGAGTTGCTCTATAAAGTTGAGGCGGGAGATTATGCTCGTATATCTTATCTCCGAGCTGAGTTTGTCGTTTGACAGGGAGAGATGGAGATATCGTAGTCATAACAACACACCCACGGATCACACATGCAGGCGAAAAGAAGTATCGCAAGTTTTTATTATCACCTCTTGTTTCCCCTCTGGATACCCCATATCTTATAGCTTTGAGGGAAATGATACTGTTAATTGAATGTCAACCTGAGTCAGTCTAATGTGAACAGTCAAACTTCCTTTGCCATACCCGTCACCTGAAGATAATTACCTCTTGATACAATGATAATTATCTTACATTATATATTATTTATTGCCCATCTTCAGATCTTGGAATAGACATATAGAAGAAACGCTGATACGAAATGAATTCATTTAATTGTTAATACAAACTATTGGACACCATTTACGTTTTACCAGTTACGTCTACAAATACTATATATAACAGAATCCCTAGTTGTTTTGTTTTAGCTCAACATCCCTTTAAGGGTCACTAACACAATAGCCCGGCAGATTCTTGCACGGATTTTTGCAGGTTTATCATATCCTAAGCAATTTTTGTGTGTATATTTTGCTGTGTTGCTATGTTTACTTCCCGTTTGCTTTAAATAGATCGATATGTTGATGCAATAACAGCTCATACTGTTGCGTAGTTTTAACAAATTTTGCATTCCAAAATTCGATAAAAATGTTTCAAATACTATTTCGCTTTCGCAATCCGAATAAATTAGCGTATTTAATAACATCGACTCGGGAAATACAACCGAATATCTCCGATAGAAAGAAAACTCTGGTTTCATATATTTCCTAAATAGGCTATCCTCAATAGCCTGAATAGGCATTCTTTCAAAATCCACAAGAGTCCTTCCACATCACACGTGACTTGGCACAAGTAATGTCTACTCATAGAAGTTTATAGTTCGCGTAGACAGGTAGAGATAATAAAAGACTGTAATAACTGATGCATAAAATCACTAGGTCACGATTGGTGATCTTGAATAATGATTTCAGGGGTGGAGTAAGGCCATCATATGAAAAAGGACTTCAATGAAATGTTTAAAATCTTTTTAGTTATATTTTGATATAATGATAGCCACTTGGAAGGGTATTTGTTGGATGTTATTATTGATAAATTGTGATTCATTAATTCCGTTAATTAATTATTTGCTCAGAATAGCTATTTTATTAGCAATATCAGGAAAATATCCCGTAGATATATACTGTCTTGTTACAAGGATGTAAAATCCATCTTGATTTTATACAACAGTATTTTGCTGTTGGTGTATGTCTGTTTATGATTTCAATTTCACTCAAAAACAAATATTATTAATAAAGTTTGCATCATATTGCGTTAGGCTTACTTGAAAAACAGTGTTCACATTCAAACAATATTAAAGCTCCAATACGCAGAGGAACAATTAGAGTCCTGGGGCCCGTAGAGATTTTGACCTCTGCAGCGATGCCCTGGCCCTAGACCCAGGGGCAGAAGGTGCCCTTTTAAATGTTGAGGGCGGACCGGTCAAGAGGCGCTCTTTTAGTCTCGGTCATTCTTGAAGCTTCAAAACAAATAGTAATTCGCTCACTCATAGATTCAACATAATACATAGAAGTTGCCACATACATTTAATATTCATTTGACACAATTAAAGCATGTTACCGGGGGCACCGACACTGAGGACCGCGGTGAGAGGAGGATGCTTCCAATTATTTTGTTAGCAGCAATTTTCCAACGAAGCCTTTTACCTATTCGCCCGATGGGAAATTGTGAACATTGGTCCTGGCTCCCCCATTTTCAAACCCAAAGGCGGTATTTACCTACCGAAAGGGGGGTAAAGTCAAAAGTGTGTGTGTGTGTGGGGGGGGGAGTAGGGGAGAATCACCAACAAAACCGGCTTTTAAATACCCCAAATATTTGTTGAGCTATTACATCATTGATGTTGTTGTCATTTACACGGTAGGGGTGAACTTTGAAACTCGAAGAAGAAAAAATACATATATTGCTTCGTTCAGTTGGAAAACTATGACAACTCTTAAATTATTGAAAATGTAATGGTCATTTCGAGAGTTGAGCCTGAAGGCACAATGTTTTGAACAATAATTTCCACTGCAACATTTAGTCCTCAAGCACTTGCCCTGACACTCAAGTATTCGGTAATTTGATCGTATTCCCAATCATCATCCACCATTATTGTAAACATATATATGAGAGTCCATTGATAATCATGCTATTGCTTTGAAATTGCTTTTTTGCACGTTTTGGTCACTGAAAGAGGTTAAAAGCTACCATATATTCATCCATTGGCGTAGCCAGGAGTTTTCACTATGGAATTATTGAGATTTGTTTATTTCACCAATATGGGAAGGGGTCTAAGGGGAGGGTGTTTTTTCTTTATTATTATTTTTCGGTTATTGATTGGGGGCCTAGGCCCCCTTCACTATGCCAATGGGTAGATCGTCAAAGAAATTCTTCATGACGTCATGTACAAATCTGCGGATAAATTGTAAATGCAAAACTGAGATATGTTTATGAAAAAAATAAGGCAACAGGTAGAATTAAAAGAATGAATAATTGATGTAATTTTAAAGCGTCGTGGTGACATACATTTCTATTACAACACGATGAATTATGCGCATTCGTCTGAAAAAGGATGCACACTAAATTTCTTTCTTTATTTTTCTCTAACTAAGAATACTACCGGTATGTATATTAAACAGACGTGCAGAGATTTTAATGTAAAGCGCATGCAATACCCATTCCCAATATAAAGCACAACATGTTTACAATAATTTATCAAGTTTCTTGCAAGGGCAACTGTGACATCTCCAGGTCCCACTAGACTTACTGCACCAGTCATTTTTCAATACACTGTGAGGATCTTTGCAATGCAATCATTCCTAAGCGGAATGAAATATCAGCATGGTCTAGTCTTTAATTGTTCTCTTACATAATATTTCATGTAACTGATTTCATCATCAGTCTCTTTCCATGTAAACAAAACTAATTGTAATAAAGCAACTTAAGATTTGTCAAATAAATAAATTGGGTAAAAACTATAAGAAAAAAAAAAAAAAAGATTATGAGCAATCTGTTTTGTTTTTTTTCTCTCAAAAAGGCGACGATGAATTTGAAAAGCAGCGGCAATTTTCTTTGAATTTCTATTTACTATCCGTCTCCAAAATTTCAGGATATCCAGTGAAATTTTGGACAATCCGGAGTGGAAAATGAGAAACCCCATACGTTTAGTGTGGGCTAGTCAAATGTGTAGGCTCATACGATGACGTGATACATAAAAGTACCCAATTTTTGGGGTACTTCAAAGTACCCAGTTTTTCGGGCTGCTTTTGGTCTGTATGAATTCGGATGCATAGAATTGTTAGTTCAGATTTTAAAGTAAAAAACGTTGAGCAGAAAGTTTGCTACTATATTTCCAGATTTGCTTGAAAATTGTCCGAATAACAAACAAATTCATAAAATAATTTATTTTCCAATTGGGTGCCTGGCTTTAAATCATCAAGACGCGTCAAAAGGTCCGGTGGGCATGCCCATTTTATATGCATAGGCCTAGCTGAGAGAGTGAAGAAATATCGATCATAGATTTTAAGTTTTGTCGATAGTCATATACAGTGGCTTGGGACCCGTGAAGCAGCTTTCCCCTCCTCGTGAAGCTTTCCGAGAGGTGCGCTGAATTCTGAAAGGGTGCTAAAATCGTCTTGCGAATTACATATTTTACGGAGCAAACCCGTTGGCTTAATAGGAAAAACAACTCTATATAATTATAGCATCATGCTTTGATGGGAGGGGGGGGGGGGGGTAATAGTTTTAATATTTGAGGGGGCGTGAAAATGCTGTTGCTCTCCCTGTAAAATATGGCACGCAACTCCATTGACAATACGCACTGTGCCACTTTCTACCGGGAAAAATTCAAATTGGGAAACTATATTTGCAGTCACGTTTCATCATGTTCTTTGATTTAAATTTGTGGTCATGCGCGACAGGGTAGGGGTAGGTGGCATATCAGACCAAGATGCATTAACGCCAATATTCCAACCAACAATTAAACAGAATAATTCAATCAAGAGTGTACTGTTATATAGGGATGCATGCCTGACATGAGATCTCAGCAGAAATGATTGGGCGGATTATGATAAGTGAAAAATAACGACAGTCTTGACACGCTGTGTTTTGATATCAACTGTATTCAAAAAAATTAGCAATACTTCGAAGACATAGAAAATCATGGTGGAAATGTGTATAAAAACATTAATGATGGCAGTTTTATAACTCTCTTATACAAAATAAACCCATGACTGCAACAAATATGATATGTTTTTGCCCTTTGTCAATTTCTAGCTTGGTTATATCCGGATTATATCTAATCCGGGTACACCTGTGAGAAAAAAAAATCGAATAGGAGACTGAAAATGGTAAGAAACATTTTAAAAACATCTCATGAACGTTGGATTATAAATAGTTTATTTTCCAGCGTTTTGAATTTTTTGGCCAAATCAGTCGAAATGATGAAGTAATTTCTGATTTCATTGTAATACATAATTGTTCTACTTTCTGATAATAATCATTTTTTTTTACAACTTCTGACTTTGACTTGAAAGATAAACGTCAGAAAGGTAGCGAATATGCGATTGGAATATTTCCACCTGGTCAGAAATTTCGCCAAAAAAACTAAAATATAGAATAAATTTGTTAAATTTGAAGCAAAATTGGTCAAAACTGATAATAATTTTTCCGCTTTTTTGGGGCAAAAAGCGGAAGATTGATGATCACGATCTTGAAAAATAGAAAAATAGAGATATTGATTCGTAAAATTGAGGATCTTGATTTGGAAAATCGAAAAATTGTCTTTGCCCTATTTTGAAAAGTGTCCAGCTACGACACCGGGAGTGGTCGAACCTTCAGCATCATTGATCTGGTAAAGGTATCTTAAGCTATTAAATGTAATAAAATATCATACAACTATTACCTCATCATCCATCTCGGGTGTCATCAAATATACTATGTGTATATGTGTTCAACCAATCTTCAAACTGTGATCAGCTAGGTATATAATTAGAACTTGCAAAAGAATTTTGGAATGCTTGAAGACTATAATATTGAAAATTGTAAGTTACATATAAGACGCATAGTCAAGCCCAAGTTTGTCTTTTTTCCACAAAGGCCTTTAACTTCGAGTAGCAGCATCTTATAGGTGGCGGAAGCGGGGAAAGGAAAGGGGGCGGCCTCAATAATTTCAATGGGGATGGTGGGCTGGATCCCCCAATAATCATTTGTAATTTTCATGTTTTGGTATATTCCCCAAGATTTAATTCATATGTTCTCTTTATATGATAGCCTAGACCATGCAGTCCACAATTACAATAATCTTCAATTATACAAAACAAAAACTTTGAAGATTTTTAACACATTTGCTCTAATAGACTCCCTGACTAGAATGGAAAATGTCCAGTCAGTATGGTCATTATTACTTGCATTACATCTGATCAATGACAACTCGCCTCCCTGACCTGATTCTAACACGTTATAAGCCGGCTTTATTGGATGTTGGCACTATTGATTATTGCCTATTGGCCTATACCTGAAAGCGGATATATTTATTTTCTAACATTTTGAAAGTAAGGTGGCTCACTTGCATCATAAAACATGGATAAAATCATAAATGTATAAGGAATTCCAACTGTTCTTTATAAATTAAAAGCTGCCCGTTTCATCCTCTTAATTTTGCAGTAACATGGGTTTTTTTTTCTTTTTCAAATAGCCTACATTAAACAGCAGACATTTTAAAGAATATTGTAAGTCCAAATAGTTTCATTTATGCAAGCCCGTAGCCAGGACTTTGAGAGGGGGTTCGATTTTTCGTAAAAATGGTACTTCATTCCCGCACCTCGGAAAAATCTAAATGGGAACGCGACGTTCTACATCAAGATTTTTTCCCCGAGAGAAGGCTATAGATTCTTCAAATGGTCAGAACCGTTTCTGTATTTCAACAAGCTTTGAAATTCCAAGTGCTTAGTATGTATTTAGATATCTTCAGAGAAAAGTTTGAAAATGTAAGATAATCTATTAGTAATATATTAACACTTTGTGCGATATTTAGTTTATTACATGAACTTAGACACCGAGAGATAGTAGGGGGGAGGGATATAGAACAAGTTCGTTTTAAATGTTTGACAAAATTTACACATGTTCATAGTAAATTATTGGAAGCTTATCAAACATTTTTCTTTTAGACTTTACACACATATTTTTCAAAGAGTAGCCATAGACCTATACCCATTAACATAAACACGACCCTTACAGTGGCTTCGCTCCTTGACCCCACCAGGCGCCCTTATGGGGACCCCTGGACTTAAGCGAGCGCGAAGTCACACTTTTGGAGTCACCTTAACGGAATCATTTTTAAATGGATTTACGCCTGTTCAGTCCCCAAAAAAAAAGGAAAAAAAATATATATATATATATATATATATATATATATATATATATATATATATATATATATATATATATATATATATATATATATATATATATATATATATATATATATATATATATATATATATATATATATATATATATATATATATATATATATATATATATATATATATATATTTTTTTCCTATATATATATATATATATATATATATATATATATATATATATATATATATATATATATATATATATATATATATATATATATATATATATATATATATATATCTTTACGTCCTTACGGAACTGCTTGCGATGATCTGTCTCATCATTGTTTTAATTGCATCATAACAATATAATTTTGGAACATGGCATGGACAGAATTTTATCACGAACCAAGGTGTATTGATCTAAGTGAAACCTGATTTTCTACCTCATTCGTTGGCAATTCTTTTTTGCCTCAACATCGTTTAACAAGGCAAATATCTTCCTTTTGCTCTCACTGTCATTACTATGCTCAGCTGCGCATTGCAGTTGATTGTGTCTGTCTTTTCCAAGCTGCGACTGCGTAGCAAGCGTCCACTAAAGAAGTGATCAATCTTTGGACTAAAATTTTGCATCACTCCTCCACGCTAACCATACCGGCTCCCGCCACAACAGATTCGCCTTTTGCTCTAAGTGGTTGAACATTGGTGAGCTTTGACGTGTACGGAATCCCCTCCTCGTTGTCGTCATCGTTCGTCTCAAGAGGCATATATGGCGGGAAAGTTCCTGACGGATCGACGTGAAATTCATCAGGATCAATCGTGAAACCAAGACTCGGAAACAAAAGTGAAATGGTGAGCAATAATCCACCTACACATAATAAGACAAGGCTTGCCAGTTTTGCACTGTTTAATTTTTGATTGAATTCCACTGCATCGTGATCAATGACAGGAATCTTCGCTTTGTGATCGATTAACTCTTCATGCGGCTGAACAACATAACTTACCAATAACGCTAACAGGCCCAACAGGAGCACGTTCACGCCTACCCAAGCACCTGCTTTCCACCAGAATGACGAACAGTACCTTCTTCCAACACATTTCCTAACTTTCTCTCGGCAACCTCCCAAAGGACCACCCCCACTTTCATATAGCCCATTCTTAGTATCCTTAACACTAGGATCTTCCTCGTAAAAATGGTGGAGATAAGATCTTATTCCAAACTCCGAAGAGCTTGTTGATGGGGTATCAATAGTAGATCGTTCGCTTGTTTCACTTTCTGTTACGCTCTCCAGATTGGGTGGACGAGCAAATACTTTACGGCGAGCCCCAGCGTGTTGAAAGCCACTCGACACCGTAGGCGGAAGTGACGGTTGTTGACTTGGTAAGGGCCACGGTGCATTATCTGTGTTGGTGAGCTTGGTAGGTTCACCTCCTGGGCTAGACGCCATCTTCGACAAAAAACCTGAAGATTGATCAAATTCACACGTGTGCCTTTGCGGTGAGAACCTAATGAAGAATTAATTATCTGTTTTCCGCGTGTGACTCCCCAGCAGCAAGACAGTTAATAACGAGATCCAAGGTCTTAAAAGAAAATGGAGTAACAAATCATACAGCTTTCTTGAATTAATTAATCTCTAAGCATTCCACACAGCACTAAACACACACAAAAAATACAATGCGAGTGACGTAAAAGGCCTTGGTTTTAAATTGATTTAATTTAACTGATTGACTGGTGGCAAAAGTTTACTACTGAACTACGCAATTGTTTCCAGTATGCTACACGCTATCCTGATGAATAGATGAATCAAATCAAAGTACCGTACACTTCTATCTCATAAGACAGTAGCATAAAGCTCCAAAAGACTAACAAAAGCACATTAATGACGCTTATATTATGGAAGCGTACTTATTCATTATCACTATTCATGATACATCGAAAACTGACTGAAACAAATGGACTTCCTTGGAATGTATCAATGATGGAAATGTTCAAAAAAGTAATACAAATAATTCTTTGGCTTCAAATGATTAGATGAAAAGAAAGACCCGAACTCGATTCCCGATTAAGGTAAAAAACAAACAAGATATGTGTTTAAACAAATGAGGTATTATAAAAAACTTGTATGTTAGCGTTAATAACAAAGATATAAAAGGACGACTAATTACCGCTTCATATCACTTGCAATTCTTCACAACAAAGTTGTACACATTTTCTTGTTTACTTGTTTTGGGTCTTCCCTGTTTTGATTCAAGAAAACAACACGCTTAAACGAAACCACTGATTTGTCTTTCAAAACAGAAAATTTTCTCGTTAAAATAACGAGATTTCGTCGGTTGATCAAATTACCCTTTCTTGGTCCATTGCGATAATAAGTGTAAATAGAATTCGGAACTTGAATGGTTGGTCCTTTTCAAAACGGTTTTCACTTTCGCAATTTGTTTTTCTCTGAATAAATGAAATTGTGTCGCTATATCGCTGTTGAGTCAAAGAAATCCAGTGGGAAAATAATCTCTCAAAAAAGGACGGTGTTTAACTCTTGCACAGATTAAGGGGTAACTTTTGACTTGCTTCTTGTTATAGACGGTCACATCAGTACACGGTGCAATCAACATATGTCGTACTGCATTTATCCTTGACGCTACGTATATATCTTTCAAGTGATGATTTCATTCACTTGGTCTAGATGTTGAATATGATAAAGATGACCAGTAAGATAACCGAGGTCGGAATCACCGAAACGGACGCTTGTTTGGCTATTTTGAAACCACTTAACCCAGAAGTGAAGGTATTTTTACCAGATGGGCTGCAAGATCGAGACGACTTGAAATAACTAGAGAGGAAAGAAGAAAAACGATTAGTTAAGATAGAAAATATTAATCACAGGCAAGATGAATAATCATATCTCCATAAAAGAATCTGAAACCTTGATGAAAATATCTTTGTCATTATATAAAAATAAAAATGAAACGAACAAATGTGGATTCCTTTAAGTCGTGTAATTTCTATTCAATATTGAAAGAAAATCTTTTTTTTGTATATAACCGTAATCAATCCGGGATTTTTCCTATTTAAGGAATCTGCAAAGTAGACGTCATGCGACCATTTTGTTCACATCTTGTGATATAATTGTACAGAAAGTTTAGGTGATGGACTTATTGTTATATAATTTAAGACTGTGTTATGTGTAATTTCACTCCTTGAAATTCATAATGTCAAAAATAAAATGCTACTTTTACAAACATTTGTGCTTTTGAAACAACCGTTTCGCGCTAAAAACATTGAGGATTTACAGGCAAAGGTTTTTTTTTTACAAACATATTTCAAATTTATTATACACTGCATAAACATTTTAACCATAACAGGTTAGTGTATACATGGTATAGCGAATGATGATTGGGAAATATTGCACAAAACCGCAGTCTATCTCCATATCACCAAAAGTTCCTAATTTTAGGAACATTTTGGTTCCATATTTTAGAACCTCCCCCCGAACTGATAATTTCAAAAGCAATTTAACGTGTTTTTTTTTTTTATAAAACGTTAATAAAACCTTTTTAAACAGAAACTTAGAGTTAGATAATACGATAACAGTTTGACAAGTCTCCAGCATCACGCGTATACAAACAACTCTTTGCAAGTTGAAGAAAATATTCCACTCAGCTGTTGGAATCACCAGTGCACCCCTGATTCTGAAAGTATTGATAACAATTCTGATAACATTGATTAAAACCCAGAACTTATCAACTATTAAATGCATATGGAAATGCATTCCCAAACAGTAATTTTTTTATATGACGAGAGACAAAGGCCAATCATGTGTTCAACACATGCATTAATGTGGATATGAACACGGATCTTTATGGCATCAGTATATACAAAATATCGGTACTTCTCTTATAAAAAATTAATTGTTGTTGATCTTCGTGAAGTGTTTAACTCAATGGCGAGAGATCTTAAGAGTCTTAATATTTGCAGACTATATCATCGTACGTACAGTCCAGGAGTAGTCGTTTTGTTCATATTTTGCGATACAAATATACCGAAAGATTAAGTAAGAGACCATTTTGTCATAAAGAATGTAAATTTTGGGATGTGTAAATTTATTCTTTAGAACCTGCAATCTCAACGACGAAATTATACGGTTTCAAATATTTTGGGCTTTAAACTGACTGTTTTCCTCGTATTACATAAACGACGTGGTAAATATATACAAAAGCAGTGGATAATATTAAGCCATGAAAGCAATGAAGGTTTATCACTGAGTTTAAAGTTTCCCCGGGCAAAGAAATCTTTTGCAGAGGTATTTGAAATTTGAAACCTATAATCTAATTTAATTTATAACCTAAAATCTATAATATAATTTATAATGGATGCTTTTGGTTCCTTATTTTAGGACCTCATTTGGACTGTCGTATGAAATTAATTTAGCGGCCTACATTTACAAAAGATAGTTTACGACCTTGCGAGGAAGCGGACGGAGTTCAGAGTGCTAGTGTTGAACACTCCGATAGTTAAAGAATATATAGTAGTCAATAAATCATTATTACAGCAGCAACTGTCATTTGAAAATATATTGGATTCATTGTTCATCTACGGTGCATGGACATTGATCGATGTAAAGTGTTCAATTCACTGACAAGCGATTCAATACATCAATCAAGAGATCAAACAAGAGGACATCAATTAACAATTTTACTAAATGGCAGTCACTATTGTAACAATAATTAGTTAGTGACACACATGTATGTTACAAGGTATAGGTCAAAACCATAACAGTAGCAATAAGGTACACAGACAGATAGACAAAGTGTATGAGTTGGTTTAGAAATCTTCAGTTATCAGTAATAGTATCAGTGTCAGTATTATTAGAAACATTAATCAGTCCACACTTAGGCCAAATAGTTTAAACCTAACAAGTCTGCAAGGAAGGTAAGGGAAGGGAAGTGGGGTGGGTGGGTGGAGGAGGGGGGGGGGGGTAAAGCGTTAGCGTGTTTCAAAACTTCAGGTAGTGGAAAATGGATAAAGATATCTAAATCCCATATTACGAGTAGTGATAACTTAAACTTATATTTGATTCATTGCTTATCTATAGTAAATGACAACTGATCAAAATAAATTGAACAAATTGATGATGAGAGATAGAATATGAATGATAATTGTACTATAGTTGCGACAATATATTATCATAGTAAATAGTTGTTCGTCCACTTTTACTTTCGAAATATATCTTGAAATGCGCTGTTTCTCAACAGCTTATACAGATCGATCAAAAACCCATCCACGAGATATAATAATCACACTCAATATTCAGGACTGGTTTACTCGAAACGATGCATTCACAAAGGCATTATTTCAATTTTGTAGGCCTATACAACTAAAATTTTCCGGTAAGTAAAGTTTGCTGGAAATAATGAGAAAAAAAAAGTAATTGTCACTCGGTATTTAATTAAAAAAATCAGCAAAAAGAGCTTTCTCGTACTGACAGCAAATTTCAATTCTATACATTTTTCTAAAATCAAAATACGTTTATCACAAACAGGTGTCTTAATTCTTGAACAGCTTGTAACAGCATAATGATTTCCATGCTTTTATTTTTTCGTCCAATGCGTCTTCTTCGTTGCCAAGATATTGTTGATGCCAGAAAAGCAGTTTCTTGGTATAAAAGATAAAAAGAGGGAAATGTCATCGCTTTTCAACATATTTTAATTCTGTAGGGATTTTATCTTCATACATGAGCACCTTTCTGTCAGTCAGAGATTTCTGCTGGATTAAAAGTAACATTCGCAGTTAAAGTTCATTAGTTTGTTTCATCAACATTTCACATTCAATCTAGAAACTTACAAGTGCCATGGCATATCTAGCTCCTCGTGCCAAATATCATCCTCAATGACTTTAACATGACAAGGATTACGGTGTTATCTTTTCCGTTTTCAATTAAATTCTTTTCTTGTTTTCATGATTTCGGCTTATACTTGATAGGCATACATGATGATATACTAATGATGATATAAACCACTGTGTGTTCAATTTCATAGAAATTTCCCGCATGGCAAAATGTGAATTGCGATGAATCTATTAATTATCCACAGGAAGATGTTAATGAATGCTTTAGTTATGCACGATATTAATACAATTTTATCTTTCATACCATGAAAATTGAGTGGATGGTCCACCGTACGATGGGTGGCACTTCAACGTCAGGTTTTGAATGTTTGATCCAAGGTCAATGAAATTCCAAGTCGATGAAAAGTTACTAAAGTTTCAGCCCCAAATTTCCTTCAGATTTTCACAATGTAATCAAAAATAAGATTAAATGAGTCTAAGTATGCAAACTTGACAATATAAGTGTCTCGCTGAGTGTCATGTAGTACGTTATATATATGGCAGAACAAGTGGAAATCGAAATATAAGTTTTATCGGTACTAAGCATGAACTATATAGAACATTGTGATGGTGGGATTAGGGACGGGGTAATAAGGAAGAGTATTCATTTTGGTTCTTGTAATTTTAGAAAAAATTGAATATTTTTGCGAAAATTGTATATAGTCTTCTGACTATTCAAAGCTTTGTTTTACGTGTACATGAAAAAGACTAATAATGCAGTATCTAAACTTACAGGTAAAAAACAAATAGAACCAACCAAAAACCGAACGAACAAACAGTCTTTATTTGTGTTGTTTTACACTATTATCAGATTATGTATGAATTTCACGCTCAAAATCCCAATACTACCGTCTTCTGTGGATCATTGTATTCCAAAATGATTGCTACATATTCACAATGAAATTTTTAAATCGGTTTTGTAATTAAGAATATCTCTTTCCGTCTCACACCCATGATTAATTGCTCACAATTTTCCTTTTAGATGACCCTTATTTTACAGTAGAATGCTTTCAAAATGGCATAACCCTCTTAAGCTTGCTGTGTAAATTCCATGGAAACGGTGTTATCATTTTAGTGTCTTCTTCAAATGACATTGGGCGGCTTTTAAACTGATCGTGCATGGGTAATTCATTTGCATTTTAAGAAATTGCATTTCAGGTTTCTTGCACTCTTATTAGGACTCAAAGGTACATTGATTGATGAAGTGTAAGGTGAAAACAAAACAGAGTACAACATCAGAGGATCAATTGACTAACTTCGGCCCGGTATGTTTTATTTTAATTTGATGAATCTATTTACTGATGTTATGCCGCCGTTTTATTAAAATGTTGCAAAAAAATAAAATTGTACAGATAGAATAAATAATGGACGTTATGTGTTATAAAATGTGAGAATTTGCGATGCTATAATTCACTCTTTGAAATATACAATTTCAAAGATAAAATAATTATGTCCACAAATATTTGAAAGAACGTGCGGAAAAGCTTAGGTTTGTGCTTCTCTGAGTATTCTCAAAGTTTTCGATTTTAGAGAAAAGTATAAAAACAAAATATCATATAGGTCAAAACAGACTCTCCCGGTCTCTCGTGGATTAGTCGTTTCGAAGAAACAAGTATTAGCCCCTCCTTAATTTCACCATCTGAGCATTTTCATCAGACACGCTGGGAATTCTTAAAGGATTACTGCAGGCGAAAAGGGCAAGGACAAAATCAGAACATGTACCATGATGTTACCTTAGAAAAACATAGGAAATTACATAAAATGCAAATGACTGAGCGATACTGAATTGCATATTGTAGAACGAAAACGTCCATTATTCATAACATAAAAAATGTATTTGAAGTATCACAGCCTGTATGTCTATAGCCAAATACGTAAAAATGCTTTGAAAAAAAAAGAGAAAACAAAACCAATCACTTCTTACCCTCGTGAGCCCCGTTGTCACCGCCCAACGATCCCACGGTTCCATCATGTTAAGAAATGGATCCCGTAAGTTACAATGTATCAAGTTTAGTACAATTAGAACTAATAAAAAAAAATTCTCGCTGTGCCTGTACACACATCAATTACATTGACCTCAATTGGTTTAAATATTGAACAAAACGAAATGTTATTCATTAATCTGGCAGAAATGTTGCAAAAAGCCTTAGTCAGTTAGTACAGTGTCAGCTGATGATGTCATGGCAGCAGCTGAGACCTTTAAAAGACAGAAAATTACGAGAAAAAAAATCAATCACTCTTTCAGCATCCTTAATTGTTTACAAAAGATAGTCGCCTATATACTATTGTTTACGAATGATTTTACGGAAAGTAAATCATTGAAAGATTACGGTAACTCACGAGACGAACTTGAATGATTTTATATGGGGCCCCAAACAATCAGAATTTAAGCAAAACAAATTCATGTGCCGATTTCTTGTACGATAAGTCTGTAGAAATACCGAATGTGTACCACTCAATTGTATAATCTTTAAAAACGTTTTTACGGGTTTTACAGGTGTTTCTTCAAATAGGAACTCTCAGACCATAGGCTGGATTTTGGGGAACAAGGGGGCATTTGCTCAACCCCCCACTTTTCCCGAATTTATAACTTGCGTTTTTTGCATCTTCAGCGTGATTTTAAGAATCCCCCCCCAAAAAAAATCCCCCCCCCCCCCGCACACACACACACCACACACACACACACTACACACACACTCTTGATTTTGCACCCCACTTACGGTATGCAAATCCCGGCCATGTCTCGGACTGATCAAGCTCCCTTTTCCCTTTTCTCTCATTAAATACCTGCCAACCAAATTTGACGTGTTGGTGGCGTGGCAGTGCTGCAATATTCTATCAAATGACGTCAATGAAAGAAAGATACATTTGATAGTTTCAGGGCCGCCGATAAAGAGGAAAACTGATCATAAATGGGGACCGTTAAAATGGCGATTTAGTAGTTAATTTTCTATTACACTTTGGCCAGTAAGCAATAGGCCCTGATTGTTCATAAATTTTCCATGGAGTATTTCATTGTTGAAATGTTCGAAGGGTAAAAACGTACAACATATCAATATATAGGCAAAAAAAGAAGAAAATTTATCGATCATATAGTAACCCGACCTAATTAGACAACATGGAGTAGCTGATCTCATCACCTTAAACATACAGCATAATGGGGGAAATAGCTAATGATAATAACTATTTGGGAAATGGTTAAAAAAGGTCACTAGCAGCTCTGTGACCTTTGAACTTTTTACCATAGAGTTAAGGGGACACAAGTTCATGTACCATGTGATAAAAACATAGTATTGGTATAGGTCTTGCACTTTCGGAATTTAAAGTGGCTCAAACATTGTACAAATTACATTAAAAAAATAATAATAATAACAATACAAATCACATATTTGACCTCTGACCTTGACCCTAATCACTGAAACAACTTCTAAATTTTTCACATTTATCGTACCCTACTGCATGACACCATTCATGCTCACGTTACACTTACCATTCCACCATTCCATTACTATAGGGGAAAATGGTAAAAAGTGGTCAATAGCTCTGTGACCTTTGACCTTTCGACCCCAGAGTCTACGGGACACAAATTCATGTGCCAAGGTACCATGGTACACATAGGGTTGGTAAAAGTTTTGTACTTTTAAAGTTTTAAATGGCGAAATTGTTTGCATAAAAAGCGCTTATGTTACCATTGGCCCATGACCTTTTACCTTTTGACCTCCAATTATTATATTTTTGTTAGAATGTTAAACCCTACCCACCTATGCAACTTGTAAAGATACCAAGTAATTCCTTAAAAAGATACAACCATCACCATAAACTTGTTTCATTTGACCTGTGACCTTTGATCTTTGTACCCGAAACGTTGGAGACAAAAGTTAACGGCCAGGGGTACCCGTCCACCAATTTTGGTTTATGTGTGTATTACAGTTTTTGAGTTATAAGCCACACAACATACGCACACACACCACACATACACACAAACACACGGACAGACGCAAAAATCACCAAAACCTTATGCCCCTAACCCTAATATGAGGTCATCATATGAGACCTCTGGTGGGTCCCACCGGGCCCCTAATAACAAGGGGGTGTCCATGTAGTGTAGGAGGTATTTGCCTATGCAGCAAAGTGACTCTCATCGCAAACTATAAAGGCTTAGCTAAATGACATAAGCCATGTAAGTAGATACCTGATAGTACATGTCCCAATGTTGTCCCCATGGCGCGAATGCAATACCAGTGAAAATTTGGTTTCGTTTTTATCTCTATATGCAGATGTCTCTTACATATTTGGAAAGACAAAAATTAAATATTTCGAAACATTCTTTCCACAAGATTTTCAGCTTATCGATTCATCAACTTCTGTGTAAAGCTATACGTTTTGTTTTCTTATTCGTCAAAATCATTTGGTCAAAACAAGAGGTTTTGTAACGCTGTATACACAGACAGTTGAAGTAAATTAAATCGTACACACTGAGATGCCTCCCAAATGGAAACAGCGTACATCAGGGACAACTCACAGTTTTGATAACATCAAGAGGAATGATATTGTCACTCGGATTCCTACTTTTCTTGTAAATTGCAAAATCCGGAGAGACGTCCAATAGCACGACAAAGATCTAAAGGCTTGAACTGTCTTTCTTCAAGAACTATTATCCGTATTTTTTGACATGAATTGTTTCATCTCATTTATAATGGAACATAAAATGAGTACGATGGGTGAGTTGATACAAATCTTGATCCAAAGCTTGTGAAGGAGACATTTTAGTGTTTGACGTATGCGTGATACAGACGCTTTGAACGTTCGAAAGGCAGAAAGGTAGATGAATATTAGAGCAGCGAGCTGAAAATGGAATTAGTTGGCCAAAAGATGTGAAAAATAGGTGCAGGCAAAGGAAAGAAACGGGATCTTACGCCATATAAATGATGAAAATGTCTGGAAAACATGGCAAAGGTCTAAATTTTGAAGAAGCAATTATACCCTTTCATTTACTCTTCGGCTGTTCTGTAAAATGTAGAGTTTGAACGATGTTAAAGACTTCTATTTGAGACAGTACTTGACAATACTTTAGGAAATCAACGCTCAGCGACGTCGACCATCCCATCTTCATTCGAATATACTTCTGAACAAATATTCCTTATATAATTTCCGATTTATGATTTACTTATTTTCTTTTCTTTTTTCTGGATCATGATGCATCTTGCCTTTTTTCGTTTAATTCCCAAAAAAAATGGTGACGGTCATTAGTAATTTTGGATTGGTTAATTTTCAAATTAAACATATTGATTACAATCTATTTCTCGAAATGTTCAGTCGGGTGATATGTATTGTTCCCCTACCCTCGTATATAGGCATAGCTATAGTCTACGATGACTTATATGTAACTGAGACAAGGTTTTTATATTTATGTTGTTTGCACCTTTTTAAATATGCCCGAACGTTACTGTATACAGACATGCTGACCTTTCTAATTAACAACTCTTCTCTTGGTTTGGGGTTAATAACCACCAACATCAATCTTATCTAACGATTTGTGTCCATCGGCTATCTCTGACCATCGATCTGGACACAATGTCATCCGGTTTCTCTTTCTTTCTTTTTTTTTTTTTTTCTGTCGCCGCGTATGGTATGTAATTTCATGCGAACATGATTAATAGAAGTGTCAGTCTGGTATAACTATATATTGCGTCAAATAAATTGCATTGCATTCTAAAGGTTCGTTTATTTATAATTACCTACATGGGACTAGTTTTTGTTCAGCTCTATGTAATATAGTTCATATACTAAGCAAGAAACACTAGGAAGTTGGACATGCGATGGGTAAACGACAACATATATCACGCAACAATATTTATGCAGGTTTATATTACAGTATTGAATGCACGTGTGGGTGATCTGCCTCCAAAACCTTAATTAATGCTGCAATATACGTCACTAAAAAGAGTGTGAGCAGTATTTTACCTTTGCGTTCCATGTTATATATGAAAGCACAGCAGAAAGATTGATTAAGACCACTTTGCTAATGTGCTCGTAATTCTGGATTATTCACATCTTAGTCTACTTTAATACAAAATCTCGTAACTGTGGCCTCTTTCAATCAATTGTACAATAAATTTTGTGAAATCAAGAAATTTAAAAAAACTAAAAACATATTTCAGGCTTTTACAGATAACTATCTGCATGATCGGCAAATGTTTTGACATGATAATGTTGTAAGCAAACCCATCTATTTTGATGAATGAATGAATGCGTCATAATGATTCTGTCAACTGCATGCTCAAGCTCCATGATAGCAATGATTGAAGGTCAGTACTCGTGTTAATGTGGAAACAACAATTCAACGTTTCTGATTGGCAGATCATATTTACAGAAAACCGACAAGCTAATCAAAAACTACAGCGGAAGTGACGTTGCTGGTATGTAGCTTATTTACTGGTGACTAGATTCCCTCTCTGATTACCTTGAGTGATTAATGACTTGTCACGATATACATGCATGTGAGTAAATTACCAAATCTAATCAATATAGTTATAAATTATATTCCCTCATCAGTGAATGTATTAGGGCCACTTATTTTTGCTCATCCTAGTGGGCTACTTGGTCTGTTTTCATATGATAGACTTAAATGATCACTCATCTGATTAAAATAAAACCAATCAACAAATCTATCAGAATTATGCATCATTTGAGTGCATAAAAGATGAAATCCAAATATCACGATAAATAACGCGAAACGGCACATCTGCTGCAGACGAAGGCAATAAACTGATTGTACAGATGTATAAATTAGTTAATATATTTTCATAATATCATATTAATAAATTTTCATAATGTTCCACTGGCAGAAAAAAGTGTCAATATAAAAGTGATTTAAAGGTGAAATATCAATTTCATTCATATTTTCCTTGATTTATTGATCCATATCCGTCAGATGATAAATTCATTCTATCTGTCTATGACTGATTAGAGTGCATCATCACTCCCAATACATATTTGAATTAGTAATGCGGCTTATACAGTTCTCATAGGGTAAATCTTGTTTGGGAGTTGAAATGTATTTAAAAGAAGTAATGAAGAATCTGCTATATAGCAACTAACACGCTTTTTTCTCGTTAATAATCTATGTTCTTTTAAGTCTGACTTAGTGTAAATATTCACTACAGAGTGCAATCATGAAGGTCTTTAATCCTAAGTAGAATTCACGCAGACATATAGATAATAATCACTTGGTGAATAGTACGTACTCAGTGCATGTGGTCATCAACCCTTCACTCAATAATCCCAGATTTCATTCACCCATGATCTTATATTTTCAATTAAAGACTCAAGTCAATTACATTTACCACTTCCGGCTCAAATTCTAATTATTAATTCGATTGTCCTAGATAAATTGCGATTAAACTGTTAAAAAGGAAAAATTGTGTCTCCTAATTTTTACTCTGGACATAATTGGAGATACTGAATTAGGCTGTAAGGTCTATCATATAACCTAAGATTAACTCGACAAGCTGATCGTATTTGATAAATCTTCGTTATTAAGTCACGTTCCAATCATACTAAACCACAGAATAAGAAAGGAATCACTTCATCATTATTTTATTTCGGTTTTGTCTTATATGATCATCATACAGATTTAGAAATGACCAGTCCTTTGCTTTGAAATCGACAAATACTTGCGCTCAGGCTGACTTTTAAGTAAACACGTAATGTCACGTTTCCAACGTGAACAGAAGAACAGTAGATTATGACGAAACCGCTTTCAAGCATATGCCGAAACGCGCTGTTAGAGTGAACAATACTTTGATAAGGTGGTTTTCACTCCTTCTTTATCAGAAGACTTAAGTAGATGTTTAAGAAGAATCGTCAAGTTGTATTCGTAAATGGAGGAGGTAACATATTGGCTAAATTGCTAAAATTTACCAAACGCCATTAAAATAGGTCAAATCAAAATATGTTGATATTGACCTGTTGACCAGTTTGCAGGTTTATTCACCTGAATTCACCCGTTTTCCACACATCACCACTATGTGAAAAGAATCAAGGTATAGATAGCGCGATGCTCTTGTAGGCCCTAACCCCTTATTGTCGGTACAAACGCCCCTTAAACTGTTAAACTGATTAATACTGGTAGCATCAATGACAGACTGTGAAAAGGCATTCCATTCCATTAGCCCGAAGTTTTATAGAATCACCTCTGGCAGTCTGGTGATAAAATGTCATTAAAAATCAAACAAGACTTTTGTATGTGTGAGCATAAAAATCTTGATATTTTATGTATTTATATGAATTTGGAGATAATTTCATTATTTCTTTCTTATAAAGCCATGTGTTTATCTTTTAAAATTCTTCGAATGATAGCCGTGGTTTCTAAAAATAAGAGCTGTTGTATGGATCTGAACCCAATTTACATCAAACTGGAAAATATTTCATACATCACATATGTTGACCGCACATGGCACATCCAATTTGAATTGGGGGTATATACACTCTCGTTTCAAAACCTCTGCTACGTTAACTGTGATACCTTGAAATTATAATGAATTAAGGATAAGCATTGCAACAACGGATTAATGTACAACACTTAAAATGTTATTCAACTCATTACATCACAATGATGATTTAGAATGCAACAGATGTAAGATGGTTTCAAGCATTGATAAATGAGGCCTTCGAGTGCCACCAGTTCTTTGAGTATAAACATCATGAACAGATAAAGTTCTAAAAATCACAGATGAAAGAAAAAACAGTCGATATTTGTCAGTTACTTTGCAATGACAAGACGGATTACAAATACTGATAATAAAAAACGATGTGGTAGATCAGCTCAATTATTGCAGTTCAAGGACAATAAAACGTAAACAAATCATTGAGAAACAAAGTCAATATTATTCAAAGATTAAGAATACAGGGATCACATGTCATCCAGTATGAGATATTTTAATTTGGAACTTAACAGCTGAAAATTGATTTCTAGTATACGATAAGATGAACCTAGCCAGCATGAACAGTTGGGCCCCATGCGAGTTTCACTTGGGTGAAGAGGGCTGAAATGGGCAGGGGTTTGCCAAATCGAAGCCCACATGGGTTCCATGTTGGTTAAGTGTGTGCAAGTAGGCAAGGTATACATATGGGCTACCCACTTGGGGCCCATATGGATTACACAGGGGCAACCACAAAATCTACTGAACGCACAAGGGTTCCATATTGGTACCGCAAGGGCCCTTACCGGCTAGTCCACCTGGTTCCTGCAGTTGGTTGGGCAACCTGGCCAAAACTGACTGGGCCCCAAATAGTCAGCTCATGATGGCCACAAACAGCAGCCCCCTTGGGGTCCATGCAGGGCCTAACTGTGTGTCTTGGAAGCTGCGTGCAGGTTATCTGAATTCCCTTTTTATATCAAACTGCGAATATTAACACAATAAAAACTGCATTGTGTTCAAATCTGCCAAAAAAATAATTATTGCATGTAATGCAACTAATTACAAATTTTACTTTTGATTAGCTTTCTGAATTTTAAGTCTAATGATTCAAAACCTACGCATAATTGGGCGCCTTCGGATAAATAGCTTGATCAGATCTCCGTTTTCTAATTTCAATCCTATTTCAATCTCCATACCATCAACATTTTTAAAGTGAACCATTCAGTGGGCTCAGAGACACTACCAACCTTCAGCAGAAAAATGCATTATTTGATGGTTACCAATGGTTGGATTTGCATTTAAAAAACTGCAAAATTGAAGGAAAATATAAAATGTGTATGAACTGCTTTCAAGCTGGTCACGAATTCCCGTTAAAAAAATATACAGCAATTTTCAGTCGCGTCTTGGAACAAAACAACTGAAACAAAATTCAAAGACGGTTTTAAATATCTGTAATATCGATGTCCTTTCTAGGAAAACGTACATTCCGTTATAGCTTATGAAACAAAAACATCCCAATGTCTCACTATAGTATTTCAAAGTAGAGCGTATCAACTAATTAGCGGAAAAAAATTGCATACTTCAGAAACCAATTTTACAGATTACTTTTTGATAAGGAAAAAAAAAAAGGATCGATGTGAATTCTCGTATACAACTACTCTCACACAAGTGAATCATGAAGAACTTAAAAGGAATCTTTACACACCACATAATAAAACGAATGCACAGAAAATCGTAATCCGCTGTAGTACTTTGTTATTTGTATGCATACATTTTTATTTCTTATTCACCCGCCATGATGATTGTTATTCCAGCATGCCGCTCAGAACACAAAAACGCAATATCAGTAAGTTTAACCTTTCGAATTGTAGGCCTATATGATTATCATGATAAAATCACAGATTTGTATTCAAACAAAGGCTTACCAATGGTCTCCGTCTTATCAAGATTTCTTACTCGAATTTTACATGCCTGCAGCCTGCATATCATGTCGTATAAGAGCAGAGAAATGCCTCGAAATGAGGCACACGGTATATTATATTTAGTCACAGTTGGTAATGATAAACGCTTTCAAATTTCAGCGAAATCTTATTTTGGCACCAAGATCGTAAGCGTAGAGGTACTTAATCATAAAAGTTAAACATTTAAACGAATAAGATTCCTAGGGGTCAGTGGGAGGCGAATGCCTTTTACGGCAGTATGGGGTATAGTCTGTCTCACCGACTTTCTACAACGTCAGCATGTAATCAAAGTCTCAATTAGACAAGAAACAACAAATCTTCGAATGTTACTGTTTTGATAGTTGCTCAACTAATGTTCCAAATATTTTCCAACTGTTCAAGCTTTGATCGAGATTATCCTGGTAGAAAGATAAAAAGAAAAGTCGTCAAATTTGTTGCTTGATAACCTTTGACCAAGCATGCCAAGTTGACAATTGACTAATTTCTAACATCATTAAGTTGGCAAATCCATATATCACATTAAGCGTGTATTAAAGTATGTCATAGTTAGGTTGGGTTGGATGTTGTTTTAATATGCCAACATGTGGAAGTATTATAAAATGATAAAGTATTACGCCGCCACATCGTGTCATTTCCATTCACTTCCCTTCGTGTCCCAATATCCTTCCCCTGAAAATTTACTACATACTTATCTTCTTAAAATTGAAGCAGTGAGTTGCAAGTACAATATTATATGATAAACTCAGAACGCAAAATTTAATTGAATGCGATTTGAATCGCATTATCAGTCACTACTGTGAATAATGACTCATAAAAATGGTCGGTAATTACTGACATGTATTATAATATGGTAATACATATCACGACAAATAGATGAGTATTCATAACAATATGCTTATAATGACAATTTAATTGAAAAAAATGTTTCTACTTGGGGATCAATACTTGCAGAAGAGCGCATAAAAACGTCATCAAGTAATTCAAGTCTACATTATAGCAATCTATTTTCATCACCCAAAATCGTCATATAAATTCATTTCATAAGCATAAGTTACAATGGAATGGGGAAGTTATTATCACATGCAGGTTGTTGAAATATTAGCGAACTATATAGCAACGATGAAAGGGATTGTTGTAACCATAATGAAAATTGACTATAATGCATGAAACATACCCTGAACAGAATAAACTAAGCATGTTGGGTAGTTAAAACGCAAATCGACGATGTACTCTCTTGTTGCATCTCCTGTAGATGCCTGGTGTTTTTTATATCTTGCTTATTTTAAGCCTTTCCTTAGATATCTATTGAAGACACCTATCGTGCCTGAAAGCATAATTTCATCCAAAGATCGAAAGTTTGAACAAAAAGGTCAGGTTCTTCCTGAAAAAAAAAAAAAAAAACAGCTGCCAAATGAAGCATCTTGATTGTCCAGGGATTCATATCATTATTAAGTTACAACATGTTTAAGTATCATTTTGGTTGAAGACTAAGGCAATAATCACGGCAAAATTGGTGAATGGTGGGATACAATCTGGAGAGTTCTCAAGAGGAGATTTAAAGGTCATCTTTAGTGATTAAAATGTGGCGGCGTACATTTTGTTCCAAAACGATACCGATTGACCTATCAATGTAAGTGCACATTGTGTTTTGATTATTCAAAACACACCAAATGAGATTTATTTATTTCTACGTTAGAGACAATAACTGGTCTTTAAAAGGTAAACTAGATTCAAGTTGACCCCTGGACAGTCAATGGGATATGGCAATTCTCGGAAAAAAATCTTTAAAATTAATTAAACGTGCAAGTCTGTGCCGAACGGGAGAAGTCCCACTCGACTGCTCGACAGCTCGACAGATCTTTACATCTTCATTCACATACGTCATGCAGTCGTTTTGTTCAAAATGTGCAAAAAAAAGCATAATTTTTTTCATGATGCAAGAATTTACTGGTTGGGAATTTACAACATAGATAAAACAGTCGTCTTTTTTGCAAGAAGTGGAGGGGGGGGGAGGCAGGGGGCATGGGCCGTGACCTTCAATAACTATACAACAAACAAAAAAATTGAAAGTCTTACATTCCAAACTTGGTCAAATTGAAAAATTGTCAAACTGAAGATTTGCAAACTATTTCTTTGTACACAAATATCAGTAGCACACCATATTTTCAAAATAATGGACGGTTGACCACTACACTAAACACACAACCCACACTCTATAAATAATGGTCTCTTATTACGCGATTCAAATTTACGCCAACTAAATTCACTTTGCGGAAACTATGACCTGTACTGATTAATTATATCGTTTAGATACTGACCTAAACAATGCTCGTTTGCTAATAACAAACGTTAATTGAGCTGTTATTGTCTTATTATGATGCAGGAATGAGTATAGCAACAACGCATACATCAGGAATTGATGTCTTTTTGACAATGTTTAATTTCCACTCTCCCACCAGACTGATTGATTGCATACATTCAGCGTTAAAATAGCTCTTTAATTGCTTCATCTTTATTAAAAGTCGACTGGCCCTATAGACTTCAGAACACGAGTAACGTCACTGGATTTACAATGAAAAAGTATTTGGTGAAGCTGGAAGCCATTCCGATTTAGTTCCCGCGGATTAATAATGTCCACATTTCAAAGGCCATATCATACAATAAAAATCAACGTTTCTGATTGGTCATACATAAATACCGACAACCAACCAATAACCGCCGCGGAAGTGACTAACACACGGTATATAAGCACGTAGCGTAATTATAAACGATCTCGCCAGTGCACCACAACTGGTTATCAAAGGCCGTGGACATTGACTTGGTTGTCGATGTTATGTCTGTCCGTACGTCGTACCTGTGTTCTCGTCCGGGTCGTATTAAGCGTTTCGTGATAGCATTTGTACTATCATAACCGAATACGCAGGCGACGACCCCGTCATTGTAATTGTGTGTTCAACTCTCTCTCTCTATAAACGATCTATCTACCTACTGTGGTGTAGCGGTTATCATACCTGTCAACAGACCACGAGGCCCCGGGTTCAATCCTGGGGTGGGTAGACACGCCAGTGCACCGCAACTGGTTATCAAAGGCCGTGGACATTGACTTGGTTGTCGATGTTATGTCTGTCCGTACGTCGTACCTGTGTTCTCGTCCGGGTCGTATTAAGCGTTTCGTGATAGCATTTGTACTATCATAACCGAATACGCAGGCGACGACCCCGTCATTGTAATTGTGTATTCAACTCTCTCTCTCATAAACGATCTACACCCGGATGTTGAAGGATATATATGAACATCGCAATTTTACTGAGACGAGATTCCTTCTGTAACAAATGACATATCGTGAAGGCACAATACTTCAATTTGATTTAATGTAATAATTATTGAAAATGTTGAGAAAATCGACCAATGGCATCGTTAGTCGTATATAAATCATGTTTGGACAAGGGTTATAGGAATACCACGACAGCATGACTTTTCCGGCAAGGTGAAGTCATTCAATTTTCCGAATTCTAAAAAAGGAATCTCTTTTCAAGACATTTTCATGACCTTCACCAATAAATGCGATCACCTCCGCAACGGTAATCATTTTGCATGCATTGATTATGTAAACATTCCGACCAATCAGAAAAGTTAGATTGTATCGCATCTCCACGGTATCCAGTCAACACGATATCTGGCCTTTAATCCTAAATATTTCCACTATTCCACGTCATGATCATTAAGGTTAAACTTTCCGGTCTTCCAAATAATAATCCTAATCTAATATTTCCAAAACCTGAAACGTCATCTACATTTTCTTTGCCTCAAATTTCAAAAAAACACAACAACAACAAAAATCATGAGGGGAGAAATTACCCGTTTGCTGTACCCATTTTACTCCAATTGTAAGAAAAATTCACCCCATAATCCACTTAATTAGCTACGCCATACTGCAGTGTTCCGAGGATCTAGTCAATATAACTAATTGCTTTTAGTTTCAATACTTTTGCAATACTTTCACTTTCACTTCGAAATAAACACGAATAGAGAATGTATTCTTATTTCATTCTCACCACAAAATGCACAAATATCAGAATACAGGAATATTCAAAACCGGTACGACCGGACGACGTTATACCTTTTCTCACACTCATGTTTAAAATCACACATGGATTATCTTTGTATCCTTTTCATAGCAAAATCAGAAAATGTCGGACCGTATTTCAAGAGATTGTTGTGGTGATCGATGTTTAGATGCAAAATATTCACGACAGTAGATTTTCTAAATGTCATAGATTTGTAAATAAATCACCATTACAAATATCAATACGAGTTGTCGCCCAAGGGTGTATACGAACCTCTCTATCCAACGGATTTTCTATATGTATGCTTTATTTTGTGCTTGCATTTGCAAACAAAAATGTGAAGAATTAGACTATGTAGAAAAGTGATCAATGTTTGCAAGAGCGTTGCCTTATCTTACAAAGGGAGAGGCCCAGGGTTATGGCGTCGCCCGAAATTTTTGCTGTGGGACGCCAGATACCGTCACTGAGTAACCCAATTATCTGATTATACGCCACCCAAAGATATTTACATATTTGTTGAACCCACTAAATGCAACACCGAAGGTTAATAGCGGTTAATGTAAGTATTTCTACATCTGATATGAAACTTGGAATGGACTTTGGGG
>JAIGNY010002171.1:3690000-3700000 GCA_020152595.1 Chiridota heheva
TATACCTCATTGGAAAATTCTTGCGTGAAAGTCAGCGTTATAATATGTTTCCAATAGTATAAATGTTTGATTTTTGTCTTCATTTTGTAGAATGTGCAGTTATTTCCAGCGAGGTACCATTTTTATAACGTCCTGCATAGACTGCAATGTTGTAGCACACCCTTTAGTCTTATGTTTTGGCGGTTTTTATCATAACTACTTCTCAGTTACTGTTTATTGTTTAGCATCTTGAAGTATTTGCCAACAGAAGACACATCTTATTAAAAGTGGCTGTCAGTCATCGATTTAGGGGAAATGTTACCCGTTTTGGTGTTGAATGTGATTTAGCAGCAACTGAGCAAAGAACCTTAGTACATTGCACATTCAAATGTATTTTAAATAAATGAAAGATAAACCGATGGCGTATGAATGAACACTTTAACCTTTTTTTTTCTTCATAAAAATCCCGTAGACGTTAAGTTGAAGTGCTCTAAGATCCAAGAAAGTGTAACACTGCTCATAACGTTTGTCACCAAAAGCCTAAGATTAACGTTTACCTGTTTACATCGCAGAATTAATCTGAAATGTTTGTCATCATTCTCTGTATGAGCCTTAATTCAGCCCATGAATATACACTTCAGCCGACAAACATACTTGTTTTGTATTGTCAAACATACTTGCTTGACAATACACTGATCTCTTTCAAGTATAAATACCAAGTGCCAAAAAATAGTGCGATTTGTTACATACGAAAACCTTGACAGGTTTGCAATCTTATCTTCTGTAACTAACGCATAACCCCAACAACAAGACTCGTTAGTCTCGTTAGTGCGTTCCATTTATTTCTCTGCATTGTCAGTTTGTATACGAAATTTGAAATATGAATCAACCTCAATATTATTCGCAATACGTTCAGGGCAGTAAGTCTTATGTATGAAGCTAATAAAAACACGTAGTTTTCATAGCAAATGAATGTTAAACGATATCGAGTGGAGAGGCGGTAAATTAAGCATCGAGTAGAACGGCGCAGTGACCAGAATCAGATTCTGCAGCAATATTGTTACGACAAAAGCTTAACAATGTACATCGAGGTAAGATGATTAATGACGCTCTCCGTGGCGTCATTACACCGATTTACGGAAAAGGAAATGAATGTGTGATATTGTGCAGCGTAGATATACGTTAATTAGTGAAAAGAAATATGTTTGGAAAGCGGGAATTTGCTCACAGTGTGTAACTCTCTGATATATTAAACATAACTGGTGAACACATTGACGTCCCAAAGTAGGTTTCCATATGTATAATATGTAATCTGTGGGCCAATACTAAAAATTATCTTTATATCTGGAGTTTCGTAGTCCACCTCTTGGGGCAACACAACAAATAAATAAATCTGTTGGGAATAACTTGCTTATTGATAAACTGCAGTTTCACCAAAATTTCTTGCACGTTAAGGAGTAATTAAGAAAAAATGTTAATTTGATATGAAAAACGGTCTATTTTGGCTATTATAGGCCTGTAGGGTGCCCAAAACTGCAGCCAACTTACTGATTTTGTGACTTAGGCCACAGTCTGACAGTACCAACACTAAAAGCACTGATTAAAATGCAGTTATTGAGTAATTTGTTTTTTAAATGACACAATAGAGTCTCTGAATACAGAAAGGAAGCATATCATTACGGTCAATGGAAAGATAATTTATTTCACAATCTTTGTCTTATCATTTTGAATCTGCTGAATATAAAAATCTGAGTCTCTGTTATTGTTGTAAAAGCAAAAAAAAAATGATTAACATGTTAGGGAAGGAATACGCAGGCAATGGTAAAAAAAAGAAGAAAAAAATAGGATTTTGATATGGCCAATTGCAACATCGGTCCTGAGCATTTGCAACATTGGTCCTGATTCCCCAATCAATTGCATAGACGGGATTTGCCCAATTAAAGTGGGGGAAGTCAAAAATAGGGGAAGGGGAATCACAAAAGATGCAAACAAAAAAATCACCATACAAAAGTATACATATGGAAAATAAGGGAGGGGAGGGGGAGGCAGTGGCAAGTTCCCCCTTGCTCCCCCTAAACCCCGCTTATGCTCAAGCCACATGTGTAGGAACCATATGTGTAGATCTAGGGGCGCGCGGCCCCAACTTTTCCGAAAACTGACAAAAGTGCCCTTTTTGGAAAGTAAAAAGTGTCCTTAGTATAACTGTACCCTTACCCCGATTTCCTTCCGACATCCTGCCCCAGGGGAGCGGAGAGTATCAGAGGGAGCCCGGATAGTATAGATAATTGTAGAGTCTCTCTAACTAGAGCGACACAAATTTAATCAGCAATATTTTATTCGCGATGTTTCTATATTATGTTTGTTTATCCGCGGAAATAAGCCAATATTGCCTGTATAACAAGACGATTTAGTCTACCGGTGGACCAGGTCACATGACAACTAAGACAACTGGATAAGTTATATATGTCCAGGGATGTACACGCAGAAGCTTTTAACTGTTGATCAAAATATTAGTTTTGATTTCTCCCTTGTTTTGGCATGCTCATTAGCTCATGTTAATTGTCTTACTATTGCCATGCATGTAGCGCTCATTTCTGTAATTGAATATTTGTGTGCAATGGGAGGAATGATTATGACTACGCATTTCCAATAATGCCTATCAAAAAATATCTTTGAAAATATAGAAGCTACGTCTGTACGTGTTGACGCCAAGCGGCCGGTTCTACATTTGCACTTTGACTTCCCAATCCCCATCCTCGTTATTTCAGTGGTTTGATTGTGTTATAGCCTCCCGAGACTGTCCTGTAACAATCATAATTCGTTCTACCCGGAGCCTGAAACACTTTTTATCGGTTTTCTTACTGCTCATCTATAATAATGCTTAGAGAAGCAATGATTATATACTTTGATATTGTAGGTAACAAATATATTTCCATTATCTGTCTATTTTAGATACAAAACTTATTCAAGTTTTCGAAGGATTTATGGAATAGTGTCAAAGATGAGATGCAGGATGATAGAGAGATCCAGCGATGTTCATGTGGACCTGACCTGGATGGTTCACAAATTGGTTATAGGCCAATGTATTTTACGGAGTATGCGTACTTAGATACAAGGTCTAACTCACTTTGCCGAGTTAAACTGTATACCTCGTTACTATAGTATCTCGCAATAGCATTAAACATAACGCCAAGAAACTGACCATCTAAACAAAATCAACTAGTAGACTACTACGAAGCAACCATATGTTATGCTTCTATTCAATGATGTATACATTGCGCAGATTCGCTTTAATCATTAAGACATTGCTGATGCTAAACTTACCGAATGTATATATTCCTGTAAATTAAATCAAATTATTCCATCAGCATTTCAAAACATTTTCCGAGAGAAAATTCGCCAAATGATCAAATATTCCTTGATATATCGACCTAATCCTATAACACGTCTATCCTTCTCGATCACTGCAGAAGATGAATGTAAACACAACCTACCGATTGCAACCTCATCTTTCACACATTATGGAAAAATCATCTCATTAAGATACGCACACAAAAGTGCGCTCTGCAGCTGATGGCGGGAAAATTTTCTTCGAAGCGTTAATCACTGCTTAACGATATGAGTTTTTTTTCTTCTTCAGATTATGTCACACCAGTGGCGTAGTCAGTATTAAAAAAGTGACGGGGTCCGAGAAGGTTCTAGACCTCCTCCCACGTGGAAGTGTTCAAATCTGTGGGCAATTTTGTTCAAATTTTTGCAAAACATATATGAACAACCAAGACTTTCCTAATCTTTTAAAATATCCTCAAAAACAATTGTGTGGGGATTGGGGTTGGGAGTGGGGGATTGGGGTTGGGGAGTGGGGGATTGGGGTTGGGGAGTGGGGGATTGGGGTTGGGGAGTGGGGGATTGGGGTGGGGAGTTGGGGTGGGGGTGGTGGGATGGGGTGGAGGTGGGGGTCCGGGCCCCTCTACCTCCCGTGATTATGCCCTGTGTCATACGATACTAATGAATTATTTTTGCTAAGGTGAAAATTCCGAGTAAGATCAGATAACACTTTTTGGTTTATTGCCACTTGAAATCTTGCCAATTTTCGAGAACCGACGGAAATCCGGAAATATTGATCAAGCAAAATGAGTACAATAAACTTTCCGCCGCTGATTTTTTTTAACATTAGCGACTGTACGAGATTTTTCTGCAAAGGGGAATGGTTAAAGGGGAATGGTCAAATTTGCCAATAACATGGTCAACTGTGCAATGATCTAACAATGGTCCAAATAAAACATGATGAAATTTGACCATGGTAAAATTTGTTGTTCAATTTTGACTATAGCTAGATTGGTGCATAGTTGACCATGCCATGGTAATTTAGCCTTTCCTTTTTTAGAGTGCGTGGGTCCCAGAATTGGGGAAAGAATAAATGGCGAGTTAGAAAGTAGCAACTTAACCAAAAGGTGAGTTTAATCTAAGGAGACTAAAACAATGTGAAACGTGCCACTGGCTTAATCAATTAATAGTTTGTTAGTCATCGAAAAGCTTTGCAAACTTTTCTTTCTGTTTCTTTCAACCTCTCCCCAAGACAGCTCCAGTAGGGCCACGATGACGCCAATACTTTCCACAATGCATACGAATAATTTGGATGTTGCCAAGGGGTCTACCACGGAACACTCTACACCATCCCATTTGCTCCCCATTTTTTTTTTTTTTGCTCTTCAGTAAAATTTAGCTTCCAAACCACAATTTGGAAACGCCCTCCCCCACCCTTCCCCACCATGCCTCATTCAAAAGGCTGGTTGCACCCGGTACCTAACCGCCTGGGATAAAAAGCAATGAATAAAAGGTCGTGACAACTCTTGTGAAGGCACTTGGGGAACAATATGTCATGGGATTTAATCAGGAAAACGGCAGATTAATTATGAATCCTGCATGGCTTCACATCTGTTTCCATTTCAAAAATTGTTCAAAATGTGTTCAAACAACACAAAAAGCGAAATTAAAGATCATTTGTATATAGTTTATACGTAGGTTACCTTAGTGATATTATAATGGAAATGGGGCAAACTTTTACAAGAATAAGAAAGTCTTCTTCGGGCAAACACTTTTACTCCCTAGAAAATTATGCTCCCGTTCGCCTATGCCCATTTCTTCAGACATACATGCATGTTCAAAAAGCCCATGCATGTTCACAAATATACACTTGTACACTAAGTGATGGTACCTCCTTGTACACTTGATATACCTGATGTATATACAGATAGGCGAGCAGTGATAACAGAATAACTTTTGTAACCTTTATTAGTTACAAAACGACGGTTAGAATGATATGTAATGCTAAACTGCTAAATGAGATGAGCCTTGCGAAAATCTTTTCTTAATGCTAAATTTGGTGCCTTAAGCTTAAAATTGTTTTCATAATGATTGTATAATGATATATAAATGTATAAATGAATTAGCACCAAATCTTTGTAAACGTTTTGAACATTTCAATTCAGCTGTTCGATCGATACGGCAAACCGGAGGCCGATTGCTCAGACTTCCATCTTGTAAAACTGATATAAGAAATCATTCGTTTTTTAGAGGAAGTAAATCATTGAACAATTTAAATAAGGATTTGAAATTGTTGTCATTCCTTAGCCATTTTTAAGAGCCATATGAAAAAAACCTGTTACTTACCTTGCCCAATTAAAGCTTTTATCCTTAAAGTCTTATCCTCTTCTTTTAGTGCTAATATTCTAAACTTTCCGTTTAGAGATTTTTAACATATTTTTCACTTTTTCACCTGTTGGTTACAATTTTATCAAGTTTCTGATTTGCTATATGTTGTTTTCTTTTATATCATTTGTATAAATTTTTCATTTGTTTGATATGCTCTAAATAATTTGATTTATTTTAGCAATTTTGTTAGTAATTTTTTTTTTTTTTAAATTTGCTTTGAATGTCACTATAATTATTCTATTTATACCAAGTATTATTCTTCCTTATTTTAGTTCAATGTTTTATATTTTCTGTACTTTAAGCTTTTTTTTTTATATATACAGCAGGACATTGTGGAAGACCAGCACTGTTGCTGAACAGGTCACCCTGTATAAATATGTGAAATATGTAAATAAATAAATAGGCAGAAATGTGTAATAAGTAAGTGAAGCGAGATTCTTCTATTTTGTGCAGAAATTAAGAATATCATCTTATCATTGTGCATGTTCCGTCTGTATGCCTTCATTCTTAACATGTTAGATAATGCAATTTATTAACAACTTTAAAAGCACAGTAGAACTTTTCGAAATCCGACTTGGAATAATTTGTATCTCAAAAAGCTACCGTAAATCAAGAAATTGTCCAATAGTCTTGAGGGAAAGACTAGAAACGTCTTTACTAACCAGCTAATACTGTAAGATGACTTTGTTACTTATCCTCTTTTTTCGATTGGAGAAACTCTTAGATGCTTGTAAAGGAGAAGCTGATAACGAATTAAGACGCTCTTATCAAATCACATCTTAAAGCTCCAGAGGGTTTAAAAGAAGACGGTTAGAAGAAACCCAAGAATGACTGCGAAACTATTGTATTAATTCATTAAACACATGAATGAAAAGTTTCAAGATTTTATGTAATATATGTATAAATCGCGTTACTATATGCAGCTTTGGAAAATGTGGAATTTACTTTTCCAGTGCTGAACATTTGAGCATGAGTCTGATGAGTGGGCCGGAAAATTACTGATATGCCCTATATTTGTATATGCCATATTGTATTATGTACACGAAGGATAATTTTATATATGGGCCGTAATTTCCCTTCACAAAGTGGGACGGGGGGGGGGGGTATGGGCCACACGGGGGAGCGTAGGAGAAAACGGGGCTAGGGGGCCATGGCCCCGTCCATAATCTCACCTATAGGCCTATCATCACAAGATTAATCTGCACAAAGACACATCATGCTGAAAGGTTATGTTCAGTCGTTTTCGTTTTTTATTCTTATATCACATGATTAATCGGTGTCCGTCCACTGGTCAAAGGCCTATTACTCCGAAGTTTCGATGGTCCGAACTAAAGGCCCACTAGTCCAACGTTTCAATAGTCCGAAGGAAAAGGCCCACTAGTCTGAAGGTCCGAAAGTTCACTAATCAGACGGTTCACTAGTCAGAAGGCCCAATAGTCCGAAGGTTAGAGTTAGGGTTAGTGTATACCTTCGGCCTATTGGACCTTCGGACTATTGGGCCTTCGGACTACTGAGCCTTTGGATTATTTGGGCCTTCGGAATAGTGAACCTTTGGACTAGTGAACCTTCGGACTATCGGGCCTTTGGATTATTTGGGCCTTTGGACCTTTGGACTAGTGAACCTTCGGACTATCGGGCCTTCAGACTAGTGGGCCTTTAAAGCAGCGACATTAAAATGCCATAAGATGATCTTCATCTCGTACCGTAGGAGGGAGATACTTTGCAAGACTATTACACTTACAGATGAAACGATCAGGCGAGAATAGTAAGTTACTCAGAACATGACTGTAGCTAATCCAAATTGTGTGTGCGTGTGTGAGGTAGAAGTGGGGGTGTCTCAAATTTGGTGGGTAAAATGTTGAATGCAATGTCAATAGAATGAAAAAGTATACCGCAGTATTCTATAGGGGAATAAATAATTAACTGAGATAGGCGATCTCATATATCATGTATGCATGCAAAACACATGCACGTATATTAGGATAGTTAACGAACGACAATAATTATTTATCACAAAGAAAAACTGTAATCAAAACTAAAGAAAATCGTTTTCCTATGGGCCCGGAGAATGACCCATGGACCGCACCGCTGTCAGCCCATATACGGATATACATACAATTATCTTTTTCCATAGATGGATCTTCAAGTTCAATGCGGCGGGTGAGTCAGGATGTAATGCTAAAAATATACGGTGCCCGACTTAAAAAGCACAAGCAAAATTTTCAACGAAATTGTACATGCCGATTATTAATGATCAGAAAAAGATAGTTACGGCTGATTTTGAATCTATACGCATAATTTCATTTTAGTTTTTGTAACCTCCTCAAGCGAATTCATTTGTGACGAAGCATGCCTGCGTTGACCGTATATATCTATCCTAATAAATCTGCAATCAGGCTGTTCCATTCAAACAACCGTGAAGAATGTGCTTTCCGCAACGGCAGATGATCTGCCGGTTACACTTGGAGTCTTATTTGTCAGTTTGTTTGAGTCTGTGTTAATAAATTTACAGTAAAGTGATTAATCAGTTTTGTATAAGAGATTACAGATCTTACGAATTGTTTTATTAAAAGTCATGTCTAAAAACTATTTCCGTGAAAGGGGGCGATGGAAAAAGGATGCGTAGTTGCTTACCATATATATGCTGATGACACTTAGCTATATGTTAGCTTCGATCCTAAAAAGCCAGGTGATAGGGAAGCTGCCTAAGCTCGCTTGTCAAATTGCATTGCGGCGGTTAAAGACTGGATGCTTCATAACAAACTTAGACTTAATGACACAAAACTAAATTTTTGATCATATTATCACCCAAAAAAATGCATTCCATCAAGTCCATTGTTTTGAGGATCGGTGGGTCTGTGATTGTTCCTTCATCATCCGTTAAAAATTTAGGTATCATGTTTGAACCTTGTATGAATATGAATTCCCAGATCTCTTCAATATGTCGTACTCTTAATTTTCATTTGCGTAATATTTCTAGAATCAGACGGTACATTGATCAAAATACTTAGGTCATGCAGTGCGATCTCTCGTCCTTTCTCGGCTGGATTATGGCAACTCCCTGCTTGGTGGCATATCACGTGAAAACCTTCAATGCTTGCAAAGACTTCAAAATCGTGCAGCGCGCATAATTTTTTGTGTTGATAGACGTACAAGCGCTTCCCCCTCTTGCGTGTTCTTCATTGGTTGCCCATCCAGCAGAGAATCAATTTCAAGATCGTACTGCATGTGTACAACTGCATTAAAAAAAATGCGCCTTCATACCTTCAAGAATTGCTGCATGTTTATAAGCCTGGACGCGTTGGTCTAAGATCCGCCAACAAGGATGTCACTAGCCTTGTGGTGCCAAGAACTAATCGTGTCAGTGGGAACTGCGCCTTTTCTGTCCTGGGACCACGTTTGTGGAATAATCTACCCATTGCAATCCGTCAGGCTCAAACTGTTTATACTTTTAAGAAGGCCCTTAAGACTCATCTTTTTCCTACTGATTAAGTTTTATGCTGTCTATAATATTTAATTTCTTGTTTTATTTATCTAGTTTTTTTGTTTATATTCTATTTTTCATCAATTCTTTTATGCTTTTATATTGTCCTGCAAATGTTTTTATTTTTGTTTGTTTTTGTTTTTTGATATTGTATATTAAGAGTTTGTCTATGTATTATCAATTTTATTGTTAAGCGCTTCAATCCACGAGAGGCGCTATATAAATGAGTGCAATAATAATAGTGCATTAGCCATGATTTCCATTAAACAGACGTCGCTTTGCCGTGGTTGGGTTAATTTCTGGTGTTTTCAGTGAACTTTGTTGTTATGTATATCGGCGGCATATACGGCGAAACCGGCGGAGCCTTTCAAACATTAGATCATATATCTGGTATTACCATTGAACTGTTGATGAAAGTAACATAAATATCGTGAAAGAAATCGCAATTTGTTCTCAGAAGATGTCAATTGTTTTACTTTCAGGTCTGGCTTTTTAAAGGCCATGATGCTATCCGGAACTTAAGCTTTCCAACGTTCAAATCAATAGATTTTCCATAAGATAACATAATCTTGGATGAGAAGCCCTTGACTTAGATAACAATGCAATATATCTTGGATGATAATATATATATATATATACTTAGATAATGAAGGTAACAAATATATCTAGAGATATATATATATTTATATATAATATATATATATATATATATATATATATATATATATATATATATATATATATATATATATATATATATATATATATATATATATATATATATATATATATATATATATATATATATATATATATATATAT
>JAIGNY010002171.1:3705000-3730000 GCA_020152595.1 Chiridota heheva
TGATTCTGTTCAATTTTAAGCTTATATTTGTTCTTGTATGTATGTATTTTGCAGTATTCATAATTATTATTTATTTTTTGTTCACATTGTTTTGCATTAATTGTTGTTTTGCATTAATTGTTGTTTTGCTGCGCCATGAGCATCACTTTTTATGGATACTGGCGCATAACAAGTATTCATTATTATTATTATATATATATATATATATATATATATATATATATATATATATATATATATATATATATATATATATATATATATATATATATATATATATATATATATATATAAATATACATATATATACATACATATTTACATATATATATATATATATATATATTTTTATATATATATATATATATATATATATATATATATATATATATATATATATATATATGTATATATTTATATATATATATATATATGTATATATTTATATATATTTATATATATATATATATATATATATATATATATATATATATATATATATATATATATATATATATATATATATATATATATATATATATATATATATGTATATATATATATATATATATATATGAAAAAAAAAGGTATGAAAGGTTGTGTTCCTTCTCTAAAACAGCACTTGTCCTTTTTGAAACAGCATTTTCCCTTCTGAAAATGGGCATTTTTCTTTTCTGAAAAGGGCACTTTTTAAACTTTTCAGAAAAGTTTGTGTGTGGGGGTGCACGTGCCCCAGTTCACCGCTTCCGCCGCCTATGGTTACAGTCCCCTTCTCTTACTTGACTCCACCAGAGATTTTTGGATGGTACATTTATTTTACATGTTTTACCTGTCGACGTATAGCTAACGTCTGAATATAATGTCGCTATTTTGCTATCCTTACTATGAAGAGTAAGATTTTGTCACATACCTTAGGCGCCGCCATTGCTCTCATTTTCCTCGTCTCATGCTTGAATATAAGTTATACCTGGGCTTCCAATATATGTATGAAGAAACCCCTCCCCCGCCACACACATACACACATACACACATACACACACACACACACACACCAACACACCTCAGATATTGTCGGTGACTCAATTTAAATGCCAAGGCTCTGAATTGAAGTCAATAATTTCTGGCTGTGACTTCTTGAAGCAATGTGAATTATAGAGGAAAAAGGTTTAAACCTAAACATCAACATTAAGATTATTTCGAGTCCCATCTCCTTCATAATGTTTCATAACTTCACACTTGTCTTGTATTATGATACAATATTATTGCTTCTTGTCTCTAGCACAAAAATCTTGCTTCCGTGTAAATCACAATACATTATGGTAAACATTTGATTTGAAAGAGAAACCCGAGCCTTGCTTGAAGGTATGTGTGGGTGTGTTAATAATTGATCATTAACCTCTTAACATGGGTGGGTGTATGGGTGTGTACGTTAATAATTGATCAGTAACCTCTTAACATGGGTGGGTGTATGGGTGGGAATGTTAATAATTGATCATTAACCTCTTAACATGGGTGGGTGTATGGGTGGGTGTGTTAATAATTGATCATTAACCTCTTAACATGGGTGGGTGTATAGGTGGGTGTGTTTATAATTGATCACTAAGCTCTTAACTTGGGTGGGTGTATGGATGAGTGTGTTAATAATTGATCATTAACCTCTTAACATGGGTGGGTGTATATGGGTTGGTGTGTTAATAATTGATCATTAACCTCTTAAATTGGGTATATGGGTAGGTGTGTATAAAATGGTGTGGGTGTGTTAATAATTGATCATTAACCTCTTAACATGGGTGGGTGTATATGGGTGGGTGTGTTAATAATTGATCATTAACCTCTTAAAATGGTGGGTGTATATGGGTGGGTGTGTTGATAATTGATCATTAACCTCGTAACATGGGTGGGTGTATTGGTGGGTGTGTTAATAATTGATCATTAACCTCTTAAAATGGTGGGTGTATATGGGTAGGTGTGTTAATAATTGATCATTAACCTCTTAAAATGGTGGGTGTATATAGGTGGGTGTGTTAATAATTGATCATTAACCTCTTAACATGAGTGGGTGTATGGGTGGGTGTGTAAATAATTGATCATTAACCTCTTAACATGGGTGGGTGTGTTGGTGGCTGTGTTAATAATTGATCATTAACCTCGTAATATGGGTGGGTGTATGGGTGGGTGTGTTAATACTTGATCATTAATCTTTTACCAAAGATACGAAATGTAATTTCATATTACCTGCTCGGTAGGTTTTAAGACAAGCTCAAGTGCAAAGATCTTTGAAGAGTAATTTGGAAATTTCAAATGTGATGAGTTACATTAAGTGTATTTCAATGTCATTTGTATTATGTCCGACTTGTCAGGGTCATTTTTTTAACACACTAAGTGGGGGCCATGCCCCCTCCACTAAGCAAAGTGGCCCCCAGTTGAGCACCCAGGGCGGGGGGGGGGGTGGGGGGGAGGCGGCACGCATGTTCGAAACGACTAATCTGAAAGACGGAAAGGCAAAGCCAGGAAACTGGGAAGTGGTAAATAATTCATCTCTTCGAGTACTTTCTAGCTTAACTACCCCCACCCCCTCCCCACCCTTCCCCTCCTTACCCAATCAAAATATAAAAGGAGAAAATAGTTTTGACGTGATATTGCTACAAATGTTTATTTTGTTATGGAAAAGAAATACATGTAATCACGTTGTTTTAGACAGTTTTAGAGTTTAAACGACGTTGTTTTGCAGTCACGGTGGAGTATGTACCTGGGGTCAAGAAGGGCAAGTACCATTTTGGTATTTTGAAATACGAATTGATTTTAAAGAGTTAGATTTCATGGCACCAATTTCCGGAAAATTTCCTTAATTTTCGTGAAATTAGTTTCAATGTTCGTAAAATTTCCTTCATTTCTGGGAAGTTTTCTATTAATTTTCGTTAAATTTTCTTTCTTTTCGGGAAATCTTATTCAATTTTCTGGAATTTTTTTTTAATTCCTGGAAATTTCATTCATTTTCGGAAAAATTTGCTTCATTTTTTAGAAATTTTCTTTTATTTTCGGGAAATTTCATTCATGTCCCGGAAATTTCTTTCATTTCTGGAATGTTTTTTTTTTTTTACATATGATGTTTCCTTCATTTACGAATTTCGAAGAATTTGTTTTCAATTTTCGGGAAATTTACTTCATTTTCGTAAAATTAGTTTCAATGTTCGTAAAATTTCCTTCATTTTTGGTAATTTTCCTTTAATTTTCGTTATTTTATTTTTTTTCTCGGAAAATCTTATTCAATTTTTAGGATTTTTTATTTCCTGAAATTTCTTTCATTTTCGGAAAAATTTGCTTCATTTTAAAAAGTTTTCTTCAATTTTTGGAAAAATTTCATTTATTTATTTCCGGAAATTTTTAATTTTTTACATATGATGTTTCCTTTATTTACGAATTTACGAGAATTTGTTTTCAATTTTCGTGAAATTTCCTATTTTTTCTCGTGAAATCTGTTAAATCAAAGAAGTACTACTACATATGAAATTTCCTTCATTTTGGTTTTTTCCTTTCAATTTTCCAGAAGTATTTTTCTTAAATTTTTGGAAAATTTCCTTTTTTTTCATGAAATTTGCTTAAATTAACAAATTATGCCTACTGCACATCAAGTTTTCTTTATTAAGGATTTTTTTATATTATTTTAGAGAGGTTTTCTCAGTTATACACAACACGCAATTATGATATTTGTCCTTTGTTAATTTAGGGACAGAATGTCAATTCGGGGCCATAATACCCCTTCTCTCGATGTCCCTTTTGGCTAAGTTACTGCATAGTGACTTATTTGCCAAAATGACACCGCCAAGTACAATATTGCTACTAATGTAACGAGTTGATAATTCCGTAACATAATCATCAATGCATTTCGATAAACAATGAGCATGAGTGTATTGGCACTTTCTAAGTGCTTACCCTTGAAAATGGGTGACAATTGTAACCTGTTATTGTGGCAAGTCATGTAAGTGAGACATATTATAGGATCCTCAGTGCGGTGATACACTACAATCATGGTAATTAGCATTTCCCATAGAGCATAGAGGCGTAGGAAACGGGGGCAAGGGAGAAAACTGCCCCCTGAGCGGATTTCACCTTTCCGGTTGCATGCTTTCTGCCCGGTTGGGAGATGAAATTGGGAAATTATTAATAGAAAAATGAAAATGTGGCACAATTATTGGACATTTTAGTAAAATTTTCCGAAAATTTGACTAAATTTTCCAAAAACTGGCAAAAAGTTTTCAAACACTTGTCAGATTTTCCCAAAACTGACCAAATTTTCCTAAATAGAAGAAAATTTTCCCGAAATTAAAGAAAAATTTAAGAAAATGAAGGAAATTTTCCAAAAATGAAAGAAATGTTCCGGAAATTTCCTGATTAGCAGGAACGTTGTTTGATGGAAACCTAAATATTCAATGCAATATTTACACTTAATGGATATTTGATGTCATTGGAATGTATTATTATTATCATTATTATTATTATTATTTATTATTATTATTATTATTATTATTATTATTATTATTATTATTATTATTATTATTATTATTATTATTATTATTATTATTATTATTATTATTATTATTATTATTATTATTATTATTATTATTATTATTATTATTATTATTATTATTATTATTATTATTATTATTATTATTATTATTATTATTATTATTATTATTATTATTATTATTATTATTATTATTATTATTATTATTATTATTATTATTATTATTATTATTATTATTATTATTATTATTATTATTATTTATTATTATTATTATTATTATTATTATTATTATTATTATTATTATTATTATTATTATTATTATTATTATTATTATTATTATTATTATTATTATTATTATTATTATTATTATTATTATTATTATTATTATTATTATTATTATTATTATTATTATTATTATTATTATTATTATTATTATTATTATTATTATTATTATTTGTTTATTTTTTGTATTTCTTTATTATTATTATTATTATTATTATTATTATTATTATTATTATTATTATTATTATTATCATTATTGTTATTGTTGTTGTTGTTGTTACTATTATTGTTGTTGTTGTTATAATATTTTTTGTATTTCTTTATTATTTTATTATTATTATTATTATTATTATTATTATTATTATTATTATTATTATTATTATCATTATTGTTATTGTTGTTGTTGTTACTATTATTGTTGTTGTTGTTATAATATTTTTTGTATTTCTTTATTATTATTATTATTATTATTATTATTATTATTATCATTATTGTTATTGTTGTTGTTGTTACTATTATTGTTGTTGTTGTTATAATATTTTTTTGTATTTCTTTATTATTATTATTATTATATTTAATATTGTTATTATTATCATTATCATTATTATTATCATTATTAATTAACTAATTAATTTTCTGAGAGGTGATCCTTCTTACGCCCTGATAGAGTTGAGACTATCAATAGTGTAATAAGTAACGTTTTTTGTTTTTGTAAAATAGCATCAAATAACCATATGTGCTAATAAGGGAGCAACATGAGGGGAGCAGAAGGTGGGGATAAACCCCTTACATTGACCCGGGTAAAGTCTAAAATTCAGAGACCCGAAAAATACCCCTGAAATATGTTTTAACGGTCCTAAAAGAAAAATACCCCAAACCCCAAATACCCTAGTTCTGTAGTTACATCGCAAGTCAACTGTCAAAGTCCGTTAAGGTTGGGAACATAATCAAATGGTGAAGCAGAAAAATTAGTGGAATATATCTGGAAATCAAATATTTATATGTATTTTTATTTATTCTGCCAAAGCAACAAATACAACTTATCCGTTATACTACGATCGCCATCATTGCAGCTTCAAATCCAGTATTTTACCACACAGCACATTAATCGACGCAATGCTGATCTGTATCACTTGGTGACTGATTGGTCTCTAAGTAGTAGGTACCATCACCATTGTCTGCAGGGTATCCCATTGGCACACAACTCCCTTTCCCGGTGAGATCTACCTCCTGTCTGCATGGCAAATTGCATGGGCATCCAGTAAACTCGCATTGACTATTAATGGATTCTATAAAGAGGTCCAGTGCGCGGGAATGGTCACATGCTTCATAAATAGGACATCCTGGCTGGTCTCTTCCACCATTTGGGTAGAAATCAACGTCACCAAGCTGTGGAATGTAAGTGAACACATAACAAAACTCAATAGGCGTCGACGCGCAAATCATCCCTTCCCTCTCCTCAGCACTTCCCTATAAAATATTAAAGGTCCAAAAACATCTCATGTTTAAATTTGACAACGGCAACAAAGTAAGATGGAGGAGTCTATAAGGTACCGTTACCCTTAGAATATTTTACCTGTTTCTCCCTACCAAAAGAGATTGATATAACCCTTAGAAAAGCTGATTGACGAATCTAACCAATGATGGATCCGGATAGGCGACTCCGGCATGACGAGGATTATTCTGATTATCAAACATCTAACTGTGTGAGAAGAAATTAGTATCGACAAATCATGCTGCTGTATTATCAGATTACAGAACTAGGTTATATTTCTGGAAATTAACAATGAATATTCATATTCAAAATTGCAATTACACATAATATAAATTTCCTTCGTCGCCTTCTGTTGCTTTTGGCGTATTACTTTTTGAGAAGAAAAATTGTACCAAATGTAAGAATTGAAGTGCGTTGAAGGTTATGTTGTAAATTAAACCCCGATCAATAAAATTAATATCTATATGCCTACAACAAGATACCAAAATGTCACAAAATGCATTGAAAGCAAGAATAAGAAAATTAAACTTGCGCACGTATAAAACATCTCAGAGGGTTCAGCCTCCTTTAGCTGGGAAAGAAGGCTCAGACCCCGCTTTCACCCTCCCCTTTGTATCTTCCTCCGCTCTTCCCTGTTTATACCACAAAATTGCATTAGCCATTCAGTCATTATCTTACCGGTTGTTCATGACCAAACAAATCTGAATCCGTGTGGATTACGTCAACGAATCTCGCGTCACTTGTGTCCAGCTTGCATTCGTCATCGTCGAACTGATCAAAGAGAGGGCCAGCTGGATCCAGTCCTGAACATGACCAAATAGAAAATATTACTTGTTCTCCTCATATAACGTAGAATCAAGTGCTCATCTACTTAAGATGAATATTAACAGATGATGCACGATTTAGGGCCCATCGAGGAAAAGCCTTGGTTCCTGTGTTTATCAGCTTGATGCACAACTGATAGGTCACATAAATGACTAACTTGAGCTGATGGATAGTCAGGTAGTAGTTTTACAGTTTTTTTTTGTATAGTTTTTTTTTTTTGATTTTAAAAAGGTTTTTGTTCAAATTTTGCTGCTAAATATTGCAAATAGGCAGTCCAGATTTCTCTATTGACAACTTTGAGGATAGTGCCCGGGCAACCAATACACCCCTGGATCCACCGATGCACATTTAAGCATCGTATCGTGCACAAAAGAAGCACAACTTGCAGCTCTACATAACTTGCATTGGGCAGGACAAAGGTGTCCTTCTATTCAAAATATATGTATTGATATCAGATTAGCTGGTAAAAATCTGTGGACAGGTATAGCAACACTTTGAGATTAATTGGTACAAAAATTCTGCAAGCATTGTGAATTTTAAGACTTTATATAGACCTATGCCAATATGTATGCCAATTTAATTTTATTTTTGTGACGTCACAAAGCGAAAACCTATCACTTTCATTTTATTAACTTATTGTTTTCAATCCTGCACAAACGTTATTTTACAGGGAGCAGTTGAATATGACGAAGAGGTTTTCAATCTCTATCATGCCTTCTATCAAAATTGAGATTTTAATATAAATCTTAAAATAGCTTGGTGTCCTAATCTTAAAAAATAACATATCGATGACCTCAACTGCTCAGGGTCGTAGCACCGGATAAATTAGTGGTGCGGCGATGTAAAACAGTGGAAGGAAGATTAATAATATTGTTCCGTTAAGGTGAGACCGGGGGTGTCACCGCGAGCGCGTAGCGCTCCCTTTTGCGGTGTGGGGACCAAGGGCGGGCTTAAGGGCCCCTGGGGTGAAGAAGGCGATGTCCCGGTATGGAATAAAGCTCTCGCAAAATTGACATTTGAAGGGCAAAAAAGTACGCCACAACGCATAGAAAGAAGGTATATTATACAAGTCAAATTTCATGTCAAAGAGAGCTATAATACACCATACACAAAACACAAAACCATGAAAACGCAAAATGTGGAAATACAATATTTTATTCTTCACGATTCTGTGCATGGAGATAGTTCTATGGTCACTCTTTGAAAAATATGTGTAGTCTGAAAGAAAAGTGTAAAGCTTCTGATAACACTATGAACATGTGTAAATTTTGTAAAACTTTTAAAACAAACCTGTTCTATATCCCGCACCTTCCCCCTTTATCTCTCGGTGTCTCACTTCATGAATTAAGTACAATATCGTAAAAAGTGTTATTATATTACAAATAGATTATTTTATATTTTCAAACTTTTCTCTGAAGAACGCCCTTTTTCCGAAAAAGTGTTCTTTTTAATTCTAAAACAAAATAAGCACAAAAAAAAACTTGTTGAAGTACCGGAACAGTTCTGACCATTTGACGAATTTATAGCCTTCTCTCGGAAAAAAACAACCTGATGTAGAACGTCGCGTTCTTGATTAGAACGCGCGAAGTTCAAGTTTCTTCTGTCCAATGCTTTGCTTGAGGAAAGCAATATCTGGCTGGTGAGGCGTTTCACTAATCTCTGGAGTCGACGTGGAATAATTCATCGTCACTTCATATTACGAAAGGTACACTGTAAAGAATAGCGCCTATCACTACCGCGCCGTACTACTATACTAGTACAATAAATAAATACTAGTACTATAAATATTCATATGCTAGGCCCAGGCCTATGTAACCATAAGTATACATACCACCGATCTATATAGGTTCTAAATCACCGGCGTCGTCTTACCCGCTTACCACATGACAAATGTCATACTGGCCGTCAAACCAAGGACGAAACTTAACACGCAAAAATCTAAATTTCTTTATAAAAACTTAAAGGGAAACGTTTTCATTTCAACACGCTAAAAGCATGGAGAATAACTAAACATCGTTAACAATAAACAAAAGTATAGAGTCGTCTGGTAGTAAGAAAAACAAGGAAAGTTTTTTTATCTTCCGAAATACACGTTGAAGATGATGTGACCAACAAGGCAAGTTTGCGTGCGCTAAAGGCGCCCAAAGAGCATATGACTTCACGTAAAAAAAAACGTCTTTATAATATATCTGAACGGCGCGTACGCACTAAAATAAGCGCGCTGAACACTATGCAAATTACCTGACCTCGAGGCCAATTTTCGGATAAAAGCACATAATTAATTACATATTATCCTATCATGATATCGATTTTTTTAAATTTATTTCTTGATTTGTTGCTAAGTTGTTGTTTGTTTCTTTGCGTAAAAGTGGTGCGGCGAGCGCAACACCAGCCACACCGGCTCCGACGGGCCTGGATGACCTGATGACATCCTTTTGCAGATTTCATTTTCGATAAAAATAAACTTTTATTCATCAAACAAATGTAGCTAAAATTTCATTCTTTGCAGACACTCACCAGAAATACGTCCAAACCTTTGGCCGAACTCGTCTCTTAGATATTCGCCTGCGTACCCTGAAATGTGGGCTCCAAGGCTATGACCAATCAGGTGCATGGCCGAGTACTTAATGTTCAATAATTCGTGCAGTCTAACTGCCAAGAGAGCTATTTCCCGTCCAACAACTCTCGTATTCTGGCGCGCTTCTGCATAAATGAGTGGAATGGTATCATCGATTAATTCGTTGATGGGGCTTGCACCACTCTCCCAATCTACCAATATAACGTTGTTAACCTATCGAAAAATAACAAAAATTACTTTATTACAGTAAAACAATTATACATCTACCTTCGATATTGTGACTTCTAATCTAGTGGGTAGAATAATGAAGCCTGTGAGTTGTGACAAACTCAAAATGGACACCATGCACCTGTGATGATCCGATTACTTACACTTGCTTTTATTTTAATTTTTGTTTGGCTAAAATAGACAGTTTTAACTTATTTAGACTGTTTGTTGCCATCTACCGTTATTTTCAGGATTTTCTATATTACGTATTTTAACAAGCTAGGTAATAAATCTATTTTTTTTTCTTTTTAGGCAATTAACAAAGAAATTACATCATATCATATTATTTGTATATTCTGTATTTTTTCCCTAAAATGTTTGGTTTTTATAATTCTATTAAAATGATTCCCCTTCATATCCAACCTGTTAATGCTGTTCAAATTATCTTTATAACATCATGGAGAATGTTCGTGATGTGACTTGGTGTATTCCAAATTTTTGACAGCAATTTTAATGCATCGTGCTAAATTTATAATATATTCTGAGAGAACAAGTTGTTGATCAAGCTCGCTAACAGTATATTTCTCATATTATTATCCTTATAACTGTATAAGATGGTTACCAGCTAAATATAACTAAATATAAAACCTGTATCCGTTATTTCTACTAAAGAAAGTCCAACGAAAACTAAATTAAATGTTTGACGTGTTTCTTTGTGCCTCTATAATGTCAATCCAAACATCCCCAAATTAGTTTAATCTCGTCGGTAACCTGGTAAAGTAACTTTGGGATCAAGTCAGAAAAACATTGTTCGTAATTGTTTGAGTAACTTCAGAATATCGACGACTTGAGCAAAAGTAAAATGTTCCCGACTTGTTTGCCGTACAGTATAGTTAAAGGCCAGTTATTGTCTCTATAACGCATAGGTAAAATATATTTCGATATTGTGTTTTCATTGATCGAAATGCAATGGTACAATGTGCACTTACATTGATAAGCCAATCAGAATCGTTGTAGAATAAAATGTACGCCGCCAAATTTTATTCAATAGATAAGAGGTCCCCCGGCAGGAAAATTCCGAACAAAATGGTTGCAAATTTTCAATGGTCGAATCTTTCCATTTTGAAATTTTCGGCTACGAAATGGCAAAAGAGTAAAACTTTCTGGAAATATTCAAGGTTGGGATTGACCAGCTAAAAATTTCGTCAATTTCGTTAGAAACGGTTCACAACAGCTTCACCTGCCCGACCAAATAAAGGAGGCGTAACTATAAGTGCGTGTCTGGCTTTATTTAGTTTCTACTCCTCCCTCCCCATCTCACATCGATTCTATATTCTTAGACATTATTACAAATTAGCGAAAAGTAAAGCTAAAACAATTAATGAACATACATCATCCGCTATGATTAACTCATTTTTCATGTCTATGAATTGTTGAGCTCCTGCATTATCCGTGTAACCGTGGGTCACGATTTGAATACTGTTCTTTTTCTGCAGACCTGAACCAAGGATGCTTTGATCGTCGTTGTAATGGATGTTTACTCCCAGGTCGTGGTTGCTTTGAGTATACAACAAAAATGTTGTTCCAATTTCAGCAGGCGAATTTGGAGGAAAACCGAGCACATGGCACAGCGGAGTTGACTTTAATTCGCCTACATCATCATATGTGACGACAAGAGTTGCTAAAAGTCAGAAATGGTGTAAAGATTAATGTTCATGTTTATACCTGGTCAACACGCCGACAAGGACCGGGTCCACTTGAGTACGACCGTAATTCCCAGGGAAACGGGGTGCAGGTGATTTATAAAAAAAAAAATAAAGTACATTTCCTCTCCCACTTCGTGCATGGGTGTTACGGCTCTACAACGTACAAGAGAGGAGTTGGCACACATTCATTAATATATATTGAAAATCAAGGGCAAAATTGCAAGTTGCAATGTAGCCAACGTTATAGCGCGACTTTTATTGATGAAGTTTAGATTAACCATGGAGAACAAAATAATACACTTTTGATTAATAAACTAAATCATCGAGCAAATGCATACTTTGTCAATTCTAATCATGATCATGCAACGTAATTTGCAAGTATAAACATTTGGGCATAAAATACAGCAATGAGCACGTACAAAATTATCTTCATGTGTAGACTAACAAAAAGCATAGGATAACAATATATTTTCTCTAGAGACACGCTACACGAAATCCTCTTTCCCCAAGAACGGCAAAAGAACTTTATTTATTTATCCGGCGTATTCAGGTATTCAGGGCCGTAATTCTTATATGAAAAGTGTGGAGTGGGGAAAAGAAAAAAAAGGAAGAAGAAGGGGGAGGGGAAGGGGGAAGAAGTCATGACCTCTTATCCAAAAAAGACAAGTTTTCTCCTAAATCTACTGAATTTCTACAATTCTGCTAAAAAGTGGGAGGTCCCCCTTAAGCCATGGGACATAGGGCAATAATGTGCACGGTTTTCAATTTCTGTGCAATTGATGGATGGATTACCTAAATTTATCACAGAATGATTAAATGTGACTTCCTAATCACAAATTGCTTTGTCCCCACGCATATTTGTGGTTGACCGAGATGAAAAGTCAAGGAAAAGAAAGTTAAACTTCCATACTTAAAACACATATACCAGTTTCACTATTTTTGTTTACGTAAGTGAGAAAAAACACAGACACTGGCAATTTTCGTGGGAGCTCACTCAAAATAATTCATTTTAGACCTTAAGTGAAATCTTAACTGATTTTTAAGTGTTAAGTAAGTTCACTAATTAATCAATCAATTGGCCAATTGAATTAATTAGTTTTTTAAACTACTAATAAGTTAAGTAATCAACAAGTCAATTCTTAACAAACATATTAATTAATTGTCTAGTTAATCATTTACAAACGTATTACACAATTAATTATTTAATTAATCAACACACTTTTCTCAGTTTAAAGGATGGGATATATATATGGTAGAGAAAAAGAAGGAAGTAAATTTCAAATATTGAAAAAACTTCTTGCACAAGTTATCTGTTTTTAAAGAAAAGTTGTGGCATACAGATTATTGTGGAATAAAGATTTTCAAAATGCTTTGATGTAATGTATTTAGTGCTTTTATAAATAAATTATAAATACATTTATTTCTCATTTCACAAACTAAAAAGTGTGTTTTATTTGGCTACTCTCATGTTACATAAATGTTATTTGAACGGTTTACGTTTAATCATTTTAGCAGATGCAAAACTTTGCAAGGGGCAGTCACATAATTTCGGTTCCCTTTTACACTCATGAAGAGAACAGATTGTGTTGTAAATGATTTTAGTTTATAGCAGATGGTACATATACAAAAGAATTTTAACTCAGGCTGATGTTTATCCGTTCTTACTGTAAAACAAAAAGAAGAGAGGTAAAACCTTCCCTGGACAGGACACCAGTCCTTCCCCGGTTAACTCCCCAGCATTGCTCACTTCTGCCCTTCCTCAATTTTCCTAAAAGCATGCTACATCATCCCCAAACTAATAATCACTATTTATTTACAGAAAACTACCCAAATCTAATCATGAGCATTTTGTTCATTCGGATAAAAGTTCAAGCCTGATGACTCGCAAAGCTGATGCTTATCGTTCTTTCTGTGATGCCAAAAGATGAGAGATAATACCTCCCCTGGACTGGCCACCAGTCTATCCCTGGTTAACTTCCCATCATTACTCACATAGCACTCTTCCTCCCTTAATTTCCATGAAAGAATTTTACATCTTTAAATAAAACAGTCACTATTAATCAAGAAAAAAGTACCCAACTCTAATCATATGCCTTTTGTTCATTTGGATAGAAGTTAATCCTTTTCCAAGCTTGATGAATCACGAGGCTCATGCTTATTGGTTCTTTCTGTGATGCAAAAAGTTTAGAGATGATACCTTCTCTGGACAGGACACCAGTCCATTCCTGGTTAATTTCCCATCATTACTCACATAGCACTCTTCCTCCCTTAATCTCCATTTTACATCTCTAAATAAAATATTCAGTATTAGTTTACAAAAAATACCCAACTCTAATCATGAGCCTTTTCTTCATTTGGATAAAAGTTAATCCTTTTCCTAATTTGATGACTTACGGGGCTGATGCTCATCAGCTCTTTCTGTGATGCAAAAAGATAAGAGATGATACCTCCTCTGGACAGAACATCAAGTCCATTCTCGGTTAACTCTCCGGCATTCAATTCCTCAATTGCCCTAAAAGCATCATAGCATGCTACATCATTTCAAATAAAATATGCACAACTAATTTACAGAAAAAGTATTCACCTCTAATCATGAGCAAACAATGGTGCAGTTTAAATTTATTTTCCCAAGCCTTTTAATTTTTGACACTTTCATTTCTTAAAGTGTGGCTGATCAATGTTTACGCGTTTTTTGATATGCAAAATTTTAATGGAAAGAAAAACTGCTTAAATTTTTGAAAAAAAAAAGCATGCTACATCTTCCCAAATCCAATATGTACTATTAACTTTAAAAGTATCTACCTCTAATCATAAGCAGATAATGGCCCAGTTTAAATCAATCTTCCCAAGCACCTTTTAACCACAAATGTTTCTTTCATTTCACATTAAATTTGTTGACACATTCATTTTTTAAAGTGTGGCTGACCAATCTTTGTGCATTTTTGGACATGCACAATTTCAATGAAAAGAAAAACTGCTCAAATTTTTTTATGCAAATTAACACCTAAATAAAAAAAATAAAAAACAGCTTAAGAAAGGCCATTTGTAAATGGATTTTGATAGTAAAAATTGTTATTTTGCTCAATTTAGCACATGTTTATTGTCCTTAAACAACCGTTAAAACTTCAAAGTGCTTTTTGCAAATTGCATAAATCAAATTTATTATCAAGCTTTTTGAAAATTTTGAAACATTTGAAATGTGCTTGCTCCCTCCCCTTATAATTTTCCACATTCTTTTCCACAACTTGGAGAAAATAAAGCTAAAAAAAGTTCAGTTTTTATTCCTCATCATCGGAATCTAAGCCTTCCTCCTCCGAGTTATTTGAATTCTCATTGTGGCAGTTTTGACAACCTGAGCACCTGGAAAGTTGCGTGCACTTGCATGCCAATTTCACTGCAGCAGGTAACTTCTGCAGTAAAACTTCCCCAACAGTCTGAATCCGTAAACGTTAGGCAGATCGAAGTTGCGGAATTTCGGGCTATTTCTGCCTCCTTGCAATCAAACTTCGTCCATTCAAAGGCAAATTTCTTAAATCTCTCTAATGAATTACTTGTCAGTTCAATAAATTTTGGTTTAGGACAACCTTTTACGTGCATAATACAATATTTTTAAAACGACTCTCGACCAACATCTCCACTTGTAGAGGCGGCCATTTTGTTTTACGGAGCAGTTGCTATGTCCATATTTACAAACGCTGTGATTGGTTGATTCGTCGAAAATTTTGGTCTTCCACAAGAATGTCGTTCGCACGATATTTCTGATTGGACAAACCTAGCCGCGTACAATAACGCTAAAAGGTTCTTATTTATGCTAGATAAATACCGAGTCTTGAACATATATACCAGCACCGTAAGTGGGGACAACTGAATATCTATTCAGAATAATATTTTCATATTTATCATTCACATAGTATTCCATCCATCTTCCTGTTGTACGGAATGAAACGATATCGAGGGATGTACCACGGCCTACCTGTCCCTCTGAAAACTACGGCCCAGCAGGTATTTACATGTACTTACGGACGGAATCAAGATTTCTGATTAAATTATTTATTTATTTATTTTACAGAATTTATATAGCACCTTATCCAATATAAAATTGCTCTCAGGCGCTTTACAATAAAAACATACAAATCAAGAAAAAATACAATAAATTAATTGTTAAAAATACAGATATAAAAAGGTCTATAAAAGTTAAACTGTAAAAAATTAAAACTGTAAATTAGGGACGCTTTTGTTTTGCTTTTACTTTGCAAAGCATGTAAATGTTCAACATTTACTCTACGGCATTTCTTTCACTCAAAAACAAGAAAGAAAACAGTGATATGTTCTCTTTGGGAAAAGGGAATGGCATGACTTAATGTCATCAATCAAGCAGAACAAATGATGTCATCAATCAAGCACAACAAATGATGTCACTAATCAAGCACAACAAATGATGTCATCAATTATGCACAACAAATGATGTCATCAATCAAGCGCAACAAATGATGTCATCAATCAAGCGCAACAATAGATGTCATCAATCAAGCACAATAAATAATGTCATCAATCAAGCAGAACAAATGAAGTCATCAATCAAGCACAACAAATGATGTCATCAATCAAGCACAACAAATTATGTCATCAATCAAGCGCAACAAATTATGTCATCAATCAAGCGCAACAAATTATGTCATCAATCAAGCGCAACAATAGATGTCATCAATCAAGCACAATAAATAATGTCATCAATCAAGCACAACAATAGATGTCATCAATCAAGCACAATAAATAATGTCATCAATCAAGCAGAACAAATGATGCCATCAACCAAGCAGAACAAATGAAGTCATCAATCAAGCACAACAAATGATGTCATCAATCAAGCAGAACAAATTATGTCATCAATCAAGCGCAACAAATGATGTCATCGATCAAGCGCAACAATAGATGTCATCAATCAAGCGCAACAAATGATGTCATCAATCAAGCGCAACAATAGATGTCATCAATCAAGCACAATAAATGATGTCATCAATCAAGCAGAACAAATGATGCCATCAACCAAGCAGAACAAATGAAGTCATCAATCAAGCACAACAAATGATGTCATCAATCAAGTACAACAAATGATGCCATCAACCAAGCAGAACAAATGAAGTCATCAATCAAGCACAACAAATGATGTCATCAATCAAGCAGAACAAATTATGTCATCAATCAAGCACAACAAATGATGTCACTAATCAAGCACAACAAATGATGTCATCAATCAAGCACAACAAATGATGTCATCAATCAAGCACAACAAATGATGCCATCAATCAAGCACAACAAATGATGTCATCAATGAAGCAGAACAAATGAAGTCATCAATCAAGCGCAACAAATGATGTCATCAATTAAGCACAACAAATGATGTCATCAATCAAGCAGAACAAATGAAGTCATCAATCAAGCGCAACAAATGATGTCATCAATCAAGCACAACAAATGATGCCATCAATCAAGCACAACAAATGATGCCATCAATCAAGCACAACAAATGATGTCATCAATCAAGCACAACAAATGATGTCATCAATCAAGCAGAACAAATGAAGTCATCAATCAAGCGCAACAAATGATGTCATCAATCAAGCACAACAAATGATGTCATTAATCAAGTACAACAAATGATGTCATCAATCAAGCGCAACAAATGATGTCATCAATCAAGCACAGCAAATGATGTCTTTAATCAAGTACAACAAATGACGTCATCAATCGAGCGCAACAAATAATGTCATCAATAAAGCACAACAAATGATGTTATCAATCAAGCAGAACAAATGATGCCATCAATCAAGCACAACAAATGATGTCATCAATCAAGCACAACAAATGAAGTCATCAATCAAGCAGAACAAATGAAGTCATCAATCAAGCGCAACAAATGATGTCATGATTTAAGCACAACAAATGATGTCATCAATCAAGTACAACAAATGATGTCATCAATCAAGTACAACAAATGATGCCATCAATCAAGCACAACAAATGATGTCATCAATCAAGTACAACAAATGATGTCTTTAATCAAGTACAACAAATGATGTCATCAATCAAGCGCAACAAATGATGTCATCAATCAAGTACAACTAATGATGTCTTTAATCAAGTACAACAAATGACGTCATCAATCGAGCGCAACAAATAATGTCATCAATAAAGCACAACAAATGATGTTATCAGTCAAGCACAACAAATGATTTAGCATTTAATAACTCTAAAGGAACTCTTGGTCGTAAAGCGGGGGCGTCTTTTCTGAAAAAGGATTGGTTCAGTGGTCAAGCATGTCCATCTTATATGAAAGCGGATTTCAAACTAAACAAAATGGTGAAGAAAACGTTTAAAAATATTTAATCCCACTATACGTCCAACATGGCATCCCTCCCCATGTCCCAATTCCATTAAAGAGATATTCAAGTTTAAAGCTCTGTCTTATATGTGTTGAAATGACTGGTGTGCTAAGTCTACAATTGTTGATGTATTTCAAACAAAGATTTTTTTTTTTTTTTTTACTATTTAAATTATTTTCCTCGACACTTCTGCAGGTGGTATATTATAAACAACCTTCCTAGATTCAGTTTACTCTTTGACATATCCCATGGTTTTAAGCCACAAAATCGAAGGACAAAATATGAGAGAATACATAAAGACTTGGTTAGTAATGGTGTGTAGATGCGCAACTCCAGCTTGCCTGCTGATCTTTTTCACTGCTTTCCATTTCATCTCATGACATTTTTTCATCTCCTGCATGCTTATTATATATAACTCTCAATCTTATTTTCATCTCCACTACTCAAGCTGTATGAACATGCAGCATTTTTTGTCAGACTACATGTCCATAATCGCCTCTCTACTCACATCTCAACCCCCACCTTCTTGCTGTACTAACTGTTATACTCATGCTTTGCGGCTAAAGTAACCAACAGGGGCTCTGGGTAAGGATGGAAAACATATACAATTTGAAAACCCCGGGAGATGAGCCTTTTCACCCTTAGATGGGTACTTATCTAGGAGAAGGAAAACTCTGATTTAAACCCGGGTCGACAAGGCTCGTAAGTACATTAATGCACCTGCCTAAGGGAAGGAAAACCCTAACAGAAACACCTACAATCCTCCAGGTTAGGAGTTTGGGCGTAGGGCTAATCACCCGCCCCATGAAAAGATCTCGATCACGGACACCTTAACACAGAATCTTTATACTTTTAATCAAGCTAGCCACGAAACCTGTATGATACCGGAAGACCATTTCCTGCATTGGGTACCGGAAGAGAGCTGTATGATGGGTCATGGCGAAAGCCGTTTGGAAGCCATCACCTTGATAAAAGGCAAAAGTGGCAGCTCAATGTTAAAAAGGAAGTAAGAAGAAGTCAATAAAACAAGAGAGAAGTGTCTGATAGGCTGTTGGGATGTAAGAACCTTGTACAGTTGTATGAAACAGGCAAAACAGAAATGCTAACAAAGAATCATGACGGCATGGACTAAAAATTATCGGAGTAAGCGAACTGAGATAGACCGGGCATGGACAATTTCAAACTACAACAGGAGAACTACTCCTGTATTCAGAAAACCAAAACAGACATGAAAGAGGAATTGCAATATTAATAAGCAAGGACGTAAAAAGCAGCCTGATTGATTGGGAGCCAATTAATGAAAGAATAATAAGGGCCAGATACACCGGCAATTTCACAAATGTAACTGTAATACAAATATATGCATCCACCAATGAAGCAAAGATAGAAACAAAGGTAGCATTCTATGAACAACTAAGAGGAGTAGTCGAAACAGTCCCAAAACATGATGCTAATTTAAATGGGAGATGCTAATGCCGCAGTCTTGTAGACAATTTAAGAAGAGAAAGAATCACGGGTAAAGAAGGAACTGGCCAAATAAATGAAAATGGGTGAGCTATTTGTAATTTTCTGTGCATGGGATGCATGATCTTGTGATAGGTGGAACACTATTAAAACACAAAGAAATACATACGTACACCTGGACCTCGCCTAATGGAAGACACATAAACCAAATAGACCACACAACTATGAATGGAAAGTACAGAAGGTCACTATGCGATACACGAAGTAGAAGCATTGCTGACATGGAAAGTGATCATGAGCTGGTTGTTGCAAAGATAATGCTGAAGCTACTGGGAAGAAAGAAAGGCAAAAGGGTTTGTGATATTTTTGAGGTGAACCAGCTCAAGTGTCAGGAAATTGGCAAAAGATATCACAAAGATTTCAGACAAAGGATAGGAGAAATTAATTAAATAAAAAGCATTGATGGTAGTTGGAAACGTCTAAGTGAAGCTCACCAGGCCACCGCAAAGGACGTCCTGGGTTACAAAAAAGGAGGGAACAAACACTGGTTGTCAGCTAACACACGGAGAGCGATAGAAGAACGTGGGCGAATAAAGGAGCAAATTATCAATGTCAAATTTATCAGATTGAAGCAAATCGAAAGAGAAGAATATGTGGTAAAGGATAGAGAAGTCAAACGGAGAGCAAGAGCAGATAGAAGAAGAATGGTTGAAGATTTGGTAAAAGAAGCTGAAGCTGCGGCAAAACGTAATGAGATGAGCACAGCATATAAAATAACCATTAGATTAAGCGGCAAATGTAATAAGAAAGCAAGCAGTCTTAAAAACAAAGACGGAGAAGTCCTAACAGTGGAAATTTTTTTTAGTGAAAGATGGCAAGAGTACTTTCACGATGTTATGAATATCAGTAATGATGTGGAGGGAAATGAAGGTCTACAACAAGAATTGGCACCAGCAGAACATGCATTAGCAGGTAGCAACATGGAATCAGTCAATAGAGATGAAATCATGAAAGCAACTAAAAGTATGAAAAACAACAAAGCTGCAGGACGTGTAGATAACATTGTAGCTGAAATGCGGAAGGTCATTGATGCAACAGCAGTAAATGAACCACACAGCTTGTTTAATCAAATATGGTAAAAGGAAACAGTGCCTAATGACTGGGAGAAAGTCCTAATTACCATAATACCGAAGAACTCACTACTACCAACAGCTAGCAAGATCATGGGATGCATCATTACTGACAAAATGAAGGATGCAATTGACAGGATACTTAGACTTGAGCAAGCAGGTTTCAGGCAAGGAAGGGCAATAGTGAACAGATATTCATCCTCAGAAACATTTTAGAACAGTATATAGAATGGCAATCTAGCTTATGAATAATTCTTATTGACTTTAAAAAGGCCTTTGACAGTATGGACATATGGACATGATGGACATAGCAAAGCTGTGGTATATATTGGGCCACTATGGTGTACCACACAAGATTACTATCATTTTAAAGCAGTGGTACGATGGAAGTAAATCCGCAGTCCCGTATGAAGGTTGAACATCAAATTGGTTCGATGTAGCGACAGGGGTGAAGCAAGGATGTCCCATGTCAAGATTCTTGTTCATAATTGGATTCGACTGGGTAAAGCGACGTCCTGTCAATGGTCACAGGAATGGCATTAAGTGGAAATTCTGCATGCTACTGGAAGATTTAGATTACGCCGATGACATAGCCTTATTGTCAAGCAAATGGGATCATTTACAGGACAAAATTTCACGACTTTAAACCAATGCAGGATATGTATAGGCGGGTCAATTTATGGGAAAAACGCCCTAACCTCTAACTAAGTCTAACAAAAGGTGTTTCAGTGATTTTGGAACCTACTAGATGCTTTAAGTGACACAAAAAAAAGTCAATTTCTGACCCCGGAAGTAGGTTATAACTGGGTCACATCCAAGATGGCCTCCGCCGACCCGGAAAAACTGGTGAAACGTTCTAATTTCCTTAATATTTGGGATAAAACAACGATTTTTGGTTCTATTCTATGGTTTTAAGGGTCAGGCTACTTTGTGCTGCAAAAAATTTGACCTAACCCCGAAGTGGGTTAAAACTCGGTCACATCCAAAATGGCTGTATGGCTGTCGCCGACCCTGAAAATCGGGTAAACGACTGTAAGCTGGTAACTTAATGTTTGGGATAGAACAATAATTTTGGGTTTTACTGCATGGTTTTAAGGATCAAGCCACTCATTGATGGCGATGAAATTACAACCCGACCCCCAGAAATGGGATAAAACAGGGTAAATCCAAGATGGATGCCGCCTCCGGACCCTGAAAATTGTGTAAACGGCTACAACTTCATCAATATTTGTAATAAAACAATGAGTTTTGGTTCTTATTCATGGTATAAAGATCAAACAACTCATTTCTGCAGAGAGATTGAGACCTAACCCTCGGAAGTGGGAAAAAAAAAAAAACTGGGTCAAATCCAAGATGGCTGCCTCCGCTGGACCCTGAAAATAGGGTAACTTCCTTAATATTGGGAATAGAGCAATAACTTTTGTCTCTACTCCATGGATTTAAAGCTCAAGCAACTCATTGCTACCGGTAGAATTCTGACCTGACCCAGAAGTGGATTAAAACTGGGTCCCATCCAAAATGGCCGCCGACCCCGAAAATCTGGTAAACGTAACTTCAACTTTCTTAACATTTGGGAAAGAACAATGCATTTTGTCTCTACGGAGTGGTTTTCAATTCATTGTTGCCAATAGAATTATGACCTAACGATTCAAACCTTAAACAGGTAAATCAAAGATGGCGGTCAATATGGCTGCCAGCATCTTCAAAAATGTAAAGGCATCAGTAGGTCTACGATACCAATAATTCCCATCCTTTTTGACAGTATTTGCTTCTTACATGTATGAATAGATTCAAGAGCCAAAGAATGCAATGATAACACATTTCTTTATTCATTAATAATGAGCAGGATGGCTACTGCCTGGGCCACTGACCAATATGTTGAGGAGAGATAATTGCAACAACTCTGAACACTTTCAGTTTGAAACTTTATTTACATTTTCTTAATGATACATTCCAAGACGAAACTGAAAGATTTAATGAGAAATCTGAAAATAAGATAAGTGTACAAACTTGTCAAAGAACATTTATGACATGTAACATTTGGGCAAAACAGATGTGTCGGATGTCATTTAGGTGTGTCCAAATAGCATCGAACAACTGGATTTGTTAACCTCCTCCTGCCGTGCCGAGCCTCTGGTGAGCACTACCGTGGACAACCTAATGGTTAATAGATACAATTTTGTCCGCCGCTTGAGAGCTCCAAATCGCCTGCGTAAGGCAAGGAAAGAGGTGTTGGATCCAAGTCCAAAACTTTTTAGCAGCATAACCATCCTTCACTAACCTAAACATGCATGCGTCCCGGAACTCAGCAGAAGACAACGCCCTGCTGCTGCTCATGCAGGTGTGTTCAACCCATTCAAAATCATAGCACGGATTGGTCATCCCAGTTTTGGCTTTGCTGCGCCTGCAAAACTGGTCTTGAATCTGAGAAGATGACGAATTGATTATGGAAATCACAAAGTATGTAGCTCAGGGCAAGCAAGATGACCTCCAATTCAGCTGTGAACAGGTGAAGGTGGAGTTTCATTAGAGATTTGCGGCAGTCTGTGATATGTCCCCAGATCTGATTGAACCTGTTCAAGAAGAAATATGGGCTGCTGTCACCCTAATTGGACTGGGAACGCCCCAACAATCAGAGAGAAGATCTGGAAGACAACCAAGGGGCCCCTCAGCCATGGGGCTTAGCCACAACACCAGAGAACATGAAAACAATAAAAGCATAGGTAACAAATCCAGCTGTTCAATATTATTTGGACACACCTATAAAGGGCATCTAACACATCTGTTTTGCCTAACACTAACATGCGGTTATGGGTTAATGATGTTATTTTATAAATGTGTGTGCTTACACATACTATGCATCATATTGTTCATTAAACATTTCAATCTACTCTTGGATTTCATGGTTTGAACCATGTAAATAAAGTTTACTCTTAAAGAAACTGTTCAGAGTTGTTGCAATTATCTCTCGTCAACATAATCATTGCAAATAATGGCAGAATGGCAATCATACAATGCAAACACTGTTGCCTTATGCCAAATTCAAAGGGAATTATTGGTACCGTACTGGTGACTTCATTTTTGATTGATGGCAGCCATACAAAGGCCGTTTTCTTTGATTTAAGGTTTGAATGGCAGGTCAGAATTATATTAGAAGCAATGAATTGTTTTACCCTTAAAACTATGGAGTAGAAAAAAAAGATGATTGTCACGATATGAAGGAAGTTACACCGTTTTTCGTATTTCTAGGGTCCGGGCCGTGGCAGCCATCTGAGATTCGATAAAGTTGTAAACCATCTTAGATTTGACCCAGTTTTAACCCACTTTTGGGTGTTAAATCACAATTCTTTTTGCAGCAATGACTTGATTGACCCTTAAAACCATGGAGTGGAACCAAGTCTCATTGTTCTATCTTAATATTAAGGAAGTTACAGCCGTTTACCCGACATTCAGGGTCCCGGGCCGCGTCACTGACTAGTTATCTTGGATTTGATCCAATTTTAATCCACTTTTGGGGTTAAGTCACAATTAGTTTTGCAGCAATGAGTTGCTTGACCCTTAATACCATAGAGTAAAACCAAAGCTCATTGTTCTATCAGAAATATTTTCCAAGCTACATCCGTTTACCCTATTTTTCTGGATTCCGGGCCAGCGTCCGCGGCAGCCATGTTGGATTTGACCCAGCTTTAACCAACTTCTGGGGGTCAGTTTAAAATTCTCCCTACAAAAATAAGTTGCTTGACCCTTAAAATGATGGAGTAGAACCGAAAATCATTGTTAAATCACAAATATTAACAAATTATCAGCCGTTTACCCGATTTTCAGGGTCTGTGGCGGCCATCTTGGATGTGACCCAGTCTTACCCCACTTCCGGGTGATAAATTTTGATAAACCAATTTCTGTCACTCACAACATCCAATAGGCCACAAAACCGTTAACAGACCTTTTGTTGGATTGTTGGGTGTCTGATAGTATAATGGTATATTGACCCGCCTAGCAGGGCTATCAATTAATAATAGCAAGACAAAGGTGATGAAAATTAATACTAGAAGGCAAGATACTTTTTTAGTGAACGGAGAAGATGTGGACATGGTGGGTCACGCTAATGAATTCACATACTTAGAAGCCACCCTAGCGAAAGATGGCGGAATACTGATTGACATAAGAGGAAGAATAGGCGAGGATAGAAACACTTTCATTACCTTAAATAACATTTGGACCTTAAATAACATTTGGAAATCTAACAACTACAGCTTAAGGACAGAATTAAAAATATTTCAAACAAATTTCAAATAATGTCTTGTATAGAAAGACAAAGATGGTACCGACAAGCATAACAATTCGTGAGAGAAAATGGAAAGAAATCGGACATATTTTACGGAGAGATGCCACCAATAATTCCAGG